>OX579638.1:8411691-8769836 GCA_951230915.1 Antitrichia curtipendula | reverse complement strand
GGGATTAGACTCACAGGTAGCCTTAATTTCTACTTCTTTTCAATTTTCAGTGGAGTGCTTCTAAAAATTTAGATGAGACTATGAAAATTTGACAAATTCTACAAAATGTTTGTGTTGCTTAGGTAGTTTACAATAGGATTTAAGCAGGTTTAGAATCATTTTTCAAACTGAAAGTGCTTATAAAACATTTGCTAAATAATCCACATGTCTTTCTGCATTTTCCACGGGCTTATAGCTATACCAAAGTTTTTATATCCAATGTAGAAACTTTGATGGACTACAAAATTTAAAAGAGAGGATACCATCTAAGGAAACTCCCAAGACGAGGATTTTGGATTTGCTAAACCAAATCAATGAATTTGGGGAGGAGGCAAGTTTGGAAAATTTGGGTCTCTTTAAAGTCTAAATAACTCCCATGAGGGTTGATTAGCAAGAAAAACAATGGAATTTATCATCACCATAGATGATCAAATTTGGAAAATTTGTATTCATTATTGGAATTAGAGGCCAAGAAATACAAAATTAACCAACCACAAACTAAGTAGAAGGTTGATTTTATCAAATCATTCTCAAGCAGTCAAAATTTAAATTAAAAAACCCTTAGTGTAATGCTTGTAGGCAACATGTTTTATTTTGGCAACATATCATCCAAACAACCAACTAGGCCCCAACAACCAAGGTACCAATATTTAGGGACAACATTTGCTTATCCTATCCAATGTTGTTTCTTATGCACAATGTTTTGCCATTTGGCTACACCCCAAAGAAATTGTCTATTTATTAGTAAAAAAATTTCTTCATTTTAAGGGGTCAAAATAGTTAGATTACTAATAATCCCTAATGAAACCTAATGGACCGAGGGGGGGGGGAAATTCAAGGAGGAATTGTCAAAAACTTCAGTTTTTTTATATGTTATTCAAAAATAAAAATTGAGACCTTTTTAAACTTTCAACTACAAAAAACTGATGTAAAGTGTTTTGACCAAAGTGTGGAAAAAATTCAGCCATTTGACTATGCATATTGAAAGATTATAACATTTGAAGTGAAGAAAAAACACTATTTTTCATTCTTGTGAAACATGTTAGCAAACCTTGGGCCCTCTTCAAGTACAATTTTTTGCTCTATACAAAAATGAAGATTTTGACCATTCATAAGTATATGATGTTAGATTTACTCGTGAAAAATTCTATGAGCGACTAAGATGTTTAGCTTATACTAAATCACCCTGCAATGCAAGGAAATTAAGTGATTTTGCAATACATGAGTCATTTTTTGATGATTTCTTGTGCAAAGAGGGAATTTTTTGTTTAAAATTCAAATGGTGAAAAGTTAGAAACAAACATTTGGAATATGTGGAAAAAATTTCAAGAACTTTGACTTTATAGATTGCAAGATCACATAGTAGCACCTATAACCGTTAACCCCTAAAGCACTACACTGCGTTCTTTGGCAACATAGCAATTTAGGGCAGCTCACTACAAATGGAGTTTTTGTTGTTTTTCTTTGAAATTTTCACACAATATGTTCCCAAGGAGTAGCTTTAAGGTTCAATAGTTTTCATAACTTTTGACTACATGGCTAAAAAGTTATGGTATGATAAATTGTTTTCATTGCTTGGCGGGCAATCCGGGCAGCAAGAAAAACTTTTTAAGAATTTACTTTTATTTTAAATTAAAATTTGAAATTGGTTTTCTAAATCTTTATATACATGGAAAGGTTTGAATAATTTCATTTGGATTTAATGAAATAAAAGTTATGGGAGTTTAAGTTTGCGGGTAGTTTGTGGGTAGTTGTGGAATCTCTACTCTAAGATAAACGTTGAAGCCCTTTATTTAATTCAATTTTAAATATTTTTGAAATAAAAATAAAAATAAAAAGTGTAGACTGTTTACTACAACATTACAACCATTGAGGTTGGGATTTTTAAATTCCATGAATAAATTGTTAATAATTTAGTGTTTTTGAATCATTTTCTACTTCTTTCTACTTACTATTTTGTCCTATATGTTGTACAATTCCAAATGATCTAAAAATTTTCAAGCATGTTGCCAGCTTGCCTTCAAGACTGAATCCAAAGAGTGACCACCATTTTGGGCATTTTTTCATACACACATGACCATCTGAAGTGCAGCTGCCCGTTTTTTGCAGGGCCAAAAAAAGTTTTTTTTCCAATTCAAATGCTAATATCTTGCAATCTACAAGGTGGAAATTCCTGAAAAAATTTCCACATGTTTTCAAACTAGTTTACTACAAGATCCTACAGTTACACGTGTTCAAAAAAGTTTTTTAAAATATTTTTGGTACTTGTCCTAGAAATGGCAGTTTTGGAGCGTTTTGGTAAAAACCTAGTCAAAAATCTTTAGGGGTTAATTTAAGTCGGGTTTGGACATGATGCCTATTAATATACATCTAACAAATTATTGGACCCAACTAGCAAGAGAAAAATAACTCAAGTACATTTTCAAATGTATTATTTGGACAATGTTAGTTACATACATGCCAAATTCAAAAATTGATGAGCTTTTTTGCAAAAGATTTCCAAAAGATTATCAAATTGCCCGAGTTGCCCAAAAAGTTTAGGATAGCATAACTTTTGATTTGGGCACCAAATTGAAAGAAAAATAAATTCACCAAGGAGATATATGTTTACACACTATGTCCAAAATTCCATTAACATTCGACCAAAAAAGACTTCATTGGAAGCTACCCATGATTTATTGCGTACGTTCAATGGACACTTGGTCCTTTAGGGGGGTAAATTTCAAGACAAATAGTCAAACCGAAGTATCACCTACACTAAAAAGGGGTATGAAGGGGACCAAAAAATTAAAGGGACTAATTGTGGAAAATTGTAGATATTTGAAACATGACGTACAACCTCCAAACACTTCACATGACTATTGATGTGCAACAAAGGTAGATATTTATATAGTGTGTAATGTCGATTAATTAATATGGGTCCCTTTAGAAACCCTATTCAGTGTGGTTTTGATATAGGTATCATTAAGTATTAAATAAGCATTGAAAAAATAGCTAACTAATTCTCCAAAATGATTATTAAAAAGAAAAAAAAAAAAAAAAAAAAATTGTCAAATCTTATTGATCAAGAGTTTCAAGCTAAGTTCAAGTAATGGTCCCCAACAATAAATGCATTGTGGACCACCACTTCATCTTGAATTAAGCTCTAAACTCCTCATTCTTGTCTTGTATATTACAATCCATGGTCCCACATGTAGCATGTTCTTGAGTTCTCATTGGTGGAAGCAAAAGTAGGGACGAAACTATATAACCCCAATCAATTGATAAAGTTTAAAATTGCCTAAATAAGTGTCTTCAACTTTGGCACTTTGTAGTCTCCTCATGATCAAACCTATAAAAAATAAAAAAATAAAAAATTCCGGGAAATGTGCCCTTGAAGAAGATGAAAGCAACTTCCAAATCAATTATGCCGACCATCAAAGCAAGAATGTGCGAGATGCCATGCATTGACTCACTCGTGGGCTTGGGTGGTCGTGCCATCTGTACTTGCAGCACCTCGTAGAGTAAATTGTTACTTAGGAATTTTTTTATCTTTATACAAATATTCTACTACAGTGCTACAGAAAATTCTTTTGTGGCGCTTTTATATAAGGTAGGCAAATCGCCTCATAATGTAATATGTCTTCTACTTAGTGTATTATTGGGCTTTGAAATTGGTTGAAAAGTCACAAATTAAAGAATACTACTCTATATCTTCTTTACATGGCAAGAAATTCATTGATATTTTCACAATCTTAGAGAAGGCTTTTGAATTATTGTTATAATTGTGTAGGAAATCAAGAGAACTTTATTAACCCCTAAAGGTTTTTGACTATGTTTTCACAAAAAACGCTCCCAAACTGCCATTTCTAGTACAAGTACCAAATTTTGGATAAAAAACATTTGTAGACACATGTAACCGTAGGATCTTGTAGTAAACTAGTTTGAGAAGATGTGGAAAAAATTTCAGAAATTTCCACCTTGTAGATTGCAAGATATTAGCATTTGAAGTGACAAAACCCCTTTTTTTGTCCCTGCGAAAAACCGAGCTGCACTTCACATGGTCACATTTGTATGAAACAATGCCCAAAATGGTGGTAACTCTTTGGATTCATTCTTCAAAGCAAGTTAGCTACATGCTTGAAAATTTTCAGATCATTTGGAATTGTACAACATATAGGAAAAAAATAGTAAGTAGAAAGAAGTAGAAAATGATTCAAAACACTAAATTGTTAAGGATTTAATTATGGAATTGAAAAATGCCAATCCAAACGATTGTAATGTTGTAATAAACAATCTACACCTTGTGTTTATATTTTTTTCCCAAAATATTGAAAATTGAGTTAAATAAAGGACTTCAAAGTTTATTTGAGAGTAGAGATTCTATAACTATCCGCAAACTACCCACAACTAAAATTCCTCATAACTTTCATCTCATAAATCAAAGTGGAATGATTCAAAGCTTTCCTTGTGCACATAAATCTAAAGAACCAATTTCAAATTTTTATTTCTCTATAAAATGATTTTTAAAGAAGTTTTTTTTGCTACCCGGGCTGCCCGCCGAATAATGAAAACTACATATCATACCATAACTTTTTAACCATGTGGTCAAAAGTTATGAAAATTGTTGGGCCCTAAAGCTACTCCTCGGGCACATCTTGTGTGAAAATTTCAAAGAAAAAAAATAAAAATTCTATTCGTGGTGAGCTGCCCAAAAACGCTATGTTGTCAAAAAACGGTGTTTGGTCCTTTAGGGGTTAAGATAGGAGGTGCATAAAGCAACCATTTAAAAGTTGATTCCAATTTGAAGAAATTTTAGCTACTTTGAATTAATTTTCAACAATTTTTTCTTGAAAGAAGAATGGATGTTGCATTTACAATAAGCTATGTCATATTTGTTGGATGCTTTAGGAATTAATTATAAATTTTGAAGTTGAAATTAGGTAAGACTCTAAAACTGTTTCCAACTTAACATGTTACCTATTAGCATAGTGAAGAACGAAATATATATAATTCTTTGAAAAATAGAACTACATTAGTACCTCTTACCTAAGCATTAAAGCAGATGAGTATAACGTCCATGTAGGTAGAACGGCCAGAAACAACATGTTTTTTGCTTTAACCACATTTATTGAATTTTTTTTCCATTAATGAATTGACCAAGATACATACTCCTTTTATCTTGAAATAAATTCGGGTTTTTCTAGAAATGATTAAATTAATACAAGAACTTCTCATGTTTTCAAAGGATTGCGTAGTTCATGTAGTTTCTAGTTAATCATACTAGACGTGAAAGAATAGAAATAAGCAATGGAGCGGCACATGTTGAAACGATTGAAGCAATGAAATTGATAAAATTTTCCCTCTTTTGGCTCACCAAAGCTAAGCCCGTATGGCTACAACGTGGAACTTAGCTTTGGTGATTCTGAAGCTTGTTTTAGAGGTTATTCTTAAAATCATAGGTACTCTATAACCATTGAAGGTACCTTATAACATAAGGCACCTTGTAGATAACGTAATATGTACCTATAACATAGGTATCCTACAAATACTGAAGGGGTGGTCTACGCTCATGAACTAGCTTCCCTTCTTTGCATTGGAGTGGAAATCTAAGAAGCTCAACTCTTTGGGATGCTCTTACAAGATACGGTAACTCAAATGATTGCCTAACTTAGATACTATTTCACATAGCATTTGTAGAATTAAGCAACGGTCCTCCCCGTGATGGGAACGTATTTTGCTTTGCTAGATGCTTAGGATGGGTTTGAATCAATTACTTCAAGGATTGGGGTTCGCTAAGGAGCCGTATAGGACAAATTTTGTTTCACTCTAATAAGAGTCGTCTTTTCAAGAACGCAAATTGAGCCCCGGCCTCATTGGTAAACAATTGGGGATGCATGGCTTGTCCCCCTTGACAAATGGAATCCCCATTGAACCATTTCAAAATTCCTCAGTTTCACCGTCAGTTAGAAGCCCGAGTCAAGGAGACAGAAGCCAGCCCTGAAAAACATAGGTGGACGGTTTCGTGTCCGGAATGCACGGAGGAAAACTGCACGCAACAGCAACCAGGGAAAGTTATGAAACCTCCCGGGGTTCATTGAACCTGGTCTGGATTCAGGAAGACGTGGCGGCAGGCCGTCAAGGGCCCGCACCGGCCCTCGCTGACGGACCGCGGCGGCAGGTTCGTCATCAGCGGTAGCTTTGAGCTCCCGCCTCTGCAACGGCCCGGCGGCCACGTGGCCCCACTCCCCGGCCCGTCTCTCCTTCTTTCAGGCCCTCGTGCCGGCCCTAATCTCCTCCACGTTAAGTCAACCCACATCAGCCCCGCCATCGCCTTCTGCGCAGCGTTCGGGAAGTTCATTATTATTTATTTTTAACAAATGGGAGACCCATTGCATTAAAAACCCTAGAGCACAACGGCCAAGCCCATGATAGGTGGACAACGGAAACAAAACAGAAAGCAACCCCAAAGTCACCTACTAAACAAAAGAGACCTCTAGAGGTTGTATCCTATTCTAATAAATCTCCTTATCTTCTCTCTTGCTAGTAAGGATCAGAAAATGGAGCCAAACTCTCTCAAACTTAATATTGAACTTGTCACATAGGTGGGGATAATGACACATTCCAATTTGCGCTTTGACTTGTGTTGCATATCGTGCATTTAGGAGTACTTCCCAGAGTGCCTACTGAAGGTTACCTCGCGGCCACACAAAGTTGGCAAAGACTTTGCTATTATGAGAAGTCCAAATAATCCACAATGTTTGGCCTTTAAATAGAGTCCATATGATCTTGAGGTTGGTAAATCTCTAAGGAAGCATGATTCCAAAGATAAATAAAATCTATGGATTGGTGTATCCTCCGTGTTGTCTAAAGACCAATTTCACCTTACATCTATACCTGGGTTGATACGTGCTCTCCACAGATGAACCACCATTGCATTATGCCATATTGACCACATTATGCGTTCGAAATTTTTTCTTGAGTTTTAAGTTACTAGCTGTTTTCCATTAATTCCTAAATTGAACCAGTTTTTAAAGTAGGATGTTTTCAAATTGCAACCAGATTTTTTCTCAATTCCACCAGCTAACTTTGAACTAGCCATCAGTTCTTCTCCAACATAGCTTCTACATGACAATTCTTTAATATCATAGCCTTAGGACCCACAAACGAAGAAAAATAGAATTAGAGCAAACTTTCATGCTTATAGAATTGGCCAAACTTTAGAGAAACAACAAAAGAAAATTTGAATATGTGCAGTGGTTGCAAGAGGAAAATTTGAATTTATTAATCATAAGATTTTTAGGGGGAGACTTATGGAAAAGCAAGGGAGATAAATTTTTGATTTTTTGAAAACTATTGTACACATTGAACTTGAAATTTTGGATTGTTTTCAATTTAACAACAATGCTAAGCCAAATTGGTTACTTTTAAAAGATAATTTTATTCTACTCACATTGAAGAACAAACATAAAACAACTCAACAGAGGCAATTTCTACCGTGGAAATCTACAAAACTAAAGTCCAGTTCCAACATAGCATGTAAGCTAATTCTAATATAAGTCAATGAATAGTCAAGTAACAATTTTAAAAAATGACAAAAATGGGTTGGATTCCCTCAAACTTGTCCCATAATATAGTTTCATAATATATTGGGATGCACGCAATATAGAATTTAGATAGATTTTCTATGCTGCCCTAGATCCTATGACCCACCCTTCATCACATTCTAAAGTGAAAACAACCGAACTGTCAAAATAAGCAATTTAGCATAGTTGGAGGCACCTATTTCAAGGAAAATTATTTTGAAGTATTAACAATTGAAAATCATGAATTTAAAATTTAAAAAATAGAATTTTTAAGCAAAATATGCAATTACTATGAATTTTCAAAGTGAAAACTCTGTAGGTTAGTCAATTTGTCATATAGCTTGGTCATAATACCAAAATAAAGAGAACCACCAATCAACCAACTGCAATTGAGCATGGGATTGGTTTAAAGGCACTTTGAGAGACACTTTCACTTTCACTTTCACATGCATGGAGGGTTTCGGGTGTTTTCACCTTATCTTATTATCTTATTTGTTTGCCGGCCTTCTTTGAGGCCTTCTCAAGACTCTGGCCCCACCTCCAGCCTTGAATTATTATTCCGTTTCTTTTCATTTTCCGAGCCTGGTTCCTGACTTCCTGCTTCTGCTGCATGCGAAGCTGCCGAGGTCGCCGCGCGGCTGGGAACATTCGGGGAGGGCGCGAACTGGAACACAGATTTGGAGGTGCATATATGGGAGCCCGGTCTGGAGCAAATTTCGGTGCAGTCTCTTGTGTCAGCCGAACGCCGGAGACGCTGGATTGATTTCACACTTGGTGTGTGGTTTTCGTTTGGTCGACGTTGGAAGCTGCTTTCGATGTTCGTGGCGGAGTGGGGAGCAAGGTTGTCATTTCGGTTGTGGTTTCTTTGACACGCGTGTGTATTTTTTCTTCTGTGAAAGTCGGAATGCCGTGTATTTGATTGGCATTGAAATGCAGTTGAGTCGAGAGGAAGGGAGCTTCTTCAGTTGTATCTCTGTTGTGAGCGGTTTCTGGTGGTGAAGATTAAAGTCCACGACACGCGCATTTTCTAGCTGTGTTGAGAGTGTGTTAGGACGAGTGTGTGTTGTTTTCATTAGTGTTTGCTGCGTTTTTGAGCGCCTCGCAGTCACGTGGCATTAAAAAATTTCTGCTTTCTTGCATTGGCAACAGATATCCTCTGTTTCGAGTTGTTTCTGAAATAACAGTGGAGCTCTCCTACTGTAGGATAGTGAACTTTTGTTGTCCAGCCGTCAGGAAGGTGGAGGTCTTGCTATTTTGAATCTTGATCAGAGAAGGATCTTGTTGTGGAGCTAGTGCTGGACATTGCGCTTTCTATTAGTCTACGTTAAGTTTCTTCTTCTTCTTCGTGAAGCTTCTGTGTTGTTTGTAGTGAGTTTTCTTCATATTCAAACATGTTTTACGGTTGGGAAGATTTTAGAAGAGACTACGCGAGCTCGAAACAGCTCTCGGAGGCAAGCGTACCGTTAGTTGGCGATACAATGGAGATTATTTCAGATTTGCAAAAGCAAATCGAGGTGATGAGGGTGGATGCTCATTCTAAGGATGGTAATATCGTGAAGTTGCAACGAGATCTTGAGTCTTCGACTGTAGCGTTGCGAGCTGAGCAAGGGAAGCACTCGGAGACGATGGCACGCAACAAAGAACTTGAGAGGGAGCTGGAGCAACGGATCAGGCTTGAAGAAAGTCTTGTGAGGCAGTTGGAGGATCAAGACGACAAGCACGACAAGGCAATGGCTGAGGTGAAGAACCGGAACGAGAGCGAGATTCAGAGATTGGTGTCTCTAGTTGGACTACTATCAGATGCAGAGGAAAGACTGGTCTCACAGCTTGGAGAGCTTGAAGCGGAAGCGATCGAGCAGAGTCGACACTCCAATGCAGAAATTAGTTCGCTGTCATTATCTCTAGCCAGGAAAGAGCAGGAGTTCACATCCTCTCAGGCTGAGCTTGAAACCATGCGCCAAAGAAAGATGTCTCTGAAGGAGTTGGAATCTATGGATCTTGCAGCACAATTATCGAAATCCACTCGTGAGTGCGACATAATGAGACTGAGAACGGAGTCGTTGCAGGAAGAGATTGAGAAGCTGAAATTGGATGCTGGAGATCTGCAGCAAGAGTTAGCTTTGGCGAAATTGATTAGCTCCTGGCAGAATGAGAACCAGACGATACAAGAGGAGAAGATCCGATTGAAGCGGCCCCAACTCTGCAGATCCGAGAGCTTGAGTCTCGCGAAGCAGCCAAGGACACAATATGGGGGCTGGCAATGTGGAGCAGTATGAGCTACTACACATCCTTCTGACTTTTGCTTCAGCGTGACTTCCATTCTCATGTGGTCTGGGTCAGTATGATCCCAAATTGATTCGCCTGCGTGGTGAAAGGAGGCAATCTGTCAGCAATTGTGTCTGCACGTAACTCCAAGCGAGTATCGAATTGCTGGGTGAGGTGCTGCGACCAATTTTACACGCTTCTGTGTTATATCACTAATCGGTGATGGCGGAAGTCTTTGCTGAAACGATATTATTTTAGTTTTGCCTTCTCACTTTCGTTTATCAACGCTTAAGTTAGAGAAAGTATTCAACAGCCTTCCATTGTACAGTACAGGAGCGTGGGAGCTAACTTACAGGCTGAAGAATTACTCAAAGTTGCTTGCAGGCAAGTGCAATCCCCTCGAAAGGGGTGATATGAAAAATATTATATTGTACAGACAAGTGTTAGAATTATCGTGATTTGCATTAACAAGTTGAGATGTTATCTAAGATGGGAAAACAATTCCCTGCTCACTGAGCCTTTAAGCTTAATCTCTCATGCCCCCGATTTATGTTTTATGTATGTCATAAATATTTCCTAATGATCTTCTGTCTTGGCCATGTATGGTAGAGATGCACTAGGGACTACGTAACTGCTTTGCAGGCCAAGTTATTAATAATAATTGTTGGTTAGGACCTACCCAGCTGTGGGTGGCAAGATTGGTACTGACCCACAATTATTCTTGATCACTTGGCCTACTTTGTAATTATCAGTCATAATGTCAATGTAGGAGAGTTGACATTATGGAATCATCTCAGGAAGGGTGACCAACTATAGCAATACCAGTCTACAATATTTGAACTTCCAAATTTCATGTATTGATCAGCCCCCTTTTTTTCTTTTTCTTTTGAGAAAGTGCCAAGATGGTGATCACTTAAAATTTGGTGAAGCATTGTATTTCTACATTCATCCATCTTTGGGACAATAAAACATTTTTCAATTATATTCATGCACTTTTTCATCCAAATTTGGTGATTTCATCTACATTTCTAGTAGAAACAATAATTTTTTGTGGAATAAAAATTACTTTTTTTTTGTGAAAAGTACAAATTTATTTTGAAATGGTGCAATCTGATCCCATGCTGCCTCCCCAAAGGGCTGATTTTGACTTATTCAGATGCATTTCTCTCAATTTTCATGGAGGCCCTTGTTTCCTATTTAAAACCAAACCAAAACGAAGCTTGCTGCAATGTAACATCACCAAAAAGATTCCATCAAGTTGTATGGTTTCATTGAGAAAACAATTAGATGTCATTTAGGATTTTATTAGCATGAATGGATGAAAGAAAAATCATGTAGATTAAACTTTGCCACAATTTGCAAGATTTAGAGATAAGAACTCTAATTCTTTTATTTTTTATTTAGGTCATGATGAGTGAGCATATTTGAATAATACATCCAATTTTTCCAAGATAATATTGATAGGTCATCAATGTACGTAGGCTACAATAAAAATACAAGAATGGGGTATGCTCTATGAGATTTGATTTTTTAACCAAAGATCAAAAGAAATATGTACCAAGATAGCATGAAGAGGGGTGCAATTCAAATTCAATATCAGACATAATTCCTATTTCCAAACTAGATTCAAAGTTTTATATCTTGAAGATTTATAGTACTCTTGTAGGGTGTGGGAGGAATATAGATGACTCAAAGAGTATTGCCATTGCATTGGAAATGTCATGTGTCTTGCCATCCTTGTTTGGCATGACTACAACCTCTAGTCCACTACATCCTTGATCTACCAACAATAACTAAGCCTCTAGTAACTTCAAATGTGTGACCAACATGATGCACTTCAATGTGCTAAACTCAATATTATTCATTTGACTTGGTGTTTTGGATTTCATTAAGTCTTCTCCTTACGGTTTCAAGATGGATAAGAAAAGAGTTCCATACCTTTGAAGGGCCTTTACATTAACCATGCATTTGAATTTGCAAGATTTCAATTAGTTTGATGGAATATATTTCACTTTGTTTCTCATACAATTTTCAAAGTTGAAATGAACTTATCAACTTTCAACCTCCAAATGTCTTATTCTATACCTCTAAAGTTTAAGTTGATTAAAAATTTGAGCTTATAGGGGTTCAAATAGTCTTAGAGGGTAGGATTTACTCCATTGATCATTAAATACTAGTACTTATAAGAAGGCAAACAAAAAACACCAATTGAAAATTTGGAGATGGACTTAAAAGATGTCTCTAATATTTGTATCACTTTTAGCATTTTAACAACCTTTGAAGGAATGTGAGTTTGGGAAGATGTTTTAATTTAGAAAAGTAGAGAAGCCACTTTAATTGGTCACAATAATTAAATAAAGTTCTTAACCCCTTAAGTTCCTAGACTATATTTTCAACAGAAATGCTCCAAAACTGTCATTTCTAGTACAAATACCAAATTTTTTTATTTTCTTTTACTCATGTAACCATAGGATCTTGTAGAATGCTGACTTAAGAACATGTGGTAAAAATTTCATAAATTTTCATCACGTGGATTGCAAGATATAAGCATTAAAGTTCACTAAAATCATTTTTTGGGCCCTCCAAAAAATAGGGCAGGTGCACTTCACAAGCTCAATTTTCTATGAAAAAATGTCCAAAATGGTGGTTCTTCTTTGGTTTATTTTTTCTAGACAAGTTGGCTACATGCTTAAAAAATTTCACATCATTTGGAATTGTGCAACAAATAGGAAAAAAAATAGTAAGTAGAAAGAAGTAGAGAATGATTCAAAATACAAAATTGTTAAGATTTTAGTTATGGATTTGAAAATGCCAATTCCAATGGCTGCAATGTTGTAATAAGCAATCTACATCCTATTATTTATTTTATTTCAATAAATATTGAAAATTGAGTAAGATAAAGGACTTTAAAGTTGATTTTAGAGTAGAGAATCCATAATTGCCCGCAAACTAAAACTCCTTGTAACTTGGGATTCATTAATCAAAATGGAATGATTCAAAGCTTTCCACTTGTATATCACTCTAGAAAACCAATTTCAAATTTTTGTTTATGAAAAAAATGATTTATTTTATCTGCCCAGATTGCTTGACCAAAAAAAAAGTAACATAACTTTTGACTCATATTTCCAAATGTTGTAAAATATAGTTCATGTGAAAGATATTCCTCATACCTAACTTCTATTAAAGTTTCAACCTAAAATATGCAAATCTCAAGTCACATGAAGCTACATTAAAAAATGACATCATATGTTATATGCGTTAGGAGATACATGCTCACAATATAAAAAGCCTCATATCTTTCATCTCAATCATCAAAACAAATCAATCTAACAAAGTCAAACTTCTGGTGTACACATGGAGGTATTCAACCATATTACAAAAAATAGATTTTAATAGTTTATTTTAATGTATCCAATCTCAGTTCTCAAATGAAAAAAACACATATAAATTTGACTTGCAAGTTCCAAGTTGCCAGTTTAGGTTTCCAATAGTTTTAGGACCTTGGCTTGGCTTCCCTTTAATGCGTCTTTCGTGGCATTGACGGTCCAGTTACATCTGTTCATGACTTCTCAAATGGATTAGGTAATTGCAAAGCAAGCCAAGTTATCAAGAATAATCGTCAATAAGGACTTACTGAACCATAGGCGATGAGGTTTGTACTAACTGGTGATTATTCTTGATGACTTGGCTTTCTATGCAATAATTGGACATAATATCAATGTAGGAGAGTTGGACCATTTGACTTCTTTGATTGCTTAACCAATCACAATATGCCACAATGGCAAAAGTCTTGTGCATTTAGATTGGGTTAGATGGATCTGCACTCACTAAATCAATACTGGTTGGTAGTAGTAGAGATTTCTCTCTAATTTTTCTTACTACAAGACCAATGAAGTTTCTACTTCATACCCACTATGTTGAAAATTTGCACAGGGCAAGCACTAAGCATTATCGGTCGTAATCTGCCTCTCCTGTACCCAATCAATACATGCCACGACATCAAAACTCTCTTGCATTGACATTATGTGTATGTAATGCTTCTTCTTGTGCTTTGCATAAACCAATCAATCCAAGCATACTTTGATTTCATGTCTTTCTTTAGAGCATTAGAAAAAGTTCAAACCCTAGAAGAGTCCCTCAAGAATTAACATGCAAAGCTATTTATCGAAGGCTAGAGATGATAGCCTAAGTACACAAATATGTATATAATTGTGTCGCTAACTACCTTGTATGAATTTCATCAAGTACAATACCCATGGACTTGTCAAAATAAAGAATTCATTCATAGTACCAAGGGCTCAAATGACAAAAAAATACTTATTGTCTCATTGTCCAATAAGTGAAGCATTTCATTTTGCAAACATCATGAGCATCAAGAACCCATAAACTTATTAAAATACATAATTCATTCATAGTACCAAGGACTCAAATGATAAGAAGTATCCAATGTCTCATTGTCCAATAGTAAGAAACATTTCATTTTGCAAACGTCAACATCATCGAGTACTTAGTTGTGCCAAATTTCTCCTTTTCCATATAAAGCATTCGCTTGATGTACAAAAGATTTGAATGGGAAGAAGTACTTAATGTCCCATTGTCCTACAGAAGGCATGCAATTGTGTAAGCATGCATCATGTTGTCAAAAATGGGTGGAAATGTCCAAGATGACCCTAAACTACCAAGTGATGGAGGTAAGGTACCCAAACCAAGTGGTGTGGTTGCAGGTTCGATCCCTATCAGCAACAGGGTCATTACCTTGTGTAAAATCAACCTCTCTTCTTCACGAAAAACCCTTGTAGTATGTTTCTTGAACACGCTTGTTTAAAAATAAAAGGTGGAAATAGGGAGAAAATATCATCCCGTCCTTGGTGAGTACGCATTGAAATCCATTTAAGCTCCGTTATGAAGGCCACCATAGAAGGCACTTTGAGGGTTTAAATTTCTTTGTTCTAATGGATTTTTTCTGGTAGAATTAATGTAGTAAGGTCGAGAGTAAGGTAGGTATACCCCCAAACCGCCACTTTTTGCTACTGAGCCTAGTTAATATCATTAGACTGGTCAAAAAAATTTATATTCTTGTAGGCAAGTGAAAGGAGGCTCCAACGCACTAGAGAACATGACATTTGGATACTGTATGCAAAAGTTATTAAGGAACAAAGTTTGGTTCTAAAAGCGTTTTTTCCACATAGGTACAGAAACTGATTTTGGAGATGTACACATGGTATAGATGTCGGTTTAAGGTCAGTGGCACATTTGGGTGTACCTACCTTAGAAGCATTGAAATTCACAGGAGATGCTCTCTCTAATTTGTCAACACTGCACCGGTTTCACTTGCACTGTAATCACAGGAACTCAAGGTTGATTATTCCACTTCAATCTCCATGTGTTCAAATCAGCATTATTTTTCCACGAGGGATTTGTACAGTATGCAGATCCCTGGTATCCGACAGTTTATCAGTACAAATTCTCCAATGCATAAGTTTCGTGTGAATGACAAACTTGGCACAATTTGATATGATCTGTCACCAAGCAATTGGTGTTTCAAAGCTTTTTGCAAAATGATACAGTGTGTAGTATAGTGCCATGGATCCGTATTTCCGTAACAAAATTCTCCAAATGCATAAGTTTTGTGTGAAGGACTAAGTAAACTTGGTAGAAGTTGGAGAGCCAGAAGCAAACTCATAACCAGTTGCTGACTTTTCAACGCTAACGTGGCCCCGTCCCATTGGTGTTTCAAAGCTTTTTGCAAAATAATATACATGGTAAGGTAGAAGGTCCAGAAAGCGCCCATCTAAGGGAAATCAGGCCTTTCTGGAGATCTTGGAGGACTTCAATTTTTTTGCCCTTTTTTTCAGTGGAAGAGAATTTGAAGATGGAGCTCTGCTGATTTTTTCAGAATTTTTGGAGTCAAAATGAAATTACAGCAAATTTTTAAAGGCTAATGTTAGTAGGGCTCTATTCTTGTTCCTAGATACTGCAATAATGAACAAGACAACATGCTGGAAAAGATCAAGTGGTTGTAAAAACCAATTAATAGGATGGGTAAAACCGTTCATGCAAAGCTTTTAAAGCATCCAACACAAGTCAGAAATTTAGAAATTCTCTAGTGATTTAATAATCATGCAAACTACATCCTCTGATTCGAAGTGCTGTAACTTCTGCATCCAATGTTCAAATTCAATAAAATTTGTTGGAGAATTTGCGCTCTTTCTTCTAGTTTGTGTGGTAAAATTTTCAGGTGAATCCAAGATTTACTGATTTTTTGGAAGCCAATCTAAGTTCGCAGTTTCCATTTGACTCCTTCAAATTGCATTTCATGACTGCAACTTCGGGGGCTTGTATCTCCTTCATCCAAAGTTTTTTTTAAATAAAATTTGTTGTATTATGTTTGCCTTGAAGTGTTGTTGTTGTGGAAAAAATTTCATGTCAATTGAAGTTGTCTTGAATGTTTGGGAGCAATTCAAACTTTAAAATCCCGACATTTTTTATTTGCAGTAAACTTTGGCAGCTTGTTACTTCTTCATACAATGTCCGTTTCCAATAAAAGTTTTAAGAGAAGTTGCGCATACTAGTCTAGTTTGTGTGGTTAAAATTTCAGAGCAATCCAAGAAGTTATGAGTGACTGAGAGGCATTTTAGTAAAAGAGAGTTCAGCTACAGATGGGTTTTTTGCAATTTCTAGACATTTCAAAGCCATTTTGTAGACCTTACCAGATTTAGGTTCTTACTGTGAGTAAAATCAATCATGATAGTGAACCATCTCACTTGTTCCATAGCCTAAAATCATTCACATGGGATGGCAGTTCCTCATCGCAAAAAGTTAATTCCATTTCAACACCCATGTGCACTGTTTTAGAGCCTTTTGTAGGGTGGTTCTTAAAGCCTGAGCCATTTTACAGCCTCCTCCTAAAGAACAGCTCATTGTGATTAGATGACCCATAGTGGACACCTAGGAATGACCCCCACATTATGTTTTTGACCAGTTTGTGAGATTTTGGCTTCAATGCATGTCTCACGAACAATAATGGAGTGATTAGTGACTTCATAAGGAAAATACAACTTTTCAATGTGAATTCATTATAAAAATTGATTTTTTAGGCCTTCCATGTTAAAAAATACTATGATTGCTTCAGGTGAGCAAAATGAGTATGATGGATTCAGATTTTGTTGGTTCTAAAGTAGTCTATAGACTCTTTTAGGCCATGATGCATTGGACACTTCAAAAATTTATAGTAAATTTATACTTTGTCAAAAAAACACGTAATTTCAATATCTCTCACTATTTCTCACACTTGTACTACTATGGGAAAAAAAATTGAAAAATTTCAACAACCACATGATGTCAAACTCCTAATTCTAATCACAATGGGTTGTTTTACTTTATAGTCTGTAGTAGTTCAGTGCCATGGATTTGTGTTTCTGTAAGGTAACTCAACCTATGATAGACAAAATTCTAGACCAACCTAATTTAAGATCAAAAAATTCTTTGTAAAATACATTTCACAAGACACATGTACTACTCATGAATTTCTAGGCCTGCATTATGTTGGTCCAAAATTGGCCTATGATAGGCAGGGTTACCTTAAAACCTTGCTGAGATGATCCTTTCTTTTCATCAACACATTTAAGCGATCAGTTTCACTCTCGAAATTGATGATCCTGTGTTGGTTGGCTATGGCGTGAGCTACAATGTGGGTCTGAGGATTCCCATCGGTAGCAGCTTTGTAAACTCAATTTGTGTGATCTTCTTGCATGATAAGGCTGGTATGCTCACCTCTAATCAATTGTCACTAATTACAACTGACCATCGTTACTATTATGAAACATAAATAACTTCTATTGGATCTCATTGGCAATTGAAAAGATGATTCCAACACATGCACATTATTTGAATACCGTATGAATAAAAGTTAGGAAATTTCAAAATATTGTCTGAATCCAACATCAGGTTCTCATAGACTCTCATGTTTGAATTATGCACATCTTGTGTAAAAATCAATATCTAAGTATTTGTGATGCTTTTTGGTGCAAATGTAGGTGTCACATTGTAAGCAATGTTGAATATGGGTGTATTGTACTATACAAACCTTAGTCCCCTTGAAACTTCTCCTGCCTCTTCATTGCTAACGAGAGTTATCTTTGAGTTTTTTTGCAGTCTGTTCGTGTTGGCTTCAGGACACCCCACAGCCACACGCTCAAGCAAATCAATGGAGGACGTTCCTCTATCATACAAGATCAGTGGTACAGAACCTTCAAAGGTTAGTTGTGGCGTGTTGAGTCCGGTAGGAGGAACGTCCACGGATCATATTTCATAATTGCAGGCATCTTTCAACTTTGAAAGGAGGATGAGCTCAATTCGATCTCTCACTCTCTTGCGTGCTTCTCAATCACACTTGATGAACTGCTTGTTTCTGGTACTTCAATAGTACGAAGATTATTAGTTATTGCAGTATGAAAATGCAGTTTTGGATGATAACATATCTTGTGAATCTCAACACCTGTGAAAACATTTCATAGAGAAAGAGCGACGGAGATCAAAGTATGCTAATAAAATTGATTGATTGATTGATTGATTCATTCATTCATTCATTCATTCATTCATTGATAAAAACCATGGGTAGAAACATTGCATACTGGTTTGAGGAGCAACAGTTGTGTAGAGTTCAAATTGTATTTTACTACCGTATGTATGATCAAAGTGACCCACTGAAGGAAGAGACTAATTAACACAAGAATGTCAGTCCGAATTATTCATTATAATTTTCTCTCTACGGTACAGAAAAAATTCCCACAACATGATCTAAGAGGAATCATTCTATATTCTGTATTCTACGGCTGCTCAGACCGTCCAGCAGCTTGAAAATTGGAGAATGTTTTTCACCTGTCTTAGAAGGTTTTCCTCAAATCAGAGTCGTCGTCCCCAGACTCATAGAATAATTTCCATTCGTCTTCGCATGGCACTTACTCAGTTTGCTGAGTTCTTCAAAGCTCTGCAGATTGCGAAAAAACAAAAAAAAGTTGTTCACTGTTTGCTGCTTTAATTTTGCTTCTGGAATGAATGGAACATGCTTTTTTACAACTGGAGAGTGTACTTTGAATTAGGTCAAATACGAAAGCAGCAGTGGAGCTAGCAAGCAAAAGACATGGAGTCTGAGGATGGTGTACAGGGAGCGGGTATTCCCAAGATTATCATGCACTATTTGCAACCCCTCAAACATTTCGAAAGGAATTTCTTCAAAATTATCACCAGCACTTATCCACGACAATAGCCAGATTTTCGATGAGTTCATTAGGTCTAGTGTGATGAGTGTCAGTGTGTCTCTAACGCAATTGCACCCAATTGTGACCTATTTGCAAAAACAAAACTATCCGATACAATATCTAGATTCTTGCATGAAATGTAAGCCCTCTTCAACATGGATATCGAATTTAGGGTTTATTGTAATAGAACCAATCAAAAATCCTTGATCCTTCATGGACACCTCTACTTGTGTCAAATTGGGTCATGGGAGATTGCAACAACAATCGTATTCCTTGTGTAGGGTTTCTGAGATCTTGAAATAGTCTAGATTTCCGATTCCCATACCTGAACACAGCTCATCCCTGGAACCATCCTCTTTGGATGAAACGTTATCTCATCCGTTTTCATCCAAGCAAACTTTCAAGGGAAGAACGCAGGGCACGAGTGGATAATGCGCTCCCCAGCCTAAGATTTCCTCTCTCCTCTCTAATTCTCGTCAAATTGCCGCTGGTTTCTGTGCACAATTGCAGGCATTCACTGATTCCTCGCTGGGTTTGCTCAATTGCGCTTGCTTGAGCTTTCCTTCAGCGCGAATGGCAGCAGCAGCAGCAGCGATGGCACAAGCGGCCCGCGTGAACGCCCCTCCGGCGAGTTTGGGCGCCGCGAGCTCCATTTCTCGAACAGGCGAGTTTCAATCCGCCGCGCGCGTCCACTTCTCCTTCAAGGCGGCCCCTGCGAGACGAGCAACGTTGTTCGCCGTGCGCGCCGCAGTGTTGGATGCAGAGAAGCTGGATCGTCTCGTCGCGGAGGTCGAGGGATTGACGTTGGAAGAAGCGAGAGCCTTTACAGACAAGCTCCAGGAGCGTCTCGGTGTGAGCGCTGAATCATTTGCGCCTGCAGCTGGCGGAGCATCCACTGGAGCGCCTGCAGAAGCCGCGCCTGCAGTGGAGGAGAAGACGGAGTTTGATTTGGTGCTGGAAGAAGTTCCTTCAACTGCAAGAATTTCTGTTATTAAGGTGGTGAGGACGTTGACGGCGTTGGGGTTGAAGGAGGCGAAAGACATGATTGAGGGCTTGCCGAAGAAAGTGAAGGAGGGCGTGAGCAAGGAGGACGCGGAGGAGGCCTTGAAGACGTTGGAAGGCGCTGGGGCCAAGTGTAGCATCAAGTGAGAAGGGCTGGCAAAGCTTTTAGGGTTTGTTTATCTGAATCACCTTGGGAGACGCTCTTCCTAGTGGAAATTTGGTCTTTTTTCGTGTTCGTTAGGGATAAACCCCCGTTCTTGGGATTTATGCATATCTGGATGGTATCGTTTAGGTTTCGGGTAGAAAATTACTTGTCGATGCTACAATGTCACATATTTTTTTGGAATGGGAAGAGGAGGAGCATGATGCACGCAGAAGAGTTTGGTGTGTTCTAGGGATTGCAGTCAGTGAATTATGTCTTGCCTTTTTGAATTTTTCAATGGAGTCTATTGTAGGTCATGTTTCAAGTGAGAATCGTAGAAGCGACCTGCCTTTTTAATGTTTTGTATCAGAACCTCAATGAAGCCCATGTCGGTATGGGTGGCATCCATTGGGTAATGGTTTTATCTCATGGCGTGTCCTTTCCTTGAACCCCTTGATTGAACAGGATTCGACCATTTAGGTTATGCTCAGTAATGTGAAAAATGCAGCCTTTTTTAAGGCATAGGATCCTTCATAAAGAGACTTAGGTCAACTGTAAGGTACGAATTCCTTGCAATGAACGAAGTACCGTGAAAGTAGAGCCTTGTTAATAAAACGAAACATGGCGAGCCACTGATGCATCTGGTTGTACCGCCGGACTTGCTGACCAGTTTATTTTTCAGGTTTTACTGTAGCATTTTCATGACAGGAGGTGGTGATGTCTTCCGAATTTTGAATGTGTGTTCTGACATATTTGATGGTGCACTTTGGGGACTTTATCTACAACAAAATGCGGACTAAGTGTTGACTCTCTCATATGAGGTTCCATGTTTTTCATGTTTTACTAGAGTGTGTCTGAATTCGGGACTAGAATACGAAAACCACCCTGAGTGCAATTCTCGTATTAACATTTAGGTCAATTTTGTCAAAGATGACACTGTGAGATGGTTATGTCTTGATATGGACTTGATTGGAATTCGCAGTCTTCATTCAGTTCGTTGGTGTGAAACAAGTCTTTCGATTCTCCTCCCACATCGAGGTTACGTTTCCTTCGACGGAATTTCGAAGGTTGGGAGAAGTTTTTTGATCCTTCATAGACTACTTTACTTGCATTAGGGGTCTGGGGTGGCAGATTGGGTCATGGGGGAGATTCCCTTCTCTTGTTCTTTGCTGTTTTTATTGTAACTTTCTGATCACCTCTATCATTGGTGTAAACTTCAAAGACCCTCAAGATTAGTACTTAGTACTTTGAGAGACACTGCCAAAATCCAATTTTTTTTTGGAAGGCCCTTGATTTGTACCCATGGATGATCAATTGTTGGGTTTTACAAGAGTAGGTTGAAAACTTGTAGTAGGGAATCAAAAACCTAACAAATGAAATTTGTCAATATCCTAACTTTTTTTATAGACTAAGGGTCATTTTCAATAAAATCAAAAGGTTGTAGTGAACAAGTTACTAGGAACTTCACCAATGTTGAGAAGCAAAGTCACTTCCAAGGGGAAGAATATAAGGAATTAATGTTTTGTCAACCGCTTGAATTGGACCTTATAGGTTGTAGTTGTGATAAAACAATTGACTATAAACTTCACCCATTGTGAAAAATGAAGTCAATTCCATTGAGAAGAATATAATGAAGCAATGTTTTGTCAACCATTTGAATTGGCTTCATGGGTTTTAGCTTATCCAATTTTATTTATTTGGGGGCCATCATGTAAAAAGACTTGGATCAACCTGTTCAGAAAACTAAGACTTGGAATAGCTTTACACTTAGAGGTTGGATCAATTTCCTTTGCAGCCTATTGCACAAAATTCTAACCTTTGGAGGGCTAGAAGTTGTCCTCAATTACTCATTAGAATAAGATTATAATGGAGGACAATTCTTCCCAAATTAAAGACCTTGGGGCCAAGAAACTAGGCTGGTTCAATAAAACCTAGAAAAGAGAGAGAAGGGCTGAAATTTTCATAACCGCTTTACACCTTGAAGCTGGGTCAATTCCCCTTGAGGCTAGTTGCACAACATCCAATGGATTTGATTTGTAGAAAAAAATAATACTTTATTCTTTAAAGTTTAATTGAAATTTTACATTGGCTCCTAGGTCAAGAATCGGCCTCCCATTTTTTGTGCATCCAATTTAGCAAGCTTAGGCCAAGTCAAATCATGTCTTTTTTGAATAAAAATTTCATCATACCAAATTGGCCCAACTTCTAGGTGTAAAGGGGTTGGGACCAATTTCGGGATTTTGTCCAATCACAAGTGAGGATTCTTGGCCTCTAACACAGTAAATTGGCCTAGCTTCTAAGTCTAAAGTGGCCCTTAGTGTAAAGTTTGTTCGAGGAGACAATATAAATAATTTTGCTACCAAATTATTCCAATTAGATCATTACAACCACAAGCCAAGAATGTTCTTCCAACTTGAATAATGCTAATTCCTCACATGATAAACTAATTACAAAATTTTGCCACCCTACTCTTAAGCGTGATGAGGGTGTAGAATTCTCCCAATAATTTTCTTTTCCCTCCTTTTTCTTTACTATTTGTTTCTTTTGTCTTGACTTTACTACCGCTCCTCTACTTCCAACTTGGCTTTATCTGCACTGCAGTTTGACTTAACTTTCACCACAGGATTGCTTGAATCTTGAGAACCAAATCGGTATTAAAACTCTTCAAAGCAAAGTTTACTTTTGCACAGTCACTGCAGTACAAAATTCATCACTTTCATGCACCAACTTGGAATTGATCTTCTTAACCCCACCATCACTCATTGCTCGATTGTAATTTTCCTTCATTCAAATTTCCAATATCACTTCACACACACACTCAGAAACATCTTCCATTTAGCACTGTGGTACACTCTCAAACAGAGCTGATCTGGAACTGTCTGGAAGAAGACAACATTCAGACTTTATATTCCGTAGTTTGGGCTCCTCAATTCCAGTCATACATCGCCCTTTGACATCAGGTCAACATTCACTCCACTAATTCACACTCATACTACGATTGCAATACCCTATTTCTTAAATACCAATTTGGCCATACAACCACACGACAGAATCAAGCATTAATAACTCTAACTCAGTCATGGCATTCTAAACGACATGCACACTAAACACAAGTTGGGTACACTGGAAACCAACTCAGACATTAGCTAAGAAAATTTTCAATCGAACACAATACTGACACACAAGATAACAACAACCGCATTCAAATCCAATTAAAAGACTCGCTAACTGCATTACCCAAACATTTCTGACTTGGACTGCAGTCAAATTCCAACTTGGACCTGCACAATTTAATCTTTGCACACACAAGCGGAGACACCAACTTGGGTTCACGACTCATAACCTGCAGATTCCACACAACTGATTAGATCTCACACATACTCATCAAGCACGTAAACCACTCCTGGTTCCCGTCCCGTTCAATCGACGGGAAGCTTCTGTGCCATAATCCCCGATTACGCGACCAAAACCGCGTAATCGGGGATTATGGATTTTTCATCCGGCTCATCATTTCATCCAATTTTATCTTCTCTTTCAGTCGTGATTTACGTCGGGCAATACCCTTATCGTCGGGCATTGCGCCAAATAATCGGCCCTCCTCGTCGGGCTCTGCCCTCCTCGTCGGCCAATTATTTGGCGCAATGCCCTCCTCTATGGGCATTGCCCTATACACAAATACCAATTAGTGGAAATAGCATCACATTGATCCACAAGGTGAGCACATCACCGAATTACAACTTCTCAGATTCTTACTCAACAACAACTGGTTCATTGCACACTAGCGTCTCACCCCACTAGCATTCCCAAACTCTCCATCACCATCTCTCACATTCATCTTCACACACAAAAGAAAAACTACACAGCCAACTTGGGGCTGGGATTTGCACTTGACTCTCTCGAAGTGGGTGAAAAACAGCTCAATCTCCTTCCCCTCTACTAGAACCACCCATAGTTGACCACTTAAGCGATTTTGTGCATGTTTTGGAGCAGTAGAAGGTAATGTAAATTTACTGCCTTGTAAAAAGATAGAAATGACAAGCATTGCCAATTTTTTGTGATTTTTTTTCCTTGAATTCAAATTTTACTAAGAATTTTGGAAGCCAATAGTTGGCCTCGACCCATACCCAATATATAGAGTCTTTCAATTCCAATCATTCCTTAGCTACTTTCCCACTCACTACTTCCTACTTTCTTGCTCACTACATCAAAACTTGTGTCATGACTTTATAAGGTGCAACCACCCATGACCGATAACTTAAGCCATAGTGGACATGATCTAGGGTAGCGCAAAGCAAAGCGCATATTTTCAGGTGTGCATTGATAGAAATGACAGGGATTGCAAAAAAAAATGGAAATTTTATTGGCTTAAATTGAAATTACTATGAATTTTGGGAGGCGAAAAGTGTGATGGACCCATAGCCAATGTCTAGACTCTTCCAATTCTGATCATTGAAGAACTAATTTTTTATTCATTACTTCCTACTTTCTTTCTCACTAGTTTGGGACACGTGTCATGAACTTATTAGTTCCAACCTTGACTAGTTAATAAATAAATAAAATTCCAAGCTTCAGAAAATGTGGTCGGAAATAACTGCACCCTACAAGATTGGGTATGGGTCACTGATCAGAAATAAATGTGCGGCTCTACCTCAGTACCAACCTTCCAAAGGAGAAAAAACTACGTTCCAAACTTTGGTTGGAAACATTGGTTGGAAATAACTACACCCTACAAGTTGGGTATAAATACCTAGTTGGGAATGGGTGCATCTACCTTAATAGACACCCACCGAAATGGCAACCTAACTGCACAGCACTAACTGCCGAATTGGGAACCACAGCCTAACCTGCCAACTGGACTTGGATGACGTCAACAAACCGTACCTTCCGACGTGGCATCCAACGTGGAAAAAAACTCACTGCCCAGAATAGCAAACTATGGGCCAATCTTCCAAATTAAAATCCAATTTGGACACCTGCATTGCCAATTCCGATTCCCAGAAAAACACCAAAAGCAAAACAAAAATACAAAAACAAATCCAGATTGGAACTCCACACACCACTTACAATGTTCTTCAATATTTTAAGTAAAATATTAAAAAATTGGACACTAATTAAGATCTAATCTCCATAGTATGATCAATCATTGCTTATTGCTACAGAATCGTGGTCTGTGGGGGTAATTTGGAGAGGATGACGTGGCAGATTTTGTGTCGCACCAATGACTAAGGGCCTTTTTATACCCAAAAACTTTGGGTTGGAGCCTAAAGAAATGGAGTGTTTTGATTGGGTCTTTGCTTTGGGTTCATAGTTATCTTCCAATCAAAGCACCCCTATTTCTTTAGACTTCAACCCAAAGTTTTGGGATGTAAACAGGCCCCAAGACCTTTGAGTTTCTCAATGCAATTAGATGATTTTCATACGGATTTTGTGTCTTATGAATGATTAAGATTTCTTAGTTTTTAAATGATTTTCATCTATTCCTTTACGAGGATATGTTAATGGCTTCGTCACATCATTGCATCAATACATTTACATTATTTTGAATTCTATATGAGGTCCTAACTGTAGGCGCTGGATTACCCACCATTGGTAATCAAGCGAACACCGACCAGGTTCTATGCCTTTATCCACCTTTTTAATATATGGGGGTGTTGTGAGCGCGGTTCACTGTGCCTTCCAAGCAATGGATCTTTTTTGCTAACGTCTCATAAGTGTCATGGATGGCAGCGAAACTAACTAGAAATGCATGGGTAATTAACAGACTAACTGCAATGACCAGGGGTGATAGTAAATCCTAACTCCGTAACTATCTATCCTATGTCTAGGGTTGACTGGGTAGTTGGCGTCATTTCTAACGTCCCTAACTATGTGAAAGGGGAACCTCACGTTCCTTCCATGAACTTTTAAGACTATCTTTTGGGTTTTGACACTTCTCTTAGAAGTTCTAATTCTACAGGCTAATCCTAAAGCTTAGCTTTTACTCTAATTTCCAACCTCTAAATGTAATTCTAGATTTTTTCTCCCGAGTGCTAACTCTAATTTTTACTTCCAATTTTTACTCTATGTTTTGACTTTTACCCTCGGTTTTTTATTCCTAAATTAATTCTAGAATTTACCCTCGGAGTTTAATTCTATCTTTTGACTTTTAACCCTGGTTTCTACTTCCAGAATTAACTCTACAATTTAACTTTTATTCTAACTTTTTGCTTCTCAATTGACTCTACAAATAAACCTCTAAATTTAATTCTACCTTTTGACTTTTAACTCTAGATTTTTACTCCTAAATTAACTCTAGATTTTTACTCTTACTTGCCCTTAATCACGGCTTGCTAATTGCGCGTGAAAGGCTAACTAAGGAGATCAACGTTAATTAGGGAAAAACACCAAGGATTAATTCAAAAACTCACCTCTTCACTGCCGGTGTTGGAAATAAGTTCGTTCACTTTCGCGTACACATTTTCATACTCCATGGTGGTCTTTTGGTCTTGGTTGAATTTTTCCCAAGCTCACCGCTTATTTAGAAAAAATTAGTACACCTGTGCGATCTAAACTTCTCCTTTCCTTCTTCCTTTTCTTTCTCCCTTTCTTCTTCTACACTAACACTATTCCACCTAAGCTTTTATGGACGTCTTACAACTATAGACTCTAACTACGAGGAGGTTTAATGTTCATCCTATCCTCTTACACGACCTTGTCTTTGTGTCATCCTAATCCACCTTCTAATGGTCACTACGAATTCTTGAGATTTTCCTCCTAACGCCTACTTAGCCAAACATAGGTCACTATTTATCGTCTCTCTCACCTAAGTTGCCCATATAGCCATCCTCTCTTTTCCTTCTCATTCTATCTTTGAGTGGTTTTGCAGGTGTTTGGACGGATGACTATCCTACATAGAGCTTTAACCAGGACTTGACCCCATTTTCTCTTCCTTTCTTCTCTCGATAGTTACCTTGTCGATTTTTGTTTTTAAAAACAAGCCCGAGTCCCCACCCAGACTCTAACTTCAAGTAGCCTTTTATTTTTTTGTAAAATCTGATTTTTTTCTTTGCAACCGGTCCTCTCAAGCCCCTGGACACCCAAGTTCTCCCCAGCCTTGGACCACCGAGTTCTCCCCAGCCCTGGACCCCGAGTTCTCCCGAAGCCCCTGGACACTGAGTCTCCCCAGCCTCTGGACTACCGAGTCTCCCCAAGTCCATGGACACTGAATTCTCCCTAGCCAACCCGACCCCCCTGACAGCTCAGTCCCAACCCCCGTTTGATTCGCTCAGTCCCAACCCCCGGTTGATTAGCTCAGTCCCGACTCCCGTTTGATTAGTTCAGCTCCGAACCCCCTTGATCAAATTTTTGGTTGTCTCGTCTTGATCTAGCCTTCTTTTGTTGGAACTGAAGGATTTGAACTGGGATAGTTTAGGCTAAGGAAAAGGAAAACAAAAACAAAAAACAAAGGGTGACTTATGATTAGCTTAGGAGGTGTTACGGGTTTCTAGTACTCTCACCAACGGACGGTTATATTGATTCAATTGTTTTTGGAAACTCTTGGATATCTGAACACTAACAATAATATCCCCACGTGGATATTTGGACACTAAGGTAGAAGGATGGTTGGAATTTTGTAAAAAATGCCAAAC
This sequence comes from Antitrichia curtipendula, assembly GCA_951230915.1. Classification (NCBI taxonomy): domain Eukaryota; kingdom Viridiplantae; phylum Streptophyta; class Bryopsida; order Hypnales; family Leucodontaceae; genus Antitrichia; species Antitrichia curtipendula. The sequence goes on along the minus strand of OX579638.1, from coordinate 8,741,935 downwards.
TTTTCTAGACCATAGAATCAAAGCTTCGCCATTCCGAGGGTAACTATAAAAAATGCCAAACTTTTATAGATTCTATAGTCAAAGCGTTGTCGTTCCCGAGGGGGATACACATAGCCAAGCGAGGGTTAGACAAAGGAAAAAAACCACATAGAGAATGCACGTGATAAAACCAAAACTTCGCCATCAACAGAGGAGGTCCACACAATGAGAGGGATGTTAGACAAAGGTCAAGCACTCGACTTAAGAGAACACACGTGAGTTAGTATAACAAGGTAAAGCAAATGACTCACACTCTAAAGGCCCCCAATGGCGGCATACGCCAAGGCACTAAATGGGGTGGCTTTAGGATTAGTAGCAAACACAAAAGGCCTTCAAACACAAGGGTTAGTTCATGAGAATATATATGAAACACAAGAGAAAACACAGAAGGAGTACACAAGGCAAGATAGAAGGACCCCCAAGGACCTTCAAAGCTTGAAAAACAACAAAAGGAGCCAAGAGTGCTCCGAAAACAACGTAGAGGTTTTTGGCTTCAAACGCCAAAATATCCAAAATAACCTGAACCCACGGATCCAAAACAAGAATTGGGGGTGTTCTAGATAGAAAAATGGGGACCTTAAATAGGTTTCCAAGGGCCCACCCCTCCCTCTAGAGTTCTAAGGTAACCTTATCAACTTGGATTTTCATCCTCATCTTAAAAGATTTTCATCCTAATCCCTAAAAAACTACTTCTACCATCTACGCTGGACCAACATCCTAACTTTTGGGGATTAACTCCAATCGTCAAACGGATTGCGCCGTTGGCTCCAGATCGCCGTGTTTAGTCCATGATCCCCTCACCCCCATACCGAGGCCAAAAATCCATCATAGGCTAATTTAGTTTAAAAGCTAAATCGTGGTAAAATCCTAGATCTTGGGGGTCTCCTATTTTGAGAAATGTGAATAGCCTAGGGTCTCCAGTAGGTGCAAGAGAATTGGAAAGGACTCTTGGTTGACTTTGTTTCGCCATCGTATGGTCCCGGAATGCCGGTCAACGTGGCGGGGACCCCGCCACGTGGTTAATTTCCGAGGAATCTTGCCGGTTCGGGTACTTGTCACTATCGGAATGTCGTGAAACTTCACGGAGCGCATTATTAACATAAAACAAGATAGTCTAATTTTTAGTGAGATTTTCTTGTAACATGGGTAATTTCCATAAAATTCCCATTGGAGGTTGAAAGGGTTGACCACCCGAAAAAGGTTCTTCTGCAAGTCGGAAGATGACGGAAATTTTCACGTGATCTTTCAGGGAGTTGCATGAAAGATGTGTAGGTGCATTTCCGTACTTGGCACGATTGGTCAGTGGAGATGAAACTGGCCATCTCCTTGAATTAGCAACGGTGCGGGAATCTTTTACAGATAGAAGAATCTTGGCGAATCTATTTTGTCGTTGGACTCTTGGCATGGGATTTACCCTAGAACACCATCCTTGGGCTGTAGATTTTTCCACGAGCCCGGTCTTGCGTCAGTGGCTCCTACATGCTAACAATCGAGGTTTTAGAATTCTAAACCTAACTCTAGAATCCAACCTAGTGGCCTCGTTGTGGATCCCTTGAACCGACTTAGCCATGAATTGCCACATCCATGGTGGGATTTAGCCCTTTTGGGGCTATGTGACTCAAATCCTCCACATCTAACTGTTTTGTTCTTTCTACCTATTTTTAGGCCAGGTTTGGTGAGATTCTAAGTCTAAATACAAATCTAGACCAAATACTATAATGGGTATGTCCCAACCCTATTTTGGTTCTACACTCTTTTTATGGCTTTTTGTATACTTTTATCAACTTTAAATTGCAAATTTTCAAAAAAATAATTCTACGAGTCCAAAGTGACAAATTGGGAGCTCACACTAACCCTATGGTAATGGTTAAAAACAAATCACCATATAGTTAATTTTGGAATTTCTTCATATTCATGTTAATACTAACCATCAAGTTACTTTTGTTTAGTATACTATTTACTCTAATTATTTATAATATTTTGCAATGTTTGATTGTAATTAGTTCTTGTCATTATACATAACATAACACATCCCTCCTCACCAAATAAAAGGCCTAGGGCTCAATATTTTACTTCATATCTAAATATTTAAAGTCATTTACTTCATACCTTAACACTTAAAATTGAATTTTATTTAATTGGAGAAAATTAGGAGGGACTCGTATATAGCCAAAGTAGATGAAAAGTACAGTCCAAGTCCCTCCAAATATTCAATCAAAGCTACCCTATTGCGAATGCATATGCATTCTTTTTGAGGGAGTGTGTCTTGGATGTTGGATTTTTTCATTTTGGGGAGAGGAAGATCAAAGTGGGTTATTGTAATAGTGATAGTGCTTTTTTTTTCAAAATTTTCCTGCACTTAAAATTCTTATGCTTTTTTTATTTCCTAACATTGCTCCAAGAAATATGGGACATACATGTATTTGCCATGTATATGAATTCAACAACCATATTTATAATCATATTTGTACTCATTTGTGAACATGTCACTCAAATTGTAGTTTTTTCATTTATTTTGGGAGGGATGGTGGTTAATTGAAATGGGTTGCCTTGAATCTTTTGAGAGGTAGTATTAAGACTTGGCATACCAAATTTATATTTAGTCATTTTTTTCCTACAATTGATCAATTTGCTATTTGTAGGACATACTTTGTGCAAGTGTGGAAATAAGGAGTTGGAGGGCTTGTCAAATATAAATGTGAAATTATGGTATGTCAATTGTAGCTTGCAATGGTGTAGGAAGTGTTCTTAAACAAGACTTTTCTAGTATATTGTTGTGAGTGCTTTAAGGAAGGGGAAGTTTTTTATTTTCCACCGGCTAGGGATAAATGTAAAAATCTTTCCCCTATTTTAAAGTATTTAAAATATTTAGTTTCAAGACACCTTCTAGTTTATTAAGAGTCTTTGGTTCCAAATATGGAAGTGATAAACTAAATTTCCTACTTTTTCTTCAAGGTAAATCATTGGGAGCAATTCCCTTTCATTCTTCAAAGAATGCTCCTACATTGTAGTTAAGGCAGTATCTGCCTCTTTTGAGTTCACTGTCACAATGACAATAAGCTCAAAAAAAATAAAAAAAATAATTCACTTCATTTACCCCCACATTGAGCTCAAATTTTTTTTTAATTAATTTAAATAAAATTCATTTCATTCCCTCCCCCCTCCTCCCTACTTGTAATTTTCAGGAGCCATTTGGTCTGGCATTTGATATGGGATATATCCCAAGGTCCAAGTTCATATCTATGTCCATATCCGTATCAATATAATATCTCGTATCTATATCATATCTCGTATCTATATCATATCTCGTATCTATATCATATCTCGTATCTATATCATATCTCGTATCTATATCATATCTCGTATCTATATCATATCTCGTATCTATATCATATCTCGTATCTATATCATATCTCGTATCTATATCATATCTCGTATCTATATCATATCTCGTATCTATATCATATCTCGTATCTATATCATATCTCGTATCTATATCATATCTCGTATCTATATCATATCTCGTATCTATATCATATCTCGTATCTATATCATATCTCGTATCTATATCATATATGTATTCCTTATCAATACAGTCAATATTTTTTTTAAATCAACAACATTGGAGAAAGGGGAGGATTTTTTTATTAAGAGTGCTCAATGGCTCTTGATTTTTTGAGAAGGGGGGTAGAAAATGGTAGGACCCAACACGTTTGCCTTTTTTTGCCACATTGCTTCTACATAGCATTATACAACAAGTAATTATACAGCCCTTCTAGAATTCATTTTAAAAAATATCATCTTTTTGTAAATACCTTGGGAGTGATAGATTTTTTCAAACACAGCAGGCTCTACAATCAAACCTCATGTTGAACCAATGTATATTATCATGTTGTTTCACTATGAGGGACCTCTTTGCAAAGATGGAAAAAAGACCCCACTATACTAATAAAAATGTATGGAGCAATATACAAAAGAAAAAGAAAACATATTTAGAATCAATGACATGAAATGACAAGTGTCCTATGCAAATGCCAATGTATTTCTCAAGTATTGAAATTAGTTTCGGTTAATATTTTTTACTGCTATTACGTACAAATGTTATTAATAAAGTTCATTTTACACTTAGAGGCTAGGCCAATTTGTTGTGTCAAAGGTCCATGATCCTCACTTGTGAATGTACAACAGGTTGAAATTGGTTCGAAATCCTTTACATATAAAAGTCGAGCCAATTTGGTAGAATGAATTTTTTTCTTTAAAAAAAGACATCATATGACATGGTCTGTGCTTGTTGAATTGGGTGCACCAAGAATAGAGGCTAATTTTTGGCCTTAAGGCCAATGTCAGATTTCAATTCATTTTTAATTTATTAAATAATTTTTTTTCAACAACTTATATTTATTGTATTTTGTGCAATTAGCCTCAAAGGAAAATTGGCCCGGCCTCTATAGACTAACCACTCATAGACAATCGCTGAAGCAATTCCCCCTATGTCCTGGAGCAGTATAATGCAATGTAAATATTTTGCCATTTATAGAAATAGAAATCACGGGGATTGAAAAAAATTGGGTCATTTTATATCTTGAATTGAAATTAATAAGAATTTTGGAAGCCAAAATTTGGTTTGAATACATATCTAATGTATAAAGTCTTCCAATTCCAATCATTCAAGAACTACTTTCTTGCTCACTAAGGGCCGCTTCACACTATGGCTGACCAAGTCAAGAGGCCATGGGATTGAGTGGCCAAACTTTGTTGAGAGTCCAAAGAATTGAGCAATAAATAGGCAATAAGGGCCGCTTCACACTACGGCACAAGATCGAGAGTCCGTCGATTTTGGCCAATGAAATTACATAAATCCTAGAGTTTGGCCTCTCGAGCCTTCACACTAGGAGGCACAGTCCAAAGGCCATCAACCTCAAAATTGACAATATGTCAGAAAAATGCCTACATGGCGACAGACTCTCAACGTGAGTTTGGGTCGAGCAAAAATGGGAACCCAAACTCTAGTCGAGAGGCCGTCAAATTTTGAAGAAAAATAAATAAAAAATTGACAAGATCTCAGTCGTTAGATCTGAACGGACTATTTCTGCAAGGCAGCAAATAGGATGCGCCTTCTTCTTCTTCTCTCTCTCTTATGCATCTTGATAGAAATTGCTCAATTTTTTTGCAACTCTTTGTTGTTTGTTAGCTCTCTGATTTTTTCGCAAGTAGAGAAGATGGACAATTTCTCTCAAAATCCCTTCTTTTACAGCCAATCGCCTTTAATGGGGTCAAAAAAATTTTGACTCCAATTTCTTACGGAGCATTTCAACCGTTTGCAACTGAAGTTAGAGAGAAGAGATTAGAAGAGAGTCAAGAGACAAATGTTGCAAGGATAGAAGAAAGGGTTGTCGAGGGAGGCGATTGTGAGATTACAGGATCTTCCAAAAAGAGAGTTGCTTCTAAGAAAAAGGTTGTTTCGAAGAAAAAAACAGCTCCAAAAAAAAAGGGAGTAGTGAAAATTGAAGGAGAAATCGAAGGCGAAGAGGCAAATCGAATGTGGGAGGGCTTGGAGGTGTTTCAATTGATTGCATTGAAGGGAGAGATGGAGCCTGAATTCATCAAAAACGGCAAAAAACAAGGCATGAATTTTCTACCCTAATTTAGATTTTATCATAAAATATTCGGATTGAGGATTGGGGCCAATTAGGGGCCTAAAGGTCATTGCCTTTGCCGTGCGTCCATACTTGGCCACCAAGGCCCCCCTTTCCCCCCATTGTATATGCAAATGTTGTGTCGCCAATGGGGTTTGAGACCTAGTCTTCACCACCACAATGCAAGAGCCTTTGCATGATATGAACAAACCCTCCACCTACTTCCTCTCCTTGATGAATGCTATCTTCTTTTCTCATTTATATCCTACGTAGTCCTTATTTCACAGTGAGAGTACGTGTTGTAATTGTTTTTTAAATGCCGTTTTTGACTCCTTCATGATTTTTGAATCTTTTGCTTGCAGGAATTGATACTTGGGTGAAGCTTCATGCTCAAATGCTTGTCATGGTACCTAAATTCAATTGCATTGTTGTGGCATGCCTTAAGAAATTTAAAACCATTTTTGATTCTTACAAAGAAGACTAAATGGCCAATGGCATTTCTAGCAATAACCGGCAAGAGAGCAAATTCTACGACGCTCTAGATCAATGGTATCACCAAGCCGGACAAATCATGAAGCGTGTCTCGGCTACAACCACAGATAATGTCCAAAGTCAGACCAATTTAGTCTCGGATGTGGAGAGTGCACCGACTCCAACAACCATTTCTACACCACCGTCAAAAGGTAAACAAAACTTTCATGATAGAGCCATTGTTATCTTTGAGAAAATGGCAGAAACTAGCACATGTTTGATGAAAAACTTTGAGAGAACAAATGAGCTGCTAGAAAGAGTAGACTACCAATTTGATCAATAAGCTCTAGAGTATGCTACTCCTCATCTAAGCTACAATCTGTAGCAATATGTAACGTAGACGTAGTCTGATCATACTTAGTCTGGAGAGACGTATTATGAGAGTAACCACTGGGGTTAAATATAGGAGTTTAACCCTAACTAACAAGGTAATGAATGTATTACGTTGGATAGGGATGAAACCCTAATGGTTCCAATACTCCCGCTCAAGCTTTGCTTACAATGTCATTCATGTATGTGCGAATGAAAGATTCGTCAGTGCTTGGATTTCGTAAGGGTGTGATTGTAATTGTAATTCAAGGATGGCGCGAGTTGAGAGACATCTTGCGAGGTTGTTGCAGAGTTGTGCTGTGGATCAGTCGTGGACGGGCGTACTTGGGTTATTGGTGTGGTCTATCCGCACCTTGATTGTGAGATTAACAATTTGGGTTCGAGATTTGGTGGGAGCGATTGAGGTGAACTTGATTTCGTAGGAGAATGTTGAGGAAGTCCCTTGTGTGGCTTGCGGTGAGGGCGATGCGACGATTTTCCAATCTGCTGATTCGAATGCAACAGCGGCTACCGAGCGTCATAGATTGGAGCAGGGGATTCGTGAAGTCGGTCCCGTTGCAAAAATATTATGCCGTCCGGAGGGGTCATCAGACGGGCCTGTACTTCTCATGGGCAGATTGCGTGCGGGAGGTGTTGGGATACAAGGATTGCCAGCATCAAAGTTTTGTTTCTCTAGCGGAGGCGGAGGAGTATTTGGCTTAGATAGGTTGCTAGGGTTTTGGTAGGTTAGTGTGTACATTGTGTGGGGAGCAATTTGCTCGTCTCGTCCTGTATCTAGGTCTTTCAAGCTGCAGAGCCCTAGGAATGTCCTGTGCTGGTATTGGTGAAGTTTCACGTGGCTGAGGGATTTAGTTAAGGCATCTGCGGGTTGGGAGTCCGTATTAATATACCGGAGTTCAATTTTTCCTTCTAGAATCCGTTCACAAATGAAGTAGTAATGTATTTCGATATGCTTGGATCTTGCATGGAATACGGGGTTGTGGGACAATTTGATTGCACTCTGATCATCGCAGTAGATAGTGATGCTGTTGGTTTGCTGGGGAGAGTAATGCGGTGCAGATTCTTGATTTTGTCCGAGTGCAGGAGGTTGTAGCTCTTGGAGTAGGCGATGCAACCAGACTCCTTTCAGAGCCCCATCACTAAAGGCTTTGTACTCTGATTCCGTGGAGGAGCGAGAGATGATAAGTTGGCGTTTGGATTTCCAAGTAATGGAACCTCCTGCGAGTGTGAAAATGTAGGCGCCTATGGAGCAGTGGGTGTTTGTGCAAAGCCCCAATCGGCATTTGTGTATCCGGAGATGAGGATTGGGGAGTCAAATCTGTATAAGATTCCAAAGTCTAACGTGCCTTGTAGGTATCTGAGCAGGTGCTTTGCAGCCTCAAGGTGAGCTTGTTGAGGAGCGGCCATGTAGGAGTTGAGGCGGCTAACGGAGTATGCGATGTTGGGGCATGTGACAGTGAGGAAAATAAGTTTTCCGATAAGCTAGCAATATGAGGTTGTGTCGATGGCGGGGGATTTCATGTTTGAGGTCAATTGTTGTCCAGCGGGAGGGTGGAGTTGGGTCTGGGTAGGGTACTGAGACGTGAGGTGGTGATGGAGGAATGGCGGTGGGTGTAGGTGAGGTTGGAGGTGGAGTGGCCGGAGTAAGGTCTGTGTTGGCAATGTGGAGAGTAGGGTTGGGGTTGGTATTTGGGAAATGCTTGTTAGAAGGTGGGTGTGGTAGCTGTGGATTAGCTGCGAGCAGATGAATAATCGGTATTGAGCTAGGAAAGGTGGCGAGGGGTTGTACTGTGGTTGGGATGTCTAGCGGTACTGGATGAGGGGTTTGTTTGAGTAGGTTTTGAAGAAACTCGGGGTCCTGTAGAGGCTCAATAGATTCGGAGAAAGGTAGGATGAATGATATTTTGTCAAAATGGACATCTTGGGAGATTAGAATCTTCCTGGTCACAGGGTTGTAACATCGGTAGGCTTTGGATTGTTCATCGTAACCTAGTAGGACAGTGAGGGTGACCTTGGGGTCGAATTTCTGGCGTTTGACGTCGGGAATGTGGCAATATGCGATGCACCCGATGATGCGGAGGTGGGCTAGATTGGGCTTGACTCAAGTGAAAACTTCTTCGGGTGTTTGTAATTTCAATGCTTTGGTGGGATACGTGTTTTGTATATAGTTTACTGTACTTGCTAATTCTTCCCAAAGAACTTTGGGTATCTTGGTTCTAATGACTACGCTCTTGATGCCTTTGAGTAGTGTTCTGTTCTTTCGTTCGATAATACCATTTTGGTGTGGGGTGTATCCTACAGTAAGTTAACGGGAGATCCCGTGTTTTAAGCAATAATTTTTTAGCTGAGTGAGACCATGGTAGGAACTACTGTAGTAATGAGGGAGTGTCCAGGGGATCCAAATGCAATCAGGACCCAATATAGGTTGTTGCAGGGATCTCGAGTGGCTTGTAAGAAAATACTGTTCTGCCGGTCTTTGTCATAGATGGTGCATGTCTTGGTGTCGAACAAGACTCTATAACCGGCATCGGTGAGTTTACCAATGAAAAAGAGATTTGTCTTGACTCCGGGGACATAAAAAATTCTATGGATCTGTTTTATTTCTCCGGAGAGATCAATTGTTGTTACAGAGCCTTGGCCTGCTACTGCCATGGTGTGGCCACCGGCCGTTTTTATATGTGATATTGTGGAGCTAGTTAACTGAATGAGGAGTTGTGAGTTGCCTATTACGTGTGACAAAGCTCCGGAGTCCAGAAACCACTCTTACTTGAGGTGGGGAGTGTGTCGAGAAGTTGAGAACTTTGCAGGAGCCGATGAATTTTTTGGAGAGATCGTCTGAAAAAGCGTCAAGGCAAGCGTGGATTTCTAGACTGTCGGGGTCCAGGTCCGGATTCGAATCGTTATCTTCGTTGATGTCGACTAGGTGAGTTGGGTGATGATCATCATCTTTTGCAGCTTCAATCAAATGTATGTGAGGTAATCGTGAATGTTGCATATTCTTCAGCTGGGCTTGCATGAGTTTGATGTTGTCTTCTAGTGTAGCTCTGGCACAATCTCGGGCGAAGTGACTTGGCTTGCCGCATTTGTGACAATGGACTGAAGAAGTGATGTGCTGGGTGTTGCGTTGTGGCTGGATGAACGTGCGACAGGTGTTGCAGTCGAGTTGAGTGTGGTTGGAGAAGCCTTGGTTGCGAGGTTTGATGCGGCGTCCGCAATCGTGGTAGCAACTAGATATCCGATTTTTGAGCAGGTTGATTTTCTTTGTGTCCCATTGGTTGTCCAGGGTTTGGCTAAGTTCCTCTTGGAGTAAGAGGCCCTCTAACTGTGGGAAGCTAAGAAGTTGTTCTCGCCCTTTCTGAATTTGTTTAAATGTTGACCAAATTTTGGGTAGCTATTCAAAGTAAGGTCTACAAGTTCTTCGTTAGGAGTGGTGATCCCTAAGTTTGCTAGTTGAGTAACTAGAAGGTTGATCTATTGGAGATGGTCTCCGATACTTCTACCCTCCGCAAGTCATAGTGAATAGAATTGTTCTCGCAAAGAGAGACATCATGAGGAGTTTCTCACGTCGCACATGCTCTTGAGGCGATCCCAAATGGCTTTGGAATCAGTAAGATGAATAATACTTAGGATGATGGAGTCTCTTACCAAGGATATGATAATGCGGCCCACACGGAACTTCAAATCGTTTCGCCCAGCTTCTACGATGTTGACTGCAGTCGTGGGTGGTGGTGCCGGTGTTGTGTTGATATCGCTTGTGTCGGGTGTTGTGGAGGAGGTCCATTCGGTGTGCATCGTGGACGAGGTTGCAGTGGCACCAGTTTCATTGGACTGGTCTAAGTGCGGTTTGATGAAGCCCTAGAGACCCTCCTGCAGTAGTATTAGTTTCACTTTCTAGCTCCAAATGACGTAATTTGCAGGTCCTGCAAGTTTCATTGTTTCAAGTATATCCCTAGTGCTTGAGTCCATCGTCTAACAATTTGAATTTGAGTGTGAGCAGGAGATATAAATGCAACAGAAAGTTCCGTTTGGAGTTCCGTTGTACGCTAATTGTATTTGGCCGTTGTAGCTTCAAGAAAGAAGCTACAAGTTGCTACACTATGAGTTGTGGGGAGGACAGAGAGACTAGTTAGAGATCAATTTTGTATAAAACCATTGATGAGGTAGAGAGAGGACCGATCGGTAGAAATTTGAGAGATTGAGAGAGGTGGCGATGGTTACGACGGACCTTCCTATTACGGTGATCGTGATCAACACGAGGTAGGGTCGGGAGTTTTTGATTAGAGTAACCGAGGAAGGGCAAGCGACTGATTATTGTCACGTCCGACGACTGCTGCGACTTACAAAAAAACAATTTAGACCGTTTCTATAACCTATGAGTCTATGATTTCTATTGTCTAGCTCAAGAGTATTCTAACTACTTGAGGAATCGAAGATCGATGGTCGCTCTGATACCATGCAACAATATGTAACGTAGACGTAGTCTGATCATACTCAGTTTGGAGAGATGTATTATGAGAGTAACCACTGGGGTTAAATACAAGTGTTTTACCCTAACTAACAAGGTAATGAATGTATTACGTTGGACAGGGATGAACCCCTAATGGTTCCAGTACAATCATTGTCATCATCATCATAGGTACAATTTTCAAATTGAATGTTTGAATTTCTAGCCAAATGACTTTTGTAAAAAGTCTCGGCTAGCAATAGATAAACTCAAGTTGAATCAGCCAATATGTTCTTCATTTTTTCTTGTAGTTTTGTTCTTGTTTCTTCATATGCAAGATTTTCCTCATTCTCGATTTTTTCTTCTTCTTCCGATTCTATGAATGGAGTTTCTTCACCTTTCAGATTTTTTTTGGAGTTTTCTCATTTCCCGCAATGATGATTCCAAAGAGTGAAACATATCAATTTCTTGTAGTTTTCCAAATGGCATATTGGCTTCAACAAGAAGCTCTTTTTCTGCTTCTTTAGCCCAATCCATGGAAAATTCAACATTCTCTAGAATGCACAGATTGTAAAGACATAGAGATGCTATAACAACGTCAGGCAAATTTCAAAGTGGCATGTCAATTCTTTTCAATAATATGCGCCATCTTCCTTTCAGAATTCCAAATGCTCTTTCCACAGCCATACGGGTGTTCGATTGGATAAAATTCCAATGTTTTTTTTTCTAGGCAATCCTTCTTTTTCTCCCTTATATGGTGAATAAAACCAAGGTCTCATAAGATACGCAGCATCACCAATGAATTTGTGAGGTAAAAATGCACCTCTCATAGTCTTCTTCCCAATTTTTGATTTCTGAAATAAGGACCAATCATGAATCCGTCCAGCCCATCCAAAATTATAGTCCTAGAATTTGCAATTGGCATCTACAACTCCTTGTAGTAAACATGAATAATATCCCTTTCGGAATAGTATGCAATATAATCATGAGATGGTGCTAGAATAGGAATGTGTCTACCATCTATTGCCCCTAGAATAAACGGAATACCATGTAGTGCTTCAAAACCCTTTGCTATTTCTTTCATCCAAGCAAGATTTGGTTTTTTAAAAACCAATGGTCTCAAATGAATCCTAATAGCTTCACAACCATCCTCCACAATGATAGAAGTTGTACTCAATCCTACAGACCTACACCAAATAAATCACCAACCATTTGCAATGAATTACCTGTAGCTAATCGAGAAAGAGTTATTGCAATCCTTCGCTCCACACTAATACTTTCTCTAAAATGTGTATCCTTCTTCTTCAAAACATGCCATAAAAGAATGCATAAATATTGAAATGTAGATTGACTCACCCTCATCCGCTTCCAAAAATCACCATCTAAAAAAGATCCCATAAGTGTATACTCCAAAAAAACTCCATATCTTGGAATTTGCCAATGTGTCCTCTGAAAATTCACCCTATGTCCTTGGGCAATAAAAACTGCCATCATCATCATTTGAGCATTTTGTTCAAAAATTGCAAGTTTTTGCAATGCCAAAATGCCCACAATGACATACTTTATGACCATGAAAACCGAAATTAGAGCAAGAATGCGTTCCTTTCTAGAAGCCATGGTTAAAGAAGGTGAGACACAAATTTTAGAAATTGGATGGATTATTCATATAAAAAAGCTTGATAAAAGCCAAACAAATGGTATAGGCTTGGACTTTGGGCTTGGCCTTTGGAAGCTTCACACCATGGCTGGCCAAAGGCTCCAAATCCTATCATTTATTGCCCATTTCTTTGGATTCTCACCAAAAGTTTAGCCACTCAATCCCACAACCTCTTGACTTGGTCGACCATAGTGTGAAGCGGCCCTGAAATATAGGAATTGGAGCCTTTGGCCGGCTATAATATGAAGCCTCCAAAGGCCAAGTCAAAAGTCCAAACCCTTAGCAATGAACTCCCACGGCCTCTCAACTTGGATAGCCAAAGTGTGAAGTCTCCAAAGGCCAAGCTCAAAGTCCAAACTCTTAGCAATGAACTCCCACCTACCAATCTAACAGTTGAGATCTTGTCATAAATTGATGGACTCTCGGTCGTAGTTTGGGTCTCCATTTTTACTCGACCCAAACTTCCTTTGAGAGCCTGTCGCCATGTAAGCAATTTATTGCCATGTAGGTAGTTAGAGGGTGATGACCTTTGGACTTGTGTGAAGGATCGAGAGGCTGAACTTTCGGTTTCTTGAAATTTGATTGGTGGAAACCCATGGCCTCTCAACCTTTGGCTATAATGTGAAGTGGCCCTAATTCCTACTTTTCTTGCTCACTACTTCACACGACATGTGTCATAACCTCAATTAGTCCCAACCTCAAAAAAGAGTAAAATAACACATTCCAAGCTTGGGTTGGAAATGGTTGCACTCTACAAGGTTGGGTGGTCCTTGGTCAAGAATGGGTGGTTCCACCTTAGGGTGTAAAGCCATTCATTGTGGATTTGAATGCCACCTCCTTTGTAAAAAGATATTTAACGAACAGTGCCACCAGTCAAAATGGTCCGCCTACGAAACCACTGTGTACAGATATCATTGCAGCCTTCCGAGATTCCTCTCTTATCAGTCACTGCCGGTGTAGTGTACGATGCGACGATGCTGCCAAAGAGTGCACGGCAACTGAACAAGTGGTGGTCTGCAATGCAAGAGTTCCTCAGGCTTGTCATTTTCTGTACAAAAGGTGCAACCCATTCTGCATGAGTGGCAAAAAACAAGTTCAGTGGGAACAAACTTCCAGGTACCCCAAGGCATTTTCCATATTATTATTTGTCTTTTATTATTTTCTTTCTCAACAAAATTAATAAGCCTGTGGAATGGTCCGGAGACTCTGATCCAGTCGTTCACTGGTCAAGCCCACACTTCGAAACAGATTCTTCCTAACTTATGCAGCAGTCACGCAGGGGTATCTGTAAGGGGGAGGGGGAGGGGGAGGGGGGGGGGGGGGGGGGGGGGGCACGCACCCCAAAACCGCCACTTTTGGGCTGCTGTGCCCAGTTACCCAATTATCAGTCTGGTCAAAATTCCATAGTTTTCTTTTGTTGGCAATTGGAGGGAGGTTCTAACCGTACCAAATAATGTGCATTTGGATACTGTATGCAAAAGTTATAAAAGGTCAAAGTTTTTTTTGGTATAGGTGGTGGAACCGATTCTTCCACATAGATACATATTGGTTTTGGAGATGTACACATGGTGATGATGGTGGTTTTTGGGTCAGTGGCTCGTTTGGGGGTTTCAACCTTACATACGGTAAGTGAGTCCATTGTGGATCAAATGGGAGCAAGCTCATTGTGGGTAAAATCATATTAGTGGTGTACATTTTCAAATGTATTAATTTAGCCCACAATGGGCTTGCTCCCATTTGACATGGAATGGAGTTGGAGTAAGGTAGGGGTTTGTAAAAAGCGACTTGTCTCTAAAAGCGACCTCGAATACTAAGGTACATTTTACTTTCTTCAATGTACCAACATTGTACATTTCAGGAAGGGGTCGCTTTTAGAAACAACTGCGTTTCAACTTCAAAAATTTGTAACTAATTCCACGAAGGTCCAAAAAATACGAAACGACTTGGATTAGATGCCAATTCCATTTTTCTTCCTAGTAAAATTCACTGACAATTGTTTCAAGGAGTTTAGCTTCCCTGAAAATGAAATGAGCTCTTAAAGGGTTGCTTTAACAGCCTCCTACCTTAGTTTACCTTATAACTTACGTTGTCCTTGTTTGCTTGGGAAAGGATGCTTTGTGAGTTCCACAAACTATTTGTGTGAGTTTTGGCAGCTGGTCACAAGTCACAACCACCATGAACATTCTGTGGGGCACAAGCCCCCACAGATTGAAATCAACTCAGTGGACGAAGCATTTTGGATGTCACCGTATCGAAATTGTTGCAGTGGAATGAATGCCTTCTGGATTGTACCGCACCTTCTCCTTTGTTTGTGGCAGGGGGGGTTCGTTTCCTTTTTCTCAGGCGGTGCAAGTTGCAACCTGGAGTGGAGTCACAAACTATTAAGGTAACCGGTCCAGAAATCGCCCACCTAAGAGCTGAAACTGAATTTGGGGGACGCAAAGCTTCTTGAAATAGATTTCAGTCAATTTTCCTCGAAAGACAGGTGGAATTGGCATCCAACCCAAGTCGTTTCATATTATTTGGAGCTTTGTGGAATTGGTTATAAAATTTTGCAGTTGAATTGGCATAGGGCTTTAAAATGGCCCACTTCCTAAAATTTACATTGTTTGTACATTGCTATGAAAAAGCAACATGTACATATAGTGTACAAACTAAGTGAGTATAGTTACTATTATTAAAAACATGAAGATTTTGAAAGGAATCTTGTTGGCAATTGAAAGGAGACTCCAACGCACTTTTGCGTGCATTATTTGGACACCGTATGGATAAGCTCTAAATGTTCAAAGTACAGTCTTCAAGTGTATCCAACAAGGCTAACAATAGGCTCTCATAGACTATCATGTTCTCATTATGTATATCTTACAGTGTGATCAAAATATCTAAAAAACAATGATGCTTCAATGGGTGCAAATGTGGGTGATGTAATATGGGTAGTGTTGATGATGGGTGTACATACTTTACTCACGTTTGTGCAAGAATATAGATGCAAGATGAAAAATATGGATGAAATACCATTTATTCATCTACAAGTGCTACTATTTCAAGATTAAGAACCATTTTTTAATGATTCCCTATAGTCTAGAATGGAGAATTTATTGTCAAATATTTCCTTCCAAGAAATTTGTTTCACGTTTGAGCAAGAAATTGTGAATAACAATGTGGCTTCATAGTGCATCGGAAATGATCGAAGGAGACAACAACACAAAAAAAATATTCTTATTAACCCATGAAGTTCCTTGACTATGTTTTCACCCAAAATGCTCCAAAACTACCATTTCTAGTACAACAAATTTTTGAAAAAACTACATTTTTGGACATACGTAAGTATAGGATCTTGTTGTGTGCTGGTTTGAAAAGGTGTGGAAAAAATTTCAAAAATTTCCACCATGTAGATTGCTTGATATTAGCGTTTGAATTGATAGAAATTCTTTTGGGGAGCCCTACAAAAATAAGGCAGTTGCACTTCACAAGCTCACATTTGACTGAAAAAATGTCCAACATGGTGGTGCTTTTTTGGATTTGTTCTCCAAGGCAAATTAGCTACATGCTTGAAAAAGTTCATATCAATTGGAATTGTACAATATATATTTAATTTTTGTTTTTCAAAAAGTATTTTTTAAATTTGCCTAGACTAGGGAAAAAAAATACATAATATACAATAGCTTTTTAACCATGTAGTTCAAAGTTATGAAAAATGTTGGGTCTCAAAGAAAAAAACTTGTCTACATGTTGTGTAAAATTTCAAAAAAAAGAAGAAGTTCCATTCATAGTGAGTTGCCCAAAATCAATATTTTGCCAAAAAAAATTTAGTTTTGTTGTTTGGGGGGTAATAAGGGCTATTTTTCAATGTAGGATTTGGTCAAGTCAACATTGTAGTTCACTTGTTGAAAAATAAGTCACTTGTAACTCTCACAAGCTTTAATTACAGGCATTTCTACCTTATTTTATATTATTGAAGATGCTATTCCAGTAGTGAAATATATTATAGGTGGTTGCACATCAAAATGTGTTTTTCCATTTCAATCCCTTAAGAGTCAAGACCACTCTAAGATCAATGGTGAAGAACCTTTACAGTGTTGCTTGCCCATGTAGTTGTGGGGCTGCTCTTAGAGCATCCCCACTCCAACACGGGGAAGCAACACTTCAAATGGTCTGAACCATTGATCTTAGAAAATCTTCTAAGATCAATGGTTCAGACCATTTGAAGTGTTGCTTCCCCGTGTTGGAGTGGGTCTGCTCTTAAGTTATTCATGCAGTTCTTCAAGCGAACGACCGATTGAACCGGTCTGCTTTGACTGTTTGTTGTCTTGTTCGTCCTTGTGTGGTAGTTGTCCGGTCTCTCTGCTTCCCCCCAGCAGGCCACTTGTCGCTGGCTGTCTTGTATCCTTTGTTTTGCAATGAAATTCAGTTTCATTTGTTTAATAAAAAAGTTTAAAAAAACAAAAAAAACAGATCAATTGTCAATGTCCCAGCGTACCACATGCCCTACTGCCCAGTGCCAATTTGCCATGAAATCACATGGCTTGCATTTCTGAACTTGTCTTGGTCTCTCCAAACATGAGGAAAAACAGCAGACCGATCCAAAAGTCCCAAGTCCCAACCACGTACGAGAACCTGAAATCACTCGAAACCTGACATCTGAGCAAGAGCTGAGATTGCAGGAACTTATCAGAAAATAAAGCCTTATCATCGACAGCCTGAAAGACGATGCCTGTGGTACCATTCTGATTGACGTTCTCAATGACTGGCTTTTGGCAGCAACATTGTGTGGCAATGGGAGCAACAGCTGCACAAACTGCGACAGTGGAATGAGTGCCAAATGTGCAACACTGGAGGTGGGTTGGGTACCGTACCTCCAAACCACCACTTTTTTTCTTCTCTCCTGCTGTGCCTGTTTAATATTATTAAGGTAACAGGTCCAGAAATTGCCCACCTAAGAGCTGAAACTGAATTTTAGGAAGGCGAAACTTCTTGAAATATTTCTCAGTAAATTTTCCTTGAAAGAGAAGTAGATTTGGCATCTAACCTAAGTCGTTTCATAATTTTTGGAACTTTTTGAAGTTAGTTATGAAATTTTGAAGTTGAACTGGCATAGGGCTCCAAAATCGTCCACCCCTGAAATGTACACTGTTTGTACATCAGTGAAGGCTATGAAAAAACAGCATGTACAAATCGTGTACATTTTACAAGTGGGTGGTTCTTAATGCCTGAACTATTCTTGAGCCTTCTACCTTATTAAACTAGTTAAATTTTCATTGATTTTCTTGCTGGCAAGTGAAAAGGAGGCGGTTCCATTGCACCAAAGAATGCAACGTTTGGATAAAGGGGAGCCACCCATAACCAACCAAATAAGCAACTGTGGACATGATCTGGAGTAGTGCAAGGCAAAGCTAATGTTTTTGGAGGTGCTGGGTCAAAAATGATGGGGGTTGCCAAAAATTTGGTAATTTTATCACTTGGACTAATATTACTATCAATTTTGAAAGGCAAAAGTTGGTCACTACATCCATGTCTAATGTCTAGAGTCATCCAATTTCGATCATAATTACTTTCCTGTTCATTATTTCCTACTTTCTTGCTTATTATTTTGGGACATGTGTCACGTTTTGAAAACAAAGAAAAAATACATTCCAAACTTTGGTTGGAAATTTGTTCTAACCTTGGTTGGAAATAACTCTCCCCTACAAGTTGGGTATGGGTTTCTAGTTGGGAATGGGTGGTCCTACCTTATTGTATGCAAAAGTTAATCCCTAAAGGCCTATTGTCCACTTGGGGGATAAAATAAATTCAAGGCAAGTTCTTATGATCTCAATTTTTAAGTGAATTTTTTTGAAACTTTCTCAAAGGATGGAAAAATTTATTAGTTTTGTGAGAATATACCTTTTATTTCAATCAGTGCTTGGGAGCAAAATTTATACCACAAAAGCCTAGATTTTTAGTTGGCGGGCAGAAAAAAAAAAGACACAAAAACTTGAAATTAAAATTAATTTTGTTTCCTTTATACATCAGATTTTTGTCTTCACGTGAATCTTTGATTCCTTCCATTAGGATTAGTAATGTGAAAATTCTGAATAATCTTGTTTTGGGGGAAATCTAAGCATCTTCTTGAAAAAATAATTTATAGGATTCATTTCTAAATGCAATTTTCACAATTAAAAAAAAAGATTGTTTGACAAGGTTAAGTTTGCTTGCTAAAAAAATCTCACCATTGGGATTATTGTGTTTCAATCCCATCTTAAAGCTATTAACAATTTTGTTTTCCTTTCAATCTTGAACCTATTTCTACTTTATTTATTTTTTAAATGAAAATTAAGCATTTAAAACTTTTTGAAATTCGAAATTTGAAATTCAATTCCTCAACACAATAGTTTTTTTTTATCTCAAGCCCATAGTGCAAAAATATTCCACAAATGGTGGTTGAAGTTGTTTGAAATTGCAGGCTAGTGTTCAAAAATAAATAAATTTCCAACTTTGAATGCTAGTATCTTTTAATATGTAATGTCAAACTTCATGAAAATTTTACCACATAATTTTAGAGAAGTGAAATACAACATCCTACGGTTAGATTTGAAAAAATATATTTCTTTTGTTTTCTTGGATGAACTAAGCAAAAAGGGCAATTTTCAATGGGATTTGACTAAAACATGGCCTTGGGCTTGAAGGGTCAAAGTTTTTTCGGTAGAGGATCTTGAATCATTTCTTCTACATAGGTATATATTGATTTTGGATATGTATACATAGTGATGATGGCATTTTTAGGCAAGGTGTAAGGTAAGATGCTCTAAAAGTGCCCCTATTCTAAAAGCAGCCTTTAATAGAGAGGTACATTCTGTTTTCTTCAATGTACCAACACTATACATTTTAGAAGGGGGGGGGGGGCACTTTTGGTAACCACTACATTTCAACTTCAAAAATTCAGAACTAATTCCATAAAGGTCCAAAATATACAAAACAACTTGTGTTAGATGCCAATTCCATTTTTCTTGGTACTAAAATTTACTGAAAATTATTTCAAGAAATTTAACTTTCCCCAAATGCTGTTAGCTCTTAAAAGGTCGCCTCTAAGTTCAGACCAGACTACCCTAACTTATCCCCCTTACTGTAACAAGGTCAAGTCTATAGTAGTGCAATGAGCCTCTTGTGGAGGCAATTTTGCCTTCGTGTTTTATCCCTGGGAAAAATGCAAGAACCTTTTATTTGCAGTGCAAATTTTAGAATATATATTTTGAGTTCATATTTGCAATCAAAAGCCCAGCATTAGCTAGTTCAAGCGTTAATAATAAAATTAATACGGCACAAAATAGGGGGTCTTCACCCTTGGCTGGACCTCCACAAGAGTCTCGTAACTCTCGTTGCATTGCTATAGACTCGACCCTGTAACAACATGGAAACCAATTGTGTCTAACTGATAAGGTAGGAGGCTGTTAAAGCAACACTTTAAGAGCTGATTGCATTTTCAGAGAAGCTAAGCTCCTTGAAACAATTTTCACTAAATTTTACTAGGAAGAAAAATGGAATTGGCATCTAATTCAAGTCGTTTCATATTTTTTGGACCTTCGTGGAATTAGTTACAAATTTTTGAAGTTGAAACGCAGTGGTTTCTATAAGCGACCCCCTCCTGAAATGTATAACGTTGGTACATTGAAGAAAGTAAAATGTACCTCTGTGTTAGAGGTCGCTTTTAGAGACAGGTCACTTTTACAGACCCCTACCTTACATCTGAATCACCCTGCTCGGAGCTCTGTGTAAGAATATTGGGCTATGTGACCTGAATACAGTCACCAATTTCTTTTTTTATGAGGATGCCACCTGGCAGGTTTGCATCCTTTCCTACTTTCCTACTTTGATTTTTGATTTTTTACCTTTTTTTTGTGTGTGGTGGGGGGGGACTCTGACCCCAATGGGGTGGAGACGTTCAGGCTTTGCAACTATAAGCTTAGAAGCCTCCCTGGGGAAGTTAAAGCAGCTACTTTGCTCACTGAAAAGCAAGACAGTGTTGCAATGGAAATTGTCCATGTGTTTCAAAAAAGAAAAAAAAGAAAGCCACTGCTTGGGGATGAGGTAAACCAACCTATAATAGACAAACCGTTCAATGTAGACACCTAGGAAATGATCTATCACAATTTTATATCAACTGGTTGAGGTGAATTGACCCCCTCGCTTGTCCTCCCCAAGTCCCTGACTTTTTTTCCCCCAAAGGTGCATGTTAAAAAAAGCCCCCTATTTAACTCTCGATCAATCTATTTTTTATATTGCTCCCAACTAATTTGGGGCCTCTAATTGCAAATATGAATTCAAGATTTTCAAAATTTATCATATAAAGCAAATGAAAAGGTCTTGTGTTTTCTCAAGGGCATAAAAAAGGAGACAAGTGAGGGGTTGGTCCACCCCGGCCCATCAAACCATGACAATTTTTTTTTGCAATAAATGGCATTTAAGCTAATTAGGTTGAGTTAGTAGTCACGATCAATGTGTGATGGCAAAGGAGTTATTAGTGACTACAACATGAACTTCCACCTTTTTAATGTAAATTCATAAGAAGAAATAACTTTTTTATTCCTTCATGTCATGGTCATGTTTGAAAATATTGTGATTGCTTTAGGTGGTAAGATGACCATTATTGGGTGATTTGGGGTAGTTTAGAGACTCTTTTGGCCAATTGGGCAACACACTTCAAAATTTCATATCAAATTCATACTCTATCAAAAAAATGAAATTTCAATTGTTCTCTCCATTTCTCACAGTTGTCTTTTTAGACCCTCTCACAATCAAGCTGCTTATTTTTTTCAAGTTCAAAACTTATTGCCAAGCAGGATAAGTAAATAACAAACTGTAAGAATTAAAGTGTAAAGAATTGTGAAGGGCAACATAATAATCGTATTCATATCTAAACTTCAAATTTTATGTAAGCATAGTAAATTAGTTTTTTGCAAGAAAAAAATTTGCTCCAAGAGAATTTGAAAACTGAGGCTCAAATTTAGCTATAGACCCCCATTCATGGGTTGGAAATTATAATAAAAAGTTACAGACAAAGTTCATTGAGTCTGTATGAAAATGTTCCTCTCAGTCCATCCTTCTCAGAGCTTTGTCCATATCTTTTGGTTCAAATCATAAACAAAGTTTTGGTGGTAAAAATTAACTTTAGACAGTGCACGTGGTAAAAAAATAAATATTTAATATTAAAGGATGCATGTTCACGTATATTTTAGGCTCGAAAATAATAAATTTTCAATATTAATATCAATTCTTAAAAAGAACTTTCCACCCTCCCAATTATTGCAGAAATGTGTGGTGGACTGGCTCTGTACAGGCGGACATACCAATACATGTCTGAGGTACAAAATAATTAAAATTGAAATATTTAAATAAGTGATATACATTGAAGTAGTACCATGGGTTTGCTGTTGATCTGTGTTTTTACATTTTCAGAATACATAGATGATATATGATGATCAATAATAGACAATGTATACGGTAGTTATCCCTCCTTTACACCTAAAATTCCTTTTAATTTTGAGAAAAAAAAAATGCCATGGGCAAGAAAATGCTAAGAATGGACACATTATTTTGTGTCAAGAATACTGAATACAAACATAATGGAAATTTTGAAAATTGGAGCTACAGGATTTCGAACTTAATGCCTTGTTAAATACATAAGTAAAGTCTTGGAACCAAATTCTTGACCACTTGTCCTAAAAGAAAAAGGTTATTTTTATTGCTTGTAAAAAGTGTTTAACAACACAATGTAACATCATGATCTTCATGATGCGTGTGCATAAGGTAGCCGACCTTTTTTAGACTGCCACCTATTTTTGTTAGTTAGGGTGTTTTGTTTCTAATAAGTCGTGGTTTAGGGTGACAACTCATGTGGTGAGGTGACAATTTACTCAACACAAATGTCGGAGAAGTGTACATTCAAAGCATACAATGATCACAAGATATACACTGGAAGACATAATTATCACCTACATTGAAGCATGGGCGATTTTGTAAGTAGCCTATGGTTGGAAGTGCAGTGACCTATATAACAAGAATTGGTTGAGCATAAGCTTTACGAAAAAAAAATTCATAATCAATTTGTTTTTGAGGGAAAAAGGGAACAATTCATGGAACTTCATCAAATTTGTTTTTCCACAAGGGGATTTTTCCTTCACCATTTGCATATTGGAAATATGATAAATTGTTTAAATGGCTGGAAAGAGGTTGGCTACCTTATTAGGTGCATTGAAGCGCTATCAAGATAATTTGGTGCCAACCTCTTTGCCAACTCAATATCAAAGTGATTGAAAAAATGACAAATTGCTAAAATGATCGGAAAGAGGTCGGTTACCTTATTAGGTGCATTGAAATGCTATCAAGATAATTTGGTACCAACCTCCGTGTTAATTCAATATCAAAGTGATTGAAAAAATGGCCTTTGTTGTCAAAATGGCATCAAAATATATTGGCCCAACTTTTCTCATGAATGGATTTGAAGAAAGAGCCAAGGGGTGTCTAGTCACATTTACATGATTTTCCTTTCTTAGGCTTGATTTCTTGTGATCTTTCTAGTTTTTTTTCTCTCTTTGTTTGCTTATAATGGGGTTTATTGTCAATTGTCCCAAAAGGTCAGATGTGAATTTTCTTATGCCTTAATTTATCTAATTTTTTGATGTGCTTCCAATGACACTACTAGCAACAAGTTCTAATTCTGTATCAATCATTCAAATTTATTTTATTTTGTTTGTCAGGCTAGCCTTTGGCATGTGCACTGAGGGCACCCTCATATAAACACCATCATTCATCCGACAGACCACGTACTGTACTGTACAACAGACTGAACAGATGGTTTGCAGTTTTTTCCATCCCACATGAAAACATGACAGCAACATGCAACCCAACCTTTGGGACTCGGGATGTAAGGAGGAGGCTGGACATGCCCTTAAGCGAAGGACTTTAATAACCACCCCCAAACATCAAAATTCACCATAGTTAGAGGTACCTTTTTTTAAGACAAAAAAACATTTTCATGGTATTGACAATTGAAAATCATTTTGCTAATGTCAAAGTTTCCTAGGTCTTTGAAACCGTTACATAGCTTGGTCATGAAACTGAAATTTAGAAAAATAGTCAACCAAGTGCAATTAAATAAGGGAATGGTTTAACCCTGGAAAGACATGGGGGGGGTCTCCTATGGAAATCATCATTTCTGAAACCATGGAAATAATTGGTATTATAAAAAACAAAATAGCTCATTTGAAGTCAAAACATTGTAGAAGATCTCTACTTTCCAAAACTAATTCCAAGGATGAATAGTTGTATTTATGTCCTATACAGGAGAATGCCTTGCCATTCATTGGACACTAAACATCCACGGTGTCCTTTTTGGGTTAATGGCACTGGGGGGGGGGACACTTTCAATGGAAGTCTACTTATGAGGAATGGGTACAAGGATGGAATTGGGTGTTTACACCTCAGTGATACATTTGCTTGGAGGTATATTCAGTGATCTAGTTTTTTTTATCAAGCATGGAGAAATGATATACACAATGAAAGCAATTGGAATTATTTTTTCTTGTAGATTTTGTATTTAATAGAAATTTGTGAAACTAGTTGCCCATGCATCCCATATGTGCCACTAGGCCCTCCCAAATAGGTCATATCCGTGCCCTACATTTGAGATTCATTAACCACAAACCTACACTCAACTTTGCCTACATCAATCCATATTAGCTCGATGAGTTGCCTTCATATTTAAGGCTTGTAATCATAAATATTCAAGGATAATTATCTATAAACCATTTCGATATTTGTAAATATTGTTACAATGATACCTCCAAAGTGCTATAACTTATCCAAATCCACACTCATCTTGAAGTTACAATTTTAGACAAACTATGTGGTGAAAATGGGGCGTCTTCTAGATAATTATAAATAGTCACATGGCACATATAGGGGGAGTTACGTTAAGTTGTAGCTAATAACTATCTCTCAATATGAGGCATTGAGCATACTTGAGTCCTTTCCAAACATAAGCGCTTTTTTATTAGAATTTGAGGGCATATAAAAAAGGTAATGACCAATAAATATAGATAGACAACGTTTAATGTATTGAAATGAATAAAAGAACCCCCCCTGGAAAGTAAGGAAATGACGAATCCAATTTTTGTAGTATAAATAGAGTCAATAGACATAATAACCATGTGAAAACAAGTTGAATATATAACATTTTAGAATGGGGAAACAAAAAATCCTTCTAAAATGTCATAGTGTAAAATATTAAACTTCATACCTTATATAGTGCCACTATGTACCCAAAAGATGCGTCTTCTGGGTATTAATTAATGCATGTAGCAAATTTTGTTTGCATGCAACAAATAGCCAAATATTGCAAGTGCCCATGTCAATGAAGTTTGGATTAGATTAAACTTCATACCTTATATAGTGCCACTATCCATGGTCAAACTTTAATCTAAAATTTTCTATATTGAAAAGAATTTCAATTCATACAAAGCAAAGAGTTCTTTCTTCGAAGGTGAAGCTATTGTTTCCCCCCCAAAAGTGAATTTTGATTGACATAATTTTTCCAAAGATAAAAGTTTAGGGAGATTTTCTTTCAAAGCTATTATTTGGATCCAATTTTTTTTTGTTGCTACTGATAGATGATAATTGTTAAAATGTAGATAAAATCATCAAAATTGACTAAATAAAGTACACATTTGTTCATGAAGAATGATTTTAATCCACAAATGTCTACACAATCAATTATTTTGCACCCATTTAAGAGAAATTCTAAAAATCCATACAAATAACACTACCCACAACTAAGAGCATCCCCACCCGTCTCGTAAAACAGATGACTTGTTGCCATTGTCTTGCAAAATTGCTCCACTCATCTTGCATAAGGTAGGAGGCTGTTAAAGCAACCTTTTAAGAGCTGATTGCATTTTAAGGGAAGCTAAACTCCTTAAAACAATTTTTAGTAAATTTTACTAGGAAGAAAAATGGAATTGGCATCTATTCCAAGTTATTTCATATTTTTTGGACCTTTGTGGAATTAATTACAAATTTTTGAAGGTGAAACGCAGTGGTGTCTAAAAGTGCCCCCCTCCTGAAATGTACAACTTTGTTACATTGAAGAAAGTAAAATGTACCTTTGTGTTAGAGGTCGCTTTTAGAGACAGGTCGCTTTTATAGACTTCTACCTTAATGGATGAACTTGTTAAGAGGTCCAACCAAAAGCCTCCGGTGGCTTGTAAAACCAAGCTCTTTTGCAAGCCAACGGGCGGCTTGCAAATCGGCTTGCAAACCGCATGAGACAAGCACCTTTTGCACTTTTTCAACAAGCAAGGACTTGATCCGTGAATGTGGACGTAGCCGATTGGGTGGCGATGGCCTCTTAAGAGGCCATGGGTAGGGTGATCCATCTTCCCTGGCTTGCAAACTGGATTGACCAGCTTGCAAATTGGCTTGCATTTTGTAGGACGGGTGGTGATGCTCTAACGCTAAAGAAAAGTGTTGAAGTCGTGGCTAACTCAGAATTAGAATAGTAAGTGCTACTTCCAGGTGACAGTACTCCCAGTGAACTGTCTATAAATAGAACGATCTACTAGTTACCTAAAGCTCTCCACCTTGTCCAAACCTAAAAATAGAACTTGGGATAATATATAAGATTATCTTCCCCATACCAGAGGATTTATTATTCTCTTGGTATTTTTTTGCTCATATATGTTGTTTAATATATTCCCTTGCTCATTTGTGTTGTTAGAGCCTGTGCCTTCATCTTAACACGTTATCAGCACGAGACTCTCCCTGATCTCTCAATTGTTTACTTTAGTTTTCATTCTCCCTTGTCTTTATAGCCTTCCCGCCCTAGTTTTCTCTATCAATGGCAATGCCTATAGCAAAACGTCCTAGGGAAGAAAAAGCACGTGTTCAACCGTTGCTTTTTGAGGCGTTGGAAGCTGACGGGAGCAATTACTTGGAGTGGAGCATCGACGCCAGATCTTATTTGTGTGCGGAGGGATTGGATGGTACCTTGATGAGAACAACGGGTGATTTGCAAGATTTGGAACCATCATCTTTCAAGTGGAAGGCGCTTCTTGTTTTGAGGCGGCACTTGGACTTCTCCCTTCGACAACAATACATTCAAGTTGATCATCCAACCAAATTGTGGAAGCAGCTCGAGGCCAGATTTCACCATGAGAAGATAATTTTTCTTCCTCAAGCCCGCAGCGATTGGATTTGTTTGGGTGTCTCGGATTATTCTGACCTTTTGGCGTTCAACGCAGAGCTGCACCGGATCACCGCCCAGCTGCGTTTATGTGGAGAGACAATTTCTGATAAGGAACTCATTGACAAGACTCTATCCACCTTCCCTCCTGCTTCTGCTCTTTTAGCACAACAGTACCACAATATGAATTTTAACACTCCTCCTTGAATTTTAACACTCACTCTCAGTTGATGTCTTATCTTTTGCTTGCGGAAAAGCAACAACAACTTCTCTTAAAGAATGTTGAATCCAAGCCTCCTAAGGAAGTACACACGGTGGAGATACCAACACGTAGGCCACGAAACATGAAGACGCAGCAGCGATGGAAGCAACATCAGAAGCAACAGTCTTCATCAAAAGCTAGAGATAAGTCCAAAATCTCTGACAAACCTAACTCAACTGATTCAAAGTCTGATGTTAAGTCTCGTGATACCCGGACATGTCACAAGTGCGGTAGGGTTGGGCACATTGCTAAGGACTGTAGAGCTTTCGATTACCTTTCAAAGATTTACAAGGAGTTGCAACAACTCAAGGCTGGACAGAGAGAGGCCCATACCCTTGATGCCCCCTCGATTGATGAGACAGACTTAGAAAATTATATGGTGAATACGATACACTCTATAGATCAATTTGATGTAGCTCTATTGGATAGTGCCACCACGCATACGATCTTGCGGGATCAGAAGTATTTTGACTTCTCCGGCCTAGCTGATTCCTGGCAAGTTTGTGGCATTACCACCATTGCAGGAAAACGGGACATGATGTTCCGTGAGGGCCAGGCAACTCTGATTTTGCCGGGGGGGACCCCCCTCAAAATTGCGAAAGCAATGTATGCTCCATCAGCCCCCTGGAGCCTGATCAGCTACTAGGACCTACAGGCAAACGGAGTCCACGTTCTCACTGCGGTGAGGAATGGTGAAGAGGTTCTGGAACTCAGGCAAGGGCAAAGATTCCTTGCCACTGCACGTGCAGGAGTCAATGGCCTATATGCAATTTACATCAGCGGTACTACCGAGCCGACTTTGATGCATCCAGCTACTGGAATTACGCAACCTTCGGGCTCTGCTTTCTCTGTCATGCTTCTAGCTAAGACTGGATTATGGCACAGCAGCACTAGAAGAAAACAATTTTTTTTTTATGTTGCAAAAAACATGAGACGGCGTCTTGTTTGACGCGGAAGTAATCAGCGTAGACGTCTCCTAAAATTCGTTTGAATTGACGAGCAAAAAACGTGCAAAAATCACAAAAAACGCGTCGTTTCCAAGCTTGTTTTTTCTTGATGTCACACATGACAAGGTGAACAAAGGTTTGCAGAGGTCGACATGTGGAGGCCACGTAAGCGCCATGTCAGCGCCACATGCTCGACCATTGCCACGTCATTTTTTCCCCATCCATGCCATTGCTGATGTGGTCTTTGACGTGGAGGCGGGAAACTGTGACGTGGTCACTGACGTGGAAGCCACGTCAGCTCATTTTTGTGTCATTTGAATAATTTAATGGTGTTTTTTGAGATGTCAAATTAGACATTTTTTGCAACATCAAATTACACATTTTTTCAAACATCAATTGCTACATACCCTACCTACAAGGCAATATCAATAAAAATTTAATATAAATAAAAAAAATGAAATGAACAAAAAAAAATTCTGAATTCAACAAAAACTGAAGAAAACTTACCATCAACCATTAAGGGAATTTTTAATGGCCAAATGAAGGAATCACTTCATTAAAAGTTAATAAAAATGAAGGATAAGGACATTGTATTTATATCCATACTCTGCCCATGGAAAGACAAACAATATGGGATAAGTAGAATATGATTATTTCACTTGTTTACATGATGTTGTTTTTGACGTGTATATGTTTTTTTAAACATAGAGATGTTGTTTCAGACATCTCGACGTTTTTGTGGACATTTCACTTTGAACACAATTTTTTTTTGATATATCCCATATCAATTGTCTCTCTTCCACCTCCCCACCTGTATAAAGACTATCTGTTTTCATCCATGGAACACATCCATTTTCATCCATCCATTTTTTTTTTTTTTGGAAAGCATGCCATGTCATTGCCTTTTTCCTAAATTTTTTTATATAAGGTCAATATTTTTCCATTGACCGTAGTAATTTTTAGTAATTTATCCATAATGAAAATGGACTTCATGCTGATTTGGCAGTCTATGTTTTTTGAGATGTCATAACAAAACATCAGCTTATTTTCTTAAACATCGTTAAAAACATCTTTGTCTACAGTGACATCTACTTGTTTTCCAACTTAATCTCACACGTTTTTTGCAACATCAAATCAAATTCATTCTTTTGCACCCGTTCACTGCTTAACGCGTGACATCTCAACAAACATGGCACGTTGCACTGCAACGACAGCAAAAACGGGGTTTTCTTCTAGTGCAGGTTGGGGCACCCTGGAACTACAATGTTCAGGCGTATGTTGCCATTGCTAGCAGGCCATAACATCTGTCCCAGAGACGCTGACAAGGTAGGGGAGTGCGCTGCTTGTTCCTAAGGAAAGCTAATTAAGCACCCTTCGAGGTGGACACTACCAACAGAGCTTCCACCAAAGCTACAACGTTTGTAAGATGGAAGTATCTTTCTCCATCAAACCGCCTATACCCAAAGGCTTCTCAAGAAATTTCAGATGGACCAAGCTAACCCTCTTTCCGCCCCCAAGATGGGACGAAGTCGAACTCTGGATGACCCCTACTATCCTTGCGAGGAGGAGGAGGAGTTTCCTGACAAAACCTGGTACCTCGCACCAGGAGGAGCTCTCCTTTACTTATCCACATATACCACGCCTGACATTTCTTTTGCTACAAGTGTGTAAGCTCGTCATAGCCAGAAACCGGCAGCTCGTCACTGGAACGGTGTCAAACACTTGTTTCGATACCTCCGGGGGACAGAAGATTTGAAACTCTGTTATACCAAAGAAGGGATCTCAGAAATGCATTTGTTGCATGAGATAGTTCCTCAGTAGAAGTTACATTCTTTTTTGTCTGTGGGATTTTTCCTAATTTAGGTTTTCATCACAGATCAATTTTTAATGAGGTAACTATTGATCGAGGAGGAGTGTTGAAGTAGTGGCTAACTCAGAATTAGAATAGTAAGTGCTACTTCCAGGTGACAGTACTCCTAGTGAACTGTCTATAAATAGAGCGATCTACTAGTTACCTAAAGCTCTCCATTTTGTCCACACCTAAAAATAGAACTTGGGATAATATATAAGATCATCTTCCCCATACCAGAGGATTTATTATTCTCTTGGTATTCTTTTACTCATATATGTTGTTTAATATATTCTCTTGCTCATTTGTGTTGTTAGAGCCTGTGCCTTCATCTTAACAAAAAGCAACAGAGACATAAAGAAACGCACTAAAAAATCGCAAAAGAGAAGCAAAAGAGACGAAAAGTAAAGCAAGAGAGCTGAGTCAGCTCACACGTGGACAAGAACAGGAAATTGTCGGACACGAGAAGTTTAGGGTTTGGTGCCCGAAACGCCACGGCCCACGAGCCTAAAAGCCATGCCAGCGCGGGCGTTGCGTGCCTGTGTTGCAGAGGAAGATACAGCCTAGAATCTGGAAGAAAAAGGAGTGTAAAGAAGACGGAAGAAGAAGGAAGGAAGAAGAAGAAGTGTAAGTTAATAACCGTACGAACCAGAATTGAATAGTCCAGATGCGGGGTGTACAGGCCTACAGGGTCAGCAACCGGGAATCAAACCGTGTGGATTCGGAGCATCTGTCAGAGATCTCAGTTATCATCAGGAAGTCCGCTTCGTCGGCCGAAGGAGATAAGCGTGAAGTTGCAGGAAGTGACAAGGTGCTGGCCTGCTGGGGCAGGCGGCGCCATGCGTCAGGCTTTGCTACAGTGCAGGCATAATTCGAGGCAGTTGCCCTGCAATTCTGTCCATGCATTGCATTTAAACCCCTCGGTCATTCCGATCTTAACCTCTTCCTCTCTCGCCGCTTCCACTCTCGACACTGAGAGGGCGGAGTGTCATTCATCTTCCTTCTTTCGCGGCCATTGCCGTAATCAGTTGCGCTGCTGGAGGAATCGGGCGGCTCTCGATCGTCGACGCTCTGTTTTCGGTGTGAATAGGCCTGCTTCGGCCGTTGTTGACTACTCCGGGCGTATTGTTGGTTTCTGGAAGAGACGAAGCGCGGTTGCTGCCTTTGTTGCTAACGGCTCTACGGATCCAGGTACCGTGCGCGCATGCCTGGAGTGACTGGCTGGTTGTGGTCTTGCGTCTGAGGAATGGAAAGTTGTGCTTCGTCGTTGAGGTCGATCGTGATCTGCATTGGCATTTGTTGCGATGTGCGTAATGCCGCGAGTTTTTGAATTCTGCTTAAGACCAATGTCGGTGCAATCACTTAGATGCTGTTTTTTTGACGCTGAGGCATCGCTTATTGGACTACTGAGAGTTTAGAGCCTTGCCTGATTCCCGTTGCTTAGATTGTCTTCTGTATCTCGGGGGTGGGTGGGTGGGGGGTGGCGATTCGAATAAGCGGCGCATGATTGGTTATTCACCGTCAGGAGTGCCTTGCTCTATTTGAGCCGCTGTTGGTAGTGTTGTAGCATCGGCTTTGTGTACGCCGCTTTAATTTGAACTCTGCTCAGAAAGATTGGTAAAATTGTGACCTTGCTCAAGTTCATGAAAGGAGTCTTGGACTCTGCAGTTCTCTTACTCTCCAGGAATATGGAAGCATGTTTGTCTGCAACTCTCGTACTAATCGTATGACATTGAGATCCAGTTTGGCTCGTTTTTCTTTAGAGGTTGCGACACGGCTATGCCGTGTATCCTGTAGTTCGTTTTGGAGCACCAATCGAATAAAAGACCAGAAACCAGCTAGTAGAGCTGTGTCTGATAACCTGGAAGTTAAATTATCAGTTGAAGACTGTCATAAGTGTGTTCAAAGTCTGCGTATAGAGTCTTTGGTGTTAAGCTCTTGCACAATTTCTCGGTATTTAACTTTTCAGCTCGCGACAAGTCGTCGCATGATTTAACGTATTTCCTGTCTACTGATTTGTCTCGATTCTGAGTCAATATTTTGCTGGAGTTAGAGAGTCTTGTAAAGACTTCTAGTCAAGGGAAAGGTGATGGTGAACGCACCGTAGGTGGCCCGTCGAGGCTTGTTCATATCCAGTAATTGGAGGCCTTTGAAGACGATGAGTCTGAAATTATTTGTGGTCTGTTGAACTCCGTTTACAACCCCCCCTTGAATTTGCAGGTTTGTGCTACCAGAGGGAGTTTCACGTATCAAGACGTGCCAGAGTGATCCATGCCAGGGCTCTGTCAATAGAAGCGCATTCCGAGAGGATGGCGTCCCCGTCGGTGACACCAGTGTGGTTGGCGATAGTTGAGAAGTCAGTGTTTCGTTTCGACGACTCGGAAAGTGCTAGGAAGGAAGCGGCGCCTTCTGTTTCTTTTGAGAATCCGCGGTTGCGCGAGGAAGAGATTGACACGTCATCTTTCGAGAGTAATGAACCTCAGTTTATCCCAGTTTTCGAGTCTAACGGTGCAAATCAACTCGTTGCCGTGAAGGTGAGTATTACCTCCGGAGTCAAATATGCTCAACTTGTGACTACGCAGCATGCCTTTTTTGGTTTGCTTTCACTGTGAAGGTTTTGCGCTTCAATTTCTGACCTTCCAGTAGCCTTCGAAACTTTTCTCTTTTCAGCACGACGACAATTAGACAGCTGAATGACGTCAAGACGACGACGGATTTTCTTTAAGCTACACGCTTTGAATTGGGAATCATTTTGATATTCTTTGTCATAAATTCATAATTATGATCCTGTTATGCAGCTTCCGACAGGAACATCTTTTTACGGCACCGGTGAAGTTGGTGGATCCACGGAGCGTACCGGCAAGCGGGTGAGTTCTTTCACTTCTACAGTATTGTGTTCATTGGTTTGTAGCGTTTTTCCAACACAATTATGTTTTTGTCTCGGTGCTCTTCAAGCGAAGCACCTTATTTCCTCTTCCTAAGGTCTCTGGTTGACGTGTATCTTTATTCTCTACAGGTTTATTCATGGAATACAGACGCATGGGGTTACAACAAGAACACCACCTCTTTGTATCAGTCCCACCCATGGGTGTTCTCAATACTCCCAAATGGTCAGGCCTTTGGAGTGTTGGCTGATACCACTGCGCGTTGTGAGGTGAGTTTTGAGATTATCTTGTTCTTATCACTCATCCTGTCACCATATTCATTTTGCAGTTGTATTTTCACCTGTTACTTACATTATTGGAATTTGTGCTGTTCACGAAGCTCCTGCAAGGTTTGTAATTTGATTCTTCATTATTGCAGATTGATTTGAGGAAAGAAGGAATTATCAGAATTGTGGCGAAAGCCCCGCTTCCAGTAATCACGTTCGGACCGTTTCCTACGCCTGAAGAGCTTCTGACTTCTCTTGCGCATGCCACTGGTAAGTTATTTTAACTCATCTGCAATTTCAAAATGAATATTTTTGGGTCAAGGATTGTCTTTAGGGTCATGGCGATGACTGCTCTAACTCACCGCTGATGTGAATTTTTGTGGCAGGTACCATGCAAATGCCTCCAAAGTGGGCACTTGGTTATCAACAATGTAGATGGAGTTATGAAACAGCTGCTAGAGTTTCGGAGGTATCTTGTTGGAATTCCTAGTAGCTGTATATGCTTTTAATGTATTCTGCCTTGAATTTGGTTTTAAGGGGATCTTCAAATAATACAGAATGAAAAAGCAATTTGAGAAGTATTTTGTCAGCAATTGACTTGCCATTACATGCTTTCCTCAGGTGGCTACAACTTTTCGGGAAAAGAACATTCCATGTGATGTTGTCTGGATGGATATCGACTACATGCAAGACTTTAAGTGCTTTACTTTTGACAAGGTATGTTGCATTGTCAAATATAATGTATTCAAGGGATGAGCTCAACAGAAATTAAAAAAAGGTTCAGGACCGACTTGTAACAGTTCTATTAGAAATTCCAATTGTCAGAACCGAGTTATATTGAAGTTATTCCTGTTCGTTTGCAGGATGCTTTTCCACAGCCGAAGGAACTCTCGGATGAATTGCACAGTAAGGGCTTCAAAGGCATTTGGATGCTTGACCCTGGGCTCAAGGTTGAGAAGGGTTATCCTGCCTATGAAAGCGGATGTGAGGAAGATGTGTGGATACAGACTCCGGATGGCAAACCTTATGTTGGTATGTATGTCTTTCTTTGGGATCAATAAATTTAGCCATTTTTTTTTTTAGACTTGTACCTTGTATGCATGCAACGTTGCGTTAACTTTCCAAGACGTAAAAATCATAAACAACCTGTTTTGAACGTTTGCTATATTCTGAGTGACTTGCTTAGACCTATTAGTAATAATTGTATTAACGTGCTCTGTCTGACTCTGCGCTATGACTTTTTGATACACTTTCTCAGGTGAATGCTGGCCGGGACCAGTTGTTTTCCCTGATTTCTTAAATAAGAAGACGCGAACATGGTGGGCGAAAATGGTAAAGGATTTTGTTGCCGTAGGTGTGGATGGTATATGGAATGATATGAATGAGCCAGCTGTATTCAAGGTTAGAACTTGACTTCTCCTCTGAATTGTACCAGTAGCATCTGGTGAATGTCAGTCTCACTCTGTGGCAATTAGTTGTTACTCTTTGGTTATACTATGGTGCCATGGAGTTTTATCTTGTTGTGGTGCTAAGTGATTTGTCTAGTTCTCTTTATACAGAGTCGACCATTATTTATTTTCAATGCTTCGTTGGGAAGTGTGTTCTGATAGGAATTATGTGGTTTACAGACTGTGTCGAAGACCATGCCCGAGATAAACATTCATCGAGGCGATGAGGAAGTCGGGGGTAAACAGAGCCATGCACACTATCATAACGTAAGTGTTGAACATTTTGAAAGAATCACGAATGATTCTCCATTTTATCTTAACCCCTGGAGGTTGGAAGGATTCCAGTTTTGAAAAGGACCAATTCAATTGATCATGTTGTGAAGAATATAATTCATACGAGGCTATATTTTATGTCACAAGGATTAGTGAAGAGCAGTTCCTGTGTTGGTCAAAAAATAAATTGAATTGAACGAATAAAAGTTCACAAATGACGTACTCAAAACTGGCTCTAAAATTCAAGCGACCAATATTGGACAACCTGGTCCTTCAGGGGTTAAGTGATGCTGGGGGGATTTCTTTGCAGGCTAAGTATCAGTAGTGATTTGTTTTTTTCTAATTAATGACTTTGTAGGCCATTTCAAAAGTTGATTTGTTATGTAATAAAGGTATCTATTTATTGTGTCTGTGCAGGTCTATGGTATGTTTCAGGCAAGGTCAACATATGAAGGTATGTTGCTGGCAAATGAGAACAAGAGACCATTTGTGTTGACCAGGGCAGCATTCATTGGTTCTCATAGATATGCAGCGACTTGGACTGGTGATAACCTCGCTAATTGGGAGCATCTTAGTATGAGCATCCCCATGGCACTCAACCTGGTGCGTTCCAGACCTTTTGTCACTTAGATTGGTACTTGTGGATGTAGGTTACAAAAGTTATGCTACTCAAATAGAATATGTTCTTATTTAAGGTCCAAAAGATTGGGCGTGTTCTGACATGTGAAACCCTTTGATTGTGGTCACACTGTGCAGGCTTCTTATGCCACATTGTGCAGGGTTTATCTTTGCGTTATATTTGTTATGTCATGTTTTGCAGGGCATGAGTGGTCAGTCCTTTTCTGGTCCGGATATTGGTGGATTTGCTGGAGATTCTACGCCCAAATTGTTCGCACGGTGGATGGGGCTTGGAGCTATGATGCCCTTCGCCAGGGGGCATTCTGAGCAGGGAACTATTGATCAGGAACCTTGGTCCTTTGGCCCTGAGGTATATTACAATCTGATCTGATATTCTTGCATCATTCAGTTGTAGATGCTAGCATAATTTCTTTTGATACATATTCTGTAACTCTTGCTGAATAAACCTGATGATTGTTACTGATTTGTAGGTGGAAGAGCTCTCTAGATTCGCTTTGAATAGGCGATATCGGCTTCTGCCACATTTCTATACTCTCTTCCACAAGACACACACCACAGGAGTACCTGTGATGACTCCCGTATTCTTTGCTGGTATGTTAGTGTGACATCCATCATTTGTCATTTCTCAGTCTGTGTTCTTCTAATTTGATATTTTATTACTTGGTTTCTTTTAAAAATATACCTTGATATTTATATTACTGTAATAACTGGATTTTGCAAACACTCAAGTTTGTATCTTTGAACAGATCCAACTGATGTGGCGCTGCGGAAAATTGATGACAGCTTCCTGATCGGTCCAATTCTTGTCAAAACTTGGTAAATTTTAAATCGTACTCAAATTATTGGTTCTTCATATGATTTTGTGCGTTTCATTCTTTGCTTTCAGTTTATTTCTCGAGGTTCTTTCAGTTTTTTCATGTCCTGTTATGCATGCAGAAACTGTTGGTTTGCATATCTTGTATATTACACTGAAATTGGAGTGTACCTTTGTGCAGGCCTTCACCAAAGAAACGAAATTCTAACGAGAATCTTGTTTGTCCGAAGGGAATCTGGCAGCGGTTCCATTTCAATGATGATCATCCGGTATTCTTCGCAGCATTCAGTAATATATGGTTATCCAATTCAGGGTTGTATTTTTTTGCTTGGGCTGTTTGGGTGTAGACTACAACGTGCCTGATTTTCGTCTCTTTCTTTCTGGACATTATTCATCTCTGTGAAAGATATGGCAGCAGCGCTGATGTGTTATCGGTATTCGTTACAGGAACTGCCGCTTCTTTTTCTGAAGGGTGGTGCTATAGTTCCCACCGGGCCGGTCGTCCAGCATGTTGGTGAAATTAGCCCTAGTGACACAGTTACACTTCTGATTGCTCTTGATGATACAGGTAATGCCTTTCGATTTTCTTTTGTGAACTATTGATGAAATGTTTTGTCTTTCTTATTTGGGTGGCTCAGTTTTCCTTGCTGTCCTACTGCTTTCTTAAACCCTTGTGTTCTGTCCTTATCAGGGAAGGCAACAGGCGACTTGTATGAAGATGATGGTGATGGTTTCGGTTACAAGAATGGTGATTACCTGATTACACACTATGAAGCGGAGAAGATAAGGGCTCCAGGTGCCAAAGATGAAGAAGTTGTGATCCGCATCGCGTCTGTTGAAGGTCACCGTGAAAGGCCAAAGCGCATCCTTCATGTGCGTCTTTTGGTCGGCGAAAATGTCCAGGTATTATAAGAAACTTCACACTTCGCAAAAGACTTTGTACTTGTCAATATTGATACTCACAAATATTGTGTTGAGTGACTAGATAGTTCTAATCGTGTGGCAAATTATGTATATTTGCAGTTGGAGGGTGAATGTATTGATGGAGATGAGCTCAGAATCAAATTGCTTCCGGAGGAGGATATCACCAAGAAGGTTGTGTCGAAGCGTGAAGACGAGTCTACTCATTTAGGTTTGTAGCATCTTCCCGTGTGGTTGATTCTTAATTCTCTTATGAGGTAAATTGCAATACTGTGACGGGAACATTCAACAAGCTTCCCAGCAGGTTGGCAGTTTGGAAACTGACTCTATTAGTGAAATCTTTATTGCAGGCCGGATCCAGAGCCTATTGGACATGGTTTTTGAAGAACATCACCCAATTATGGGAGTGGGTGCTGTCCAAATGCCAGAAGACCTCGAGAAAGGAGATGTGTCTCTGAAGGTGCTGCCTTTCAATGGGGGTCGGATAGCGTCAATGATTCACAAGCCGTCAGGGTACGAATGGATGGAAGAAGGAATGAAAAACGGTGGTTATGAGGAGTTCAGTGGCACCGAATTCCGATCCTCAGGCTGGAACGAAGAGTACAAAGTTGTGAAGTATGTGCCATCGAATCTGTCTCATGGGTTCGATTTCACTGCATGTCTTGTTCGTAGTGCTATTTGCTTTAGAATCTGAATTGTACAGTTGAAAGTGAGTATGATGAATATGCACTGCTGCTGGTCTGTTCGAATCATAAATGTTGTGTATTTATTCAGGCGAGAACGTGGGGGAGGTCATGAAGCCATTGGGTTGGAAGGGGATATTGGTGGTGGATTAGTGCTAGCTCGAGAAGTTTTCCTCACTGAGGACTCGCAAAAGACTGTGAGAGTCAATTCCAGCATTGTGGCTCGGTCAGTGGGTGCTGGCTCTGGAGGTTTCTCGAGGCTCGTCTGTCTGCGCATTCACCCTTTGTTTAAGATAGTGCACCCAATGCACTCCTCCATCCGCTACACTGCTGTTGATGGGAAGCTACATGAGCTGAAACCAAGCCTGGAGTTCGGAGAATATTCAATCAGGGGTTCCGACAGACCCAACGGTAAGTCCATACAGGATTCCAACTGATAGTATCGAGAATGAACGTCGCTGCTGCCAATCAATTGAATGTCTTTATTATACAGGACCCTTTTCTGTTTTTGGCAGAGGACCCACATTTCTTACTGTATTGAGAATTTGCGCAGGCGAGTGGAGACTTCTGGATCATCAAACTGGACTAGGAGTTGTCAACCGATTCAATGTCAACGCAGTAGCAGTGTGTCATGTGAAGTGGGGCCCTGGATCTGTGGCGCTTGAGCTATGGTCTGAAGAGCGGCCTGTTTCGAAGGATACTCCCTTAAGCGTCACACATGAATACGATCTTATCGACGTTCACAATAACGAGTAAATTATTGCTCTATTAACCTGGGTAGATAGTTGTATCTACTGCAATGTCTATCAAGACACCGAACCGGGTACGTTGGCTTACACGAAAAGGACGATTACATCGCAGAATAATAGCAGGTCGCAGTTGGTGTGATATTTGTAGGAATGTAGAATCTGTGATGCCGCTAGTCGATGTATGACTATTCAAGGCCATTTGTCAGTTATTGGTTGTTGAAATTTAGCACCAGCATACGATATTTTTCAATTTGCAGCAATTTGAAAGATAAACCTTCATTGGAAGAGGTAGAAAAATCTCTGGGTTAAAAGTGACCCCGCACTCGACATGGAAATGCGTCATTTTTGTTCCAGCTTCTGTCAAGAAGGTTAGACGAGGTCTCCCAAGGGTGTCGGAGAATGCTGTAAGCTTGTTCCGAATTTTTGTCTGTAGGGAAGAATGTTACTCCGTATTCTTTTGCTGATGGTAATGGAAGAAATCTCTATCCCTCTGTCATTGGATCTTTTCATGAAATTCTATTTATTTTTTCAAAATCCTTGTTCATTGCTACGTGACCCACTGAGCCGTCGTGAGGGACGTACTGACTTGTGGTTATTCATGACGTGGTTTCCTTTGCTTTGCATCACTTGACATAATCTGAATGCGTGCCAGATGACCTTTTGTTTTGAATCTGAAAATGTTTACACAAGAATCAACGAATGAAAATTCTGTACTTACAAGTCTCTTTCGTGTGCACATTTAATGCTAACATGACACTTCTTTGCGAATCAGTAACCAGCCACTCCGCAAAACTTGTTTTCATACGCACCACGGAGTCTGCACTTTAACCCCTAAAATCCCCAATTTTCCAAATCAAAAAGAGATCGTATTAAACTTGTCTCTGAAGCCTACTTGCTTCTGAAGAGCAAGTTACTGATGCCTCATTATTCTAGATCTGGCCTGACCATGGTCAAGATGCTTTTTTTTATCGATCTTAAGCTCGGCCACCCAGTCATCCTCAGAAATTTGCAAGACCTGCAATATTTACTGGAGATCTAATTCGCAGTTATCCAGCTTGATGAGGAATTCGGTAACCTTACGTCAGACGACCCATTTCCAACCACTTAAGCAATTACTCATATTCGTATTCGGAGCGCAAGTTTTTGGAGTCTCCAATTTTTCCCATGTACAGAAATAGAATTTGGAAGGATTGCATATTTTTCCAGAATTTTATTACACAGAATGTAATTATTATGAATTTTTTAGTGGAAGATTCTCTTCAACCTATAATGGTCACATAGATCTTTCTAATTTTGACTGTAGGTTGATTGC
This sequence comes from Antitrichia curtipendula, assembly GCA_951230915.1. Taxonomy (NCBI): domain Eukaryota; kingdom Viridiplantae; phylum Streptophyta; class Bryopsida; order Hypnales; family Leucodontaceae; genus Antitrichia; species Antitrichia curtipendula. Next base: position 8,702,035 of record OX579638.1, on the reverse strand, counting down.
CAAATTGACAAAGGGTTGGTTGCAATATTGACAGCCTTGTAGCCAATCACAATGTGCCACAACTACTCCTTGAATTGCAACACAACTTTATAGAAACAAAACATTCTATAGGTTGGAAATGGCTTGGCTACCATATAAGATCCAATAATCATAAATGGGTTGCCTTTACAAAGGAAGTGGCACAATTAGTTGTCAACAAAGAACTACTCTAACCCTTAAAGGAGGGACCTATGAATATTGATTTCAAGCCTCACTATCCATGGCTTAGTTTGCTGCCATTTTGCAATTGGATATGTATAAAAAAATTTATATTTATTTTTCAAAGATGAAATTACATGCCTTCTTTACTTCACAAAAATTGATTCTTTTGAGAATTTTGAAGAAAAAGTGAACCCTAAACACATCAAATAGAAAATTATTTCAAAAACTATGAAAATTTCACCATATGTATGAATTACAATCAAGAATGAAGTGATGAGGTACTCATATGAAGGTAACAAACTCTCAAGGAGAGTCATAACAAGATCTCCATCCATCACGGGCACCTCCAAACAAGCATATCATAATGTAAACTCAATTTCCATATCATTCTATAATTATAATTCAATAGACATTGCAAATGCATCCAAAATTCAAATTGCAATGAAATATTCAACATTAGGAAAAAATTTCAAAATTCAAATTGGAGTAGAAATTAGAGTAGATGACGTTCAACTTGTTAGTTGGGTTCAAATTCAAGAAATATCATTTTTGAGGAGAAATTTCAGATTTTGAACGCGGAGCAACAACTTCTTAAAATACACTAAAGTAACATAATTTTTGATCCATTTTTTTTATTAACTTCTCATCTACGTAAAGACAAACACTAGCAAGATTGCGAATTCAATTGGATACTCTTCATAACCCAACATGAAAGGTCAACAAGAAAAAAAGGGATGAAAAAATGCTTTCAAATTCTTTCCAACCCATTAGATTATCATTCAAACGCCACACAATGACACCTATAGCGTTTCAAGGCTAAGGGGAATAAAACATCAATTTAGTACTAGGACAAAAACATTCAAGGTCTTCCTTATAGCTTGATTTGCAATCCTATGGACTCTAGGACTTTCCAACTTTCCTAAACATTTCATTAAAATGGCAGTATTCATATACCATTTTTTCATTCAATTTCTAGGAGTGGTAATGTGGTATACATTTCAGACCGCATAGTCTAAACCTAAAAGTGCCAAGTTTGTGGAATAATACCATTTTAACAAAATATCCATTCCTTACTTACAAGTTCAAAACTTCAAATCTACTTGACATCTAAGTTAGAAGTACCTATTTGTGATACAGACTTAAGCATTTCAGCTTGTAGGATAGAGGAAATTTGTTGAAAAATTGAGCTCCATGCATGCAAACATAAAGATTAGGAAGAGTGAAAAAATAAAAAATAAAAAATAAACTCTCAAGAATAAATACTTTATTCAATATGAATGTGGAGTTTTCAATTAGACCCATTCTAGTCTTATAGACTCACTTATTACGGTTAGCTTTGGCACTTCTCCGTAAACAAAGAGGGAAGGCATATGGATGGACGAGAAGGTAGAAATAAAGAATAATTTTCAATGAACAATGCATGCAACTATTGTCCACAATAGGTCTCCCTATGAAGCCATGATGGAGGGGCTGTTCAGAATAGGTACTTCTACCATAGCATCACTTGTTGCCAATCTTCCAAATGCCAATCAAGAGATTATTGATGTTTATTAAACTAGCGGTACCAACTTCCTGAGGATTCTACCAAGTTGGAGAGTGTTATATAGTGTGATTCGAGTGTGATTTCCAAGTAGGTGCTGAAACTAAGGTATGCAGGTTTGAATTCGGTGAGCTTTACCAATCTTCCACATGCAAGTTCATCACGCCATCAGGATGTGTGATAAACCTCGTGGCGCGAGCTTACCAAATGTGAGAGCTCAATGTAGCAATTAATTCACCAAGCGATCCGGGAAGAACATAACATTGTATATCCAATCAATGGTCCTCCCCATGCTGGGAAGGTATTACACTTTGCTAGATACTTGGGAAGGACTTCTTAGATAATTCAAGGATTGGGATTGGTGGAGGATCCATACAAGAATTTTTATTTCCATTGCAAGGGTTCCCTTTTCAAGGATGCAAACGGACCCCTGTCTCATTGGTACACAGTGTTATGAATATTTTGGGGACGAACTTTTTAACCCCTAAATGACGGACCCATGGCCATTGATTTCAAGCCTCACTGCCCATCACTCAATTTGCTACCATTTTGCAACTAGATATGTATGAAAAAAATTTATACTTATTTTTCAAAGATGGAATTACATGTCTTCTTTACTTCATAAAAAATTTAGATTTTTTTGTGAAAAATTGACTTTTTTGAGAATTTTTGAAGAGAAAGTGAAGAAAAATCATATCAAATAGAAAATTATTTCAAAAAATCGGAAAATTTCACCATGTGTGTATATTACAGTGACAAACATCATGGTGTAAACTCAATTTCTGTGTCATTATATAATTAGAAAATAATAGACATTGAAAATACATCCAAAGTTCAAATTGCAATAAAATATTAAATATTAGAATTTTTCTAAAATTCAAATAGGAGTAGAAACTAGAGTAGATGAACTTCATTTTGTTAGTTGGACTTTAAATTAAAAAATATCATTTTTGTGGAGAAATTTCAGCTTTAGAGCAAGGAACAACAACTTCCCAAAATACATTAGAACAACATATTTTGTGATCCGTTTTTTTTACTAACTTCTCATTTACATGAAGACAAACATTGGCAAAACTACAAATTCAATTGGATACTCTTCATAACCCACCATGAAAGGTCAACAAGAAAAGCATGGATGAGAAAAAGCTTCCAATCTCTGTATAGACCTCCGCATTGTCATCCAGAAGCCACAAAATGGCTCCGGCGTTCCAGGGTTAAAAAACCCACCATTTTGTTTTGTTTTTGCAAATTTTCGCTACTCAGACACGTTTGCCTGTCCATAACATTCAAGAGCCTTCAAAGAGGCTGCCTTTGCCTCTCTGAAGTCTTCATCCATGAAATGCATCCAGGTACCTGCTAGTGGATTCAGTTGTTGTAACTTATTTCAAGGAGTCAGTGGAAATTCATTAACCTTGCTAATTTCCTACCCACTAACTCAGCTCCTTACACATTGACATATTCCGACGCGTGGCTTATTAGCTAATGTGGGGTGTGGAATATTCCACACCATTCCATCCTTTGGATGGAATGATGTGGAATATATGCCACATCATTCCGTCAGAGGCAAGGCAGCTGCTCTCACAGCTCATGAATGTTATGTCAAACTCCTGCCTTCTAGAATTACGCCAGCGCTGTGAAAGCTAGTGGCAGTTTTACTGTTCAAAAACACACGCTGCTGCCCCAGAATTGGAGCCTTGCTTGTGTGTACTGTACAGTACTGTACTTGCCCAAAGTCCCCAACCCTTCGCAGTGAAGATTGCCGCCCATATGGCAGCCTTCTCTGTGAAGCTCCCTTCCATGGTGGCTATAAATTAGATACACTACGTCCGGATGGTCATGTCTGACACGAAGTTGGCTATCTTAGTATGTGTAACCGGCGCTCCATTTGCGCTCTAGCAGATGTTCTAACGTTGTAACGCACGAGTCAGTAACGCACGAGCCAGCACTCGCAAGTGGTAGAGATGGAGGCCGTCACCACCCAGTGGCAGAGAATAGAAGCTCACTGCCTGACCCTCCCCAACATCCCTCAGCCGTTCCTCAACCCCGGCGCCACTGAAGAAGAAATCGCCGCAGCGGAGGCTGCAACCGGCGGCTTCCCCTTCCCGGAAGATTTCCGCTCCTCCCTCAAACGTCACAACGGCCAGGCGGCGTTCCAAGTTCTCCTTGGAATTGGTGCCCTCCTGTCCACGCAGGAGATTGTGGAGCAGTGGAGTGTGTGGCAGGGGCTTCTGGACGCTGGGTCGTTTGAGGATGACGACGCGGAAGTCTGCACGGAAGGGGGCCACGTGAAGGCCAAGTGGTGGAACCCCCGCTGGATCCCGATTACGCACGACGGCGGGGGCGATTATGATTGTCTTGACATGGATCCCGGTGAGGCGGGGACGGTGGGGCAGATTGTGCAGGTGTGGCATGAGAACGGGAATCGGCCTTTGCAAGCCAAGAGCTTCTTGGCTTGGTTGACGGAGTGCGCGGACAAATTGGAGGACGGGAGATTGGTTTGGGACGACGGAGAGGGCTTTACGTTGGTGGATGCCAAGGAGGGCGCGCACGGGGGAGCACAAGACGAACTGTAGCTGGGTCGAATGTCGCCTCACGAGTGCCTCAGGAGAAAGCTCAATTGGGAGTGAATGGGAGTTTTTGAAGACTTTTTAACAGTGAGCCTTGTTCGGGGATGATCGCGATGGAATTCCTCAAAACTTAGCTAGTTACTAGACGAACTCGAGCTAGGTTGAATGTGGTGTCAAATTCGCAGACTTTCGCCCTTGTGCACTGGTGAGGTAGCATCGATTACTGTTGATGGGATACTTCGCTTGTCAAGAATTGGATTTCTCAAGAAGTCCAATCTCAAGGTCTTCCTTGTGATCTCTCGAAGAATAGCCAGATCTACTGACTTGAGAACTCCTCGCTCTACCGAACACAGCACCCCGGACTCGATATGGGAACAGAGAATCGAAAATGGAGATGGGACACATGTCCTTCTGTGTTAAAATTCCAGTTGTATCCCATTATGTGTATTATTAATGGACGCTGAGTATGGAAATTCTTCGAAAGTTCCATTCCTGCTGTACCGTAGTGTGTCCTACTCGATCATCACTGGACATTGGCTATGGAATTCTTGAAAGACTCCATTGATAAGCTTTTTGGATTTCTCCTTTGTGGAAGTGTGTCATTTCTGTTTCATCTTCTGGCAAATAAGTTCCGTGCCATCTGCCGAGAGCGTTCTTGGTATCAGGTGAATTAATTGCTCTCCTGGTTGGAGAATGCTGTGAGCTTGTTCTTAATGTTTGTCTATGGGACAGTTTTCTTCATATGCCAATGGAATTTCATAAAGAAGCTCCAATGACATTTACCGACATCGTGTCAATTGCATCCAACTTTGGACCTGCTGATTGTTCTGAAATCTCGAAATGTTTACACAAGAATCCACATATTAGAGTTCTACAGAACTTCCTGCTCTCTCTTGTATGCGGACTGTGCTATCATTGTCACCCTTAACCAAGCATTTTTTTGCCAATCACAACTTGTCACGATGGAAAACTTTGATTATCAGTGCGATTACGACCCGGGAGAGTCTGCTCTGCGATGTTGTACTGTACCACTTCCTCGAGTGAGTGAAAAAAGGATGAAGTTGGGCTTGCATTCGCACTCAGGTCGGTTTGTGAGCTCGGGTAAACCCAAGGCACAGTAGGAGCCAGGATCGGCCGATGAGGACGCTGCTCCCTCCCATCTCTTTCTCCGTTTCTTCAGTGTCCTCTGGGTGGCTCTCAGAACTGGGTTGAGCTAACTTACTGCAGATGAACCACTGGTTTGCATAATAGTTTTGTTACTTTGGAAGTTACAACACAGCCTTTGACAATTATAAGAAAACCTCCTCAAATTTGTAATAAAATTTCAATATTCCTTGAAATCTGGAGATATTTAGTCCCAGAAAGAATGGCAACACAAAAGACTCCCTTCTCTCTGACCAACAACTTCTCGCCAGCAGCCGAGCCTTCATGTCGGCAGCCAAGTGTGCGCTTATCATCAGGACATGCGCCTTTCGTGCACCTGCAATCTCGGACTGATCAGCACACAAGAAACTTCCCGATTGGCATGAAACAGTTCCAGTTCGCTCCCTCAGCAGTTCTAGCGTTGTAATTCAAAGCTCGTTAGTGCCGCATACTCGTGAGCAAGTAAGGACACTCACGTTTCATTTCCACATACTTTGGAGAGAAGCTACGTGACCTGGTATATTGTTGAAAAAGACATTTTTGTAGCCTCCTTCAAGTCATTTTTCATGGATCACTAATGTAGCGTTGCTTGTGACTTGCCCAAACCCTTCCTTGTGAAGTTAGAGCATGGCCACCTGAACACACTCAAATTTTCCATCCAATTTGGAAGGGCCCTCAATTTTCATGTCCCTCACCTTTTACTCATCAAATATGATTAGCTAGAAAAAAAAATAAAGCAATTAAACCTAGGATAAACAATGATTTCAAGGGGCATTCTTTGACACGCTAAGACTGAGTTTGAATAGAACAGTGTGAAAGACCTGTAGCACTTTTCATCCACATTTGAAGAATGTCAAATCCCTCATCTATAAGGGTGACCATACTCTTTGAGCCAGTTGCCATTGAAAGCTCAGACGTCCAACTTCTAGAGCTCTAACTTATTGCCATAGAAGAAAGTGGTATGACTGGGCATCCAACTGACCCTCCAACTTCCGATCCATGCAAAATGGAGATATAGACCTGAAGGGGTTGGAAGGTCAAGTAGAGTCCCTTGTTTCAAAGGAAAAACAAAATTTAGAGGCTACAGTCTTGCCACTAATGCCTTGTTGACATTGGGCAACAGATGCACGGGGCTTGGAGAAGCACACTTATCTACCTGAGCAACTTCTACAAAATTATTCAGGATCCTTCCAAACTCTACTTTTGGCTAATGAAGAGCACAAGAGCTCTGATGGGCAGGCCCCTTCTAGTACCTAGAGATCTGATCATCTACACTCACCCCACGCACATGCCCAATTTTCTACACACCACTCGCCATCCGCCTGGCCAGGTGGCAGGGCGTGACTCGTTGGGCCGATATTTGCGGTTCTCTCTTTAGGCGCCACTTTCTCCCCTACGCACATACGCTTCCGCCACGCCCTGCCACGCCCTGATGAAGAAGGTAAAACCACTATGACCAAGAGGACCGCAGTTACTTGCGCGGGCCGGCGTTGGCGGAGCTCAATTCCGCCGGGCTCAGTTCCGCCACCCCGCCTGGCGAAACCTGCCAGTCCTCGCCGGCACCCGCCACAAAATTGGGCATGTGCGTGGGCTGACTGTGACATGGAACAAATAGTCAAAGGCAAATGGCTGGGGTTGGACTACTTTTTCTATCACACCGTATGCTTGCCAATGGAATAGAAGAGCCCAGGCTCGCCAAACATTGAGCTTGGCACAAAATCCTCCCGCCTTATTCATCACCTTTTTTGTGCCTTCTAATTTGGAACTCATTGTTGAGATCTCTCCATTCTAACAACTTATAGGACAAGCAATAATGGTGGCATAAATAGTAGCCTTGACTTTGTGAATAGTGTCTCACATATTCCACCTCACAGTGGGGACTTGGCAAGTGAAATCAACAACAAGGTTTGTGTAGCTCGTAATGAGACATTTGGTGAGTCAAATTTTCCGTGGGATGGTGCGTATGCTCTAATGACACCTGGCTCTTAGCCTCCACTACGGTATCCTTCACTGTGAAGCTACCCTACAAGGTGAGCATAAATCCGAAATACTGAATTCGGATGATCATGTCTGCCACTGACTCCTGGTTAGTAATGAGTGATACCGACAGAGGCCGACTCTGAGAAACCGACCCTTCTTGTGCACCCTGTCCGCTCAGTTGCAGGTGTTGTAACGTTGTAACGCACAAGCAAGCACTTGCACGTGATACCGTTGGAAGCCGTCACCACCCAGTGGGAGAGGATCGAGGCACACTTGCAGACTCTCCCCCACATCAAAGCAACCGTTTTTCAACCCAGGAGCAACAGAGGAAGAAATCGTAGCGTTGGAGACAGCGGTAGGAGGCATCCGCCTCCCGGACGATTTCCGATTCTCCCTGAAGCGTCACAACGGCCAGGCGTCTTCCCTCCCTCTGGTAGGAATCGGTCCCTTGCTGTCCGCGCAGCACATTGTCTCCAATTGGAGTGTCTGGAAGGAGCTTCTGGATGACGGCGTGTTTTTGGACCGCGACGATGAATGCTACCCGGACGCTGGCATCCAGGACACCTGGTGGCACCCCCGCTGGATCCCCATCACGCAAGACGGCGGTGGCGACTTCGACTGCCTCGACATGGATCCCGCGGAGGAGGGGACGGTGGGGCAGATCATTCAAGTGTGGCATGAAGAGGGGACTCGCCCGTTGAACGCACCCAGCTTCTTGGCTTGGCTCACGGACTGCGCGCTAACCACTTAAAGGACGGCAGCTTAGCATGGGACGACGACGAAGAGGGCTTCCTTGCCAAAGAAGAGGGCTTGACGTAACAGAAGGCGAACTCTTGGATGGGGGTCTCACCGCCGGAGAGGAATGCTCGCAAACTGTCGCCCTTTGGCACTATCACTCCTGTGCAGACCTGGATCTCTTGAAAGCAACGAAGTCCAGTGTTTGCTAGGCCTCCTCCTCCGTGATTCTCTGCAGGTCAAACTAGCCCTTGTGGCTATCTCCATGGGAATGGCAGAGAGCCCTGTAGTCTATCGTAAGTCTCGAATTCTCGCAAATCGGGAGCCCAATAGTCTATCTGTATTATTATCTGTAATATTATCTGTATCATTTGGGAGCAACTGCGAGTAAATAGTGATTCCTGTTCATTAACTCGAAGCAATCTAACTGGATTAGAAGTTCAGTACTTAGTGAGGTTTAGGGCGAAGCACGAGCAAGGCTGCCGTACCTGTCCGTAGCTGGTATTCTTATTTGCAGGTTCAATCGTGTTGAGTTTGTTAGAACGCCGAGCAAGCTTCTCATTCTCGGTGGTCCTGGCGGAGTTGGCGAGGGAGCTTCTATTGTAAGTGGTTCATAAAGCGATCCGCTTCTTGAAACAGTCATGTAGGTGGTTCCAAAACAAACATTAAGTAGTGGTTCTAAAACGGACATTAAGTGGACTGTCAACAATATGAGCATAATTAAGACTTGTCATTATTGCTTCAAACTTTGCCAATGGATGGATTACGAGCTAGGGAGGGTCCATTTTAAAGCCAATGTGTGTTCACTTAATTTTTCTAAATGAGAATTGATTGTCCAATTGCCTTCTTACAAATGTTAAAAAGAATGTAGGGTCTGCTTAATTTTAGTAAGAGTCGCATTTAGGAACCTTGTGTATTACTTTTTGCATGCCACAGTGCTTGTTTTGTGTCAAGACATATCTTTTTTCAGACTGCATGTGTGTGGGTTTTGTAAGACCTAGGATCACAAATAGTTGCCTATGGCAGAATTCTTTGGAAATTCATAAGTAATTCATAAATACTCCAAAAATTATGAAACCACTTGTGTTAGATTTTGCATCAATTTTCCTTCAAGTGAAAAATAAGGGAAAATATTTTTGAGCATTTGAAACACATCAAAAAGACCTAACAGCCCTTAACCCTAGAGCGTCCACGCCCGAATCACATGAGGAAGAGCACTGTTGCCGCACAGTGGAAACAATTTGCCTATGCGAGCAGTCTCGGGAGAATTTGTGAGGGTAATCGTGAGAGATTGTAGGCAGGTAACAAGCGGTCCGCATTGCATAGACGGAGGTGGATTTAGCTGCCTAGATGTGCAGATCATGGCATCGAAGTTTGGGCGAAACAAGTGTTAGAACGCCCTTTTTTTGGGTGTGGTGCTCAATTTCACGTTGCTTGAGGACCACAGAAATTCTAGAAAAAATCAGGCTTCCACAGTATTCTCCTGGACCCCACAAGCGACTTTGTGCGGAAATAATTGGTGGATTTTGCACAGAAACGTGCAATTGGTTAGACTTCAAAGTTGTCTGCAACGACGAAGCAGGGGGGCAGGTGACCGGTTTCAACCGGAAGATGCATGCATGCTGGACTGGCTACTGCCGGTCATGCGTTGGGACCCAGTGCCATGCATGGCGCAGTGGCGCACCCATCTCGAGGAAGACCATGCTGAACGTGCATGGCTTCAGGCGTATTTTCAACCACGGTGTTCACGATCGATTAGCGTAGAGTGCAAGTGCGTCTTGCAGAGACATGGACACAAGAATCTCAACAAGCTTATAGAATTACGGAGACAATAAATTCCAAAATCCAATTCTATTCACCTGCCAAAGCATTGGGCGTTGCTTGCAGCACAGAGTCTCTCCATACAGTCGCCAATTTCCTGCAAAATCGGTTCTATGCCTGCAGCTGCCTAAACCGAAAACAATGTAACTGAACGCACTTGCCTATACCAACAAAAATGTAACTTCCTACTTCCACAAAAAGCAGACGCTGGGGAGGGGATGACTGCTACTGCTCTCCCAGACCCATCAACCAAAAAGTGGTGCTCCATCGCATGAGACTTCGATGCCGAAGGTCACTGATGACACTTTCAATCGTCCCTCGGACTTCGCGGTGGAGAACCCGCCCAATAATCAGAATCGAAGAGTGGCGTGAAGTGGGGGGGTTTCACTCTTGAGCGCCGTCCTCTGAAACTCAACGATCTGGGCTCCATCAACGGGCTTGTTGCGACTGTCCACACTACAAGCAACAACACCAGAAGATGAAGTTAGTGGCGATGGAACCGTAGAGCAAAATCCGACGCACGTAAAGCCCACTTCTTGGAGTTGTGCACCCTTGGGAAGCACGGATATTTGCACATGAAGACATGCCCACAAGCGGAGCAATAATCAGCCTGTCTTCGCTTGCACACACAACAACGACGGCGGATGTCGTGATCTGTTTGCACAAAGTGCAACACGGACGGGGCCCGATTCCACACTGTACAAGTCCGAGGTGGAGAGATCTTTGGCATAATCAACGCAAATGCAACTTCATACATGAAATTGGCTCGGCGGACCTTCCTCTCTCCCCTGGACCGGCGATCACGACGGTAGCAGACCCAGGCATTGTGCATAATGGAATCAACCACAAACATCAAGTACTTATGCCACCATTTGTGGCTGTGGAACTGTGTAGTATAGTGAGTTCGCATTTGATCGACCAAATCGACACCACGCATATAAGTTTGATATTCCACTTGGGCGGGTGTCGATTGGATGTCCTCTCTCACGCCTTTCAGCCACCGCTTGGCCACTGCAGGTCCTGTCGGATCAGCCGACGTACTCAAAAATGCAACAGGTTTTGAATCATACCACACTGAGGCAGCCATTCTACCACTGGAATGCGTGGCCCAAAAGGTGGTTGCTCGAGGGTGTTCACCTTTCTTATAACCCTGCAGCATGGAAGGAAATCCAATGCGCCCAACCTTTATTGTCCCTGTTGCCCATATGCCACGACGCAAGAGTCCATCGAACAAGCTAGGTGCCGTAAAAAAATTGTCTACGCACACTGAATGGCCGCGATGTTGCAAGCCTTCCGTCAATTGGTGAACAACTCGTTCAGCTAAGCCAGTATCAGGTTCCCCTGGAACTTTTCCAAGGTAGGGAATGACATTCCATATAAACCCTGAATCTACACATACAGCAGCCCAAAATTTAAATCCATAGCGCGTGGGCTTTGCTGGCATATACTGGCGACAGGGGGATCGAAAGCCACGATAAGCAACCATGATTTCGTCACATGTGAGCCATTTCTCGGGATTGTACAACTGCTGTGATACCGAAACAAAATGCTGAAGCAACCATCTGATCTTGAACAGCTTGTCATACAATGGACTGTCCTTCTCACGGACCGCAGTGGCGTTGTCAGTGCAATGAAGACACCGAAGCAGAGATTCAAATCGAGCCCTCGAGAACACCCTGGGAATGACTCCACATCGCCAGAACACATCTTCTCTCCAATAGTCACGTATGCAAGGCGTAGTCTTCAATCCCATGAGAATGGTAACGCCAAAAAAGGCCCGCAGTTCAAGTCTTGTCGTTGGAATCCAGCAAGGTCCACCGTTCGTGGTTGCTACTCTTCTCCTTCGTAGTCCATCGGTAGTGTGGGTGGGTGCTTGTAAGGCGTAAGCATTTGTTTCGGACACAATGCGGTCAATGGTTGCATTATCGAACCATCGATCAAAAAAGGAGCAAGCAGTCGGTCTATTCCGAGTGAATCGCTGCGTGGGTCCAGGAAAAGGGCCTGAGAACGTAACTCGATCACCTACCAAAGTGGGTTGGGTATTGCCCCACTCTGAATCGCGGTACAGATGTCGAATTCTCTCGACAGCAGCCTTCTGGATGGGATCAACAAACGTATATTCATAGTAGTCATCAATGTCAAAGGGCACGTCCTGAAGATTCTCTAAGTCCTCATCACCAAGTAGCAGCCAATCAGAATTATTTTCATCTGATGAATTACCTGTGTAATCGGCAAAGTCGGGTGCCCATGCACTGCCGCGTGAATCTGAGGTCCAATCGTCCATACCATCGATGAGGTTGGTATCCGCTGCAGCTGCTCCATGTCTCACGGGTGTCATGTAACCGCCTTCAATGTCTTCTTGTGAATTCGTATCGTCGAAGGTGGTGGCTCCTACTGCCGCTTGGTTCAGCAAGTGCCCTATGGTGCCTGATGTGGTATCGATGGAAGACCCAACAGCATCCTCTGCAAAGAGTGAACAATCACCTCCACCGACATTGAGGTCCCCTTCTGCAGTAGCGATTGGTAACACACCTCCTTCCTCCGCATGTAAGTCGGTGACTTCTTCCACCCATTGCGATGTCCTAGCAACACTGTCAAATGCTCCCTGTAGATTTACTACCCGCACAGTAGATGGTCGGACCTCCAGCATCGATTCTGTAGGTGAATTTTGTGCGGCAGCCAGTGGGGACAGTGCGATACTGGTAGTTGCTCGTGTTGCTACAATTGGGCTATCTTTGCCAATTGGGCTACGCCTCACACGAGATTGTCTGTGGCCGCTACCATGTGGTGAATTCGATGGCGACCTTGAAAATTGCAATTGCAATTGTGTTGGAGAGAACAACAGTGCCGATTGACCTCGTACTGTTGATCGAAGATGAATTGGCGAGGTCCTATCAACCACAACCTCTGGCGGTATCCACCCTCGTGGTCTCCGTGCCTTTCTAGTACGAGTGCCACGCCCCCGCCCTTGTGACCCTACAAGACCTCTCATGTCAAAATTCGGTTCAACAAACCCGGAGCACTCTCCAACCTCAGTGGAGACTGTGCAAAAATTTGAATTCGGACCTCCTGAATCTTGTAACCCTAATTTTCCCAACCCAAGATCTCTCCCCCTCTCAGGACCAATCCCTACCTGAGGAGATTTACTCCCACCTCCTCGCCTATGGACGACCACCCTATCCTGAGCACCCTCTACTACTGTTGCCATTTCTTCTCCCAGAACTTGATCAGCTTCGCCTGCCATGGAAGTTGCGATTGCCGCTACTGGCAACGTCGGGTTCGCGGCTTCGTTTCCCCTGTCCGCCATTGCCTTCGCAGCAGCAAGGGCTCTCTGAATTCTCCCCCTTTGGCGTGGCGCTTGTGCCTGCAGATCCACTGCGGCCTTTAGTCTGGCGTTGTTCTTCATCATCATGGCTGTCCTGAAAATCGGGCCACAGCTTACTTCGGAGGAAGACGTTCAAGAAGTCAGGAATTCCTCTCGAATCTCCTTCTGCATAATGCTCCTTCCAGCCAAGCAACCTCCCAATGTGGCGGCGACAAAGGTATCGCCAATTCCGATTAGTAGGATTGGTAGTCCAATGATGCTTCCGCTGTGGTTGTGGTAAGGACAACAAAAAACCTTCGTGCAAACAATTCACCACCTTCAGAGCAGTTGGTCGTGAGGCACCTCTAGTGACTGCCCAGTGGAACAATTTATCTTCTACCTCCGATAGCTCTTCCTTTGACGCACGCCCAGAGCACACAGCAGTTGCCATATTGTTGAAAAGCACGCGGGAGAAAACTTGTCGCCTCAATTGCGCCCTCAGTGCAAGTAGTGCGCCGTCAAGCTCTCGACAATGAGCTCGCCAAAACCCACAACCCAATTGCCAAAATGATAACACCCCCCCTCTACTCCCTACTCCCCCACAACAGAGTATGAGTGATTTGTACAAGGGAGTCCTCGCAACAGCTTGCAATCCGTGAGCCCACATCACAGAGTTGCCCGCCTAATGACCGAGATCACAGCGCCCGTCGCCATCTACAAGACCGTGTAGAATTTGGCTCCATTCGCTCCCACGTTGCACAAATCTGTGCGGAACCCTGAACCCGTCGCCACTGTTCCTCAGTCTTCAGAATCCAAAGACCAACGGCCCATCATCGGCGGTGGCCGGTCATTTTCAGGACATTTGGCCCAACTGCCTTGTCCTGTGTTTACCTCTTCATGATTTGTCCTTCTGTAAGAGTGCAGATTTGATAAAGCTGTCCTTGTGTAAAATCTGAGTGTGTTCTGAATGAGGCCATTTTTTTAATCTGCAAATTATCCACGATGGAAACCACTTCCTCTTTTTTAGAGAGGCCTTTTTTTGATTTCTGGTGGACACAATCTGTCCACTTGGTCCTTCTAGGGTTAAAGGGTCGCTTTATGAGCCACTTACCTTAACACTTGCGAGAATTTAACCCTGGAACGCCGAAGGCGCCATTCTAATGGATGACAATTTAATGTACTGGAAAGAGTTTGAAAGCATTTTTTCATTAGTATTTTTCTTTTTCTTATTGACCTTTCATGTTGAGTTATGAACAGTATCCAAGTGGATTTGTAGTCTTGCTAGTGTTTGTCTCTAAGTAGATGAGAAGTTAATAAAAAAGCGGATCACAAAATATGTTATTTTAGTGTATTTTGGAAGTTCTTGTTTCATGCTTTGAATCTGAAATTTCTCCACAAAAATGATATTTCTTGAGTTTGAGCCCAACTAACAAAATGAATATCATCTACTCTAGTTTCTACTCCAATCTGAATTTTGAAAAAGTTCCTAATATTGAATATTTTATTGCAATTTGAACTTTGCATGTATTTTCAATGTGAATTGAATTCTAATTTTTAGAATGACATGGAAATTGAGTTCACACTATGATACTCTTCATTGTCATATATACACATGGTGAAATTTTCAGAGTTTTTGAAATAATTTTCTATTTGATGTGATTTTTCTTCAAAAACTCTCAAAGAAATAAATTTTCCACCAAAAAATCTTAAAAATTATGAAGTTAAGAAGACATGAAAAATAAACATAATCTTTTTCTTACATATATAGTTGCAAAATGGCAGCAAATTTGAGCGATGGGCAGTGAGGCTTGAAATCAGTGGTCATGAGTCCATCATTTAGGGGTTAAAGTGTGAGTATTTCAAGAGAAACAAATTGAGTTAATTGATTTACACGGATAGCTAGATTCTAGCCAAACTAAGTTGCCTCCATTTCCTCGAAGAACCAAATAGACGGTGAAAATCAATCTGACCTAGCTCATAGAGTTTACAATACAAAAGCCTATGAAACAATTGCATGTGATGAGTATCACATATGGTCGACCTAAACAGCACACATGCACTGTACAGTACCCGGCAAGTCTAATTCGTCCACCCCTGCTACTGCTGAAATTCAGCAGTGAACTTGGAACTTGGAAATGCCACCAGTGGCTCAAAAATCCATGGAATTGCAAACCGTAAATTGCATTTGGAAGATATTGAAGTCTAGTTTTATAATATAATGATTTATTACATTAAAAAAGTCAAAATATACAACAATAGGGCATTTAGTGACACACTATCTACCACTTAGTACTACCGCCCCTTGCATTAATTATGGCCTTCATTCGGCGAGGCATGCTAGCAATGAGGATATCGAGAGTCTCCATGGGTACGGCTTCCCATGCCCTCTCAATGCTTTTGACCAATTCATCTTTGTTGTTTGGTCTGGTCTCATTTTGTACAAAATCTTTTAAAATCATCCATACATTCTCTATAGGATTCAAGTCTGGCGAGTTTGCAGGCCATGTAATCTTCTGAATCTTATGCGCTTCTCGCCATTGTCTTGGTAAGGTAGAGCGATGCACTGGGGCGCCATCCTCCATGAGCAAAAGACTTTGTGGATCATCATGCATAAAATAAAAGCCACTCAATCGCCCCTCATACACAACATCCACAAAATCAGCACTCGTCCGTCTATCAAATGGCATAATAACAATGGGGCACTTCTCATAACCTGTAAAAGCACCCCAAATCATGACGGATGTGCGGCAGGATTTGAAAATGGGCGCTAAGCAATCCTATGAATAACGTTCGTATGGTCGCCGCCAAACCTTCACTTGCCGTGAATTCTTGCCAATCTCGAATGAGGCCTCATCTGTCCATATTACATTCATCCAATCCGATACTTCCCAAGCTTGATATTTTTTGGCAAATGTCAATCTATGAGCCTTGCGCTTGTTACTAAGAAATGGCTTCTTTGCTGCAACGCGGTTATGAAATCCTATACGTTTAATCTCTTTTCGTAACGTACGCACACAAACTTTCTCGGTCATCTTTTCTTTGATAGATACAAGCGGAATGCGTCTATTCTGTGTAAGAATGTGTCCCAACTCCCTTCTATCTCGATCAGTTAGTTTGCAACGCCGACGTACAACCTTACGAGTGACCACTGTTCCATCATTGCGGAATTTCTTCAAAACGTACTCAATAGTGGAACGTGGTATGCCTAACTTCACAGCAATGCTACGTTGTGACAAACCGGAATGACTCATTCCAACTATGACACCTTTTTCCTCTATACTCAAACGTCGACCTCCCATTTTTGCACAATCTAAACAGAAGAAAATACACTTCAAAATGCAAATGTTGATGAAATTAGAATGTAGTCTCTAACCTGCAAGACATATCAAGACACAACATGAGTGATCTATTGCGTTACACAGTTGAACATATCTAAACATACCTCTAAATGCCAAGTCTTTTGCAATGCATTTCGAAATTTCACTTTCAGTTAGAAGAACTTGAAGTATGCACAGGGATTGAAATGCATCTCAATTCTGAAACACTCAAAAAATGCTTCACAGCATGAATTTCGAAATCTTGGCAATGCTACACTGTCACACAAGCATTCCTACTTAGTGGCAATCAAAGTATACCAAAACTCACCAATTGAGCTTGAAGACATAAAAATCAGCCCTCACATCAAAATTGCTTGCATTCACAAGGTTTGATAACAACTGCTCTCTAACAACTATTGCCTAGCAAGAGAATGATGAAATAGAAATCCATGCATTGAACATCTCCAAGACAAAAATTTGAGTTCAATGAGTTCATTCACAAGCTCCATTTGTACAAAATTTCAGTTCAATTTGAGCAAATCTGAGATCTCCATGTGCATCGATGATTCTAGAAGTTGTATGCTGGAGTTCCCACCACAATGACACATGGTTGTTAATTTAGGATTTCCACCAAGATTTTTCATGTATCTCATTAAATGCTCAGTGACACTTGTAGTTACATTAGTGATTAACCTAATGTCACTAATTTTAATTCGAACAGGTGGAGAAGCGGAAGCGCTTCGAAGTACCAGGAGTGACTTCGGAGAAGACTCAGTTTGGTGCAGGGTGGACGAATCAGACTTGCCGGGTACTGTACAACAGTTCGCTACACTAATTCGAACCATGTCGATGAACATGAGATAGTCCCTGCTAGAGCAGCCAATCATTCCAATACATACCGCATCTCTACCCTTACTAGATTTATGCACTATGCAGAAGGGAACTCATGCTGGTCTAGGAACTTGAGAAAACTATGCTCAATTTAAGGGGATACCTATGATCCCAAGCCGGAAACTTAGAAATTAACTGGAGATACTTTTGCGGTGAGAAATACCATGTTGGAGCACACTGGTCACATAAATTCGCGACTCCCTTAATCTGCTTATGTGATTTGAGAGCAATGATCAGACTCCCGGCCTCTGCATTGATAATTTACTTCGACACAGATTCCTCCAGATCCTCAACAACATGTTTTAATGCCGGAACTCTGATAGCTAAGGTTTTATAGAGCCTTGTATAACGTGCCCTTGTGCCGTCAGCAGTCCTCGCCATAGCCAACTGGCAAAAGGACTCCGGAAGATGGGATATAGCCTGCCGGATGTCATCTACTGACAACCCACTCAAAGCAGAAGGTATTGGAACAACAGCAACTATCTCTTTCCCGTTCTTTTCTTGCATTTTAGCCTGCGCCTTCACAACAAGCTCTAAGTTTGATGTTGCCCCACACTTGATCACAAACGGGATTGCAGACCCATTGTTGAATTGCAAGACGCTCCATTGAATGACTTCACTGTCAACTCCGTTGTTCATTCCGTCGTCCCACTGTGCCATATCGCCGGATCCGTCAAGTTCATCCATCGTGCGAGATTTCGAGTGTTGTACACCAGGGACTTCTGACTGTTCTTCGAGTGACTTCACACAAAAAAAAATCGCCATCAGCGCCGTGTTCAACAGAACGAGGAGAAACTTTGTCAGAAGCATTGTGCTACGCTTGCAATACTATCCTACCTTCTGCTGCTGGTTTTAGAATCATATAATACCCAACTACCTAAAAATTCCCTGTAAATTTCAAATCATCAACAACTTGTATCGAGAACAAGACTTGAATAGATTGGTTCACGAATCATTATATTGAGCGACAAAGTGCTTACTTCAACGAAGTTTCTGGTGTCCGTAATACATTTTTGTGCACAGGAGTGGTCGATGGATAGAAGTGCGCTCATGCGCTCCTCAAGAGCATCAAGACGACTGAAGTAACCCAACTTTTTATTTGCTGTAGTTACATTTTCAAGAGCGTCTTTGCGAATTTCCTGAGCAACACCAGCAACAAAAGGGACGTATCAGCAAAAGTGAGTGTATCAGCTACCGTGAAAAGGAAAAAACTGTGGATGGGCTATAGCCAGATAGCTACCGCGCTTAACATAGTGCAAACCCTGATGATAACAGCCCACAAATATTATTGAGGTAGAAAATAAATGCACCTCAGCCTGTTTGAAAATGTCCTCAAGGGTTATAAGTGATGCCACTCGAGCATCCTCTGAATCCGTAGATGGATTCCGAGTTGGTGAGGCACCACCTTCCTTCGTAAGTAGAGCCACATTAGCACGCTTCTCCGTCAAGACCTGTCGAGAACGCACTCCATGTAAGAGGTCTACATCGTCACCACCTCAACGTTTGAACTAACACAGAAAGCCAAACCAGTCAGAAGTACAAGAGTAGAATTTAAACATTTGAGTGAGTGGTGTAATAGCCAGCAGTTTATATAACTCCTGACGAGAATTTCAGACTAAATATTGATCAGGGCGATTCCTCTACGTTTCATACAGTATCAATACACCAACGCAAGAAGAGAGAAGCACCACATTCCACAAACGAAGACTTTTTATTCCCTATGTCATCTCACAAACAAAGCAGTCAATATCTGTTAGCATCGGACCTTGCGACGTTTGTGCTCGACAGATTCTAGAGCTGACCGTAGCTTCGTCACCTGACCCGCATCCTCAGCTTCCTCGGTTGCCAACGTGGCTGCCACATCCTGAAAAAACCCACCATCGTATCTTAGGAGCGTCAAGTAATAAATACATCACATAAACGAGAGGGGGTCCTAGATAGATCAACATGTCCGATTACAAGTTACCTCAAAACGAACTTACAGAGAATTGGCTTCTATCTGCTCGTCATCTTTTGTCATATGGTAATAAAAAAGTACTTACCTTCAAGTGTTGGAGCTGGCGAGTATAGGCCATCTTAGTGTAGTCAGACAAAAGTTGACCTAAAGCATCAGTACTTGGCTTCGCGGGAACCCCAAGACCGGACATCCATCCATCTAGAATAGCTGTAGAGAGTAGCTCCAAATGACTCGTTACTCCACCTATCGTTTCTCCAGCAGTCAGAGACAAGAAGTCGAAATTCTCAGCAAGCCATCCTCGAATCTGACGCTGCAACTCCCCTGAAGTAACAGACACGACAATGAATAATTTTCTTAGTGATCAGCCAGAGCAGAAGACCTTCAAACATTCGACCGTGCATTATGGTCATACCTTGAATATGGCTTCTGAGAAAACCACCCAACTCACAAGGGAAGATCAAATACAAAACTTCCTCAAGTTATTTCATGATGACCTTACTGAGATAAACAGAATGGGTAGAATTATACCAACTCAGCACATTAACACTTAATATGATGAAAAAGACCGTCTTACCAGCTGGTGTGTGCACGAAGAGTGAAGCAAGCGACTTGTTTCCAACTGCAAAAGCACGTGCTTCTTCTGTTGTTTCTTTTAACTTCCCTCCAGTCACATGTGGTCGTCCAATATCCTGAATAGGCAGAAAAACAAACAGAACTAAATTGTAGTAATTGTTGAAGCAGGTAAGTAAATACTATAAGGCATCAATTCAAGAGGTCATTAGACGAGAACCTAATAAGGTGACTCCACCAAAAGCAGGTCATACTGGCAAGATTAAATTCCACATTCTTGATTAAAAAAATTCATGGAACAGTCGTTTGACATATTTTGACCTGGAATAACGCATGAGCTAAATAATTGTACCTAAAAAAACAAGACTGAGAAATTAGAGAATAACCATCCAGTTCAATAGAAACCTGTTCATTTCCCATTAGCTTCGAAACGAGGGAAGAAAACTTGGAACGTTTTTCTTGTCTGAGATTAACTCTAAATCCATGCCCGTAATCCTCTGCGTCTTTGCTCCGAGGCGATCGCTGAGGGCTGCTTCCAACACTTGAATTACGACTGCTGCGCCCACTACCTGATCCTGCTTTCTCCAGGAACCTTTCAACAGGCGGAACCTACAAAAATCATCACGGACGTTAAAAGCTACCTTGCATTTAAGGTGCAAATGACGAACAATTCCAATAAATTAAATATGCAATAGGCTGACCTTAATTGATCTATTCCAATCGCTTCATGGCCTAAAACAACCACTGTAGGGATTCAATGACAAGGGCTATGACTCCACATGCAGCATACAGCGAACACTAGCCATGAACCTACAGATGCGCAAGAGATTTGTACCCCTCTCATATACCTTCAAAGATTGCAATTCCGATGCCCTGGACAAAAGAGAGCGAATATAAAGGATCCGCACACGTGAAACAAGCATGGTGTCCATTGCCGTTCGATCCTCCATTCTGCGAATAAAGAGAAACACAGCTCCTTGAATTTCTGCAAGCATTTCATGCTCACGAGATGCTCCAGCCTTAATTACAGCTGCCAAAACCTGCCAATCCACAATAACGTAGTTCACAGTCTCAAATTCTGTGAAATTGAAAAACACGCTCAATAATTTACGGCAGAGGAATAAAGAATCTGATAATATACAACATCTTAAATGCTAAGATTTGTTGACCAACTTAGCGTCATTCTAGCGTTAAATTCCAGGACTACATATATATATATACTTGAAGAACAGATCAATTAGATTCAGTAAGCAAAGCCATAGACCGTTCCTGTCTATATGACTACAGTATTGACGACTTGACTACGAAAGGAGAAATACCAGCATCAGAAGCTTATTGGCACCATCAGCAACTGCTCCATCAGTCTCATAATGATCTGGATTGAAATCCATCAAAGCAGCTGTCAAATATTCTCCTGCTGGAGTTGTCTTTGCTTGCTCACCCGAACCATACTTGAGCAGTGCAACAGCACCAGAACCTCCTGGGGAGGATGGTAGCCCAATTGATGACTTCCTCATACTACTGGTTGATCGCATATCTGGAGATGCTGGCGCTCCGCCACCACTTCATGAAGCACATAGCAAATACAGTTTTTCAGATTAGTTCGAAAAAATAACAGAGAGGACCAAGTCCAAGTCACATCAAGAAGTCCAAGTCACATCAAGAATACGACTAAATGTAAGCCCAAATCACATTGAGCATGACGGTAATTACATTAAACTTCAGACTAAAATTCAGAGTTCACAAACCTTGAAAAGCCGCCGTCTAAGCTAAATTCCTCCATACCCCTTGACTCCACGCGTTGAGAAATCTAATCATGACAATAAACAAAAAATTGATCAAGGTCTAACCAGTTTTGGTCATATGCATATGCTGAAAAGAATTGAAAATCACAGGATCTAAGAAAACAATTATAGTTGGTGAGTTTGTGCAAAAGGAACAACTACAAATATCACAAATTGCACTTCATCCTCGATGGAACTTAAGTTGTGATGATATAAAGGGACTTAAGTTGTGATGTCCCAAAATCACTTAACCAAGCTGATCAAGTAGGTGTTCAACGACACAAAGCGGTGAAACATATCAGATGAACTGATGTGGCACCTTTGGAGTGGCTGATTGTCTTGGCGATCTAGCAACAATTGTGGCATTCCTATCATTCTCTTGATGCGACCTCTGAAAATGGCAAGTACAAACAAGAAGGTCCGTATGAGAATCTCAACAAGACTAATATTCAAAGTATACAAAACTTGAAAAGACACAGTCTGAGTTCAATTCCTCCTATTCCTTCACAGTCTAAGACCCATTGACTCCACGCGTTGTGGATTCTAATTATGACAATAAACAAGAAAATATATCCTTTCTAGTCACATAAATATGCTTATAACTTTTAAAAAGTCACAGGATCTAAGAAAAAAGAAGAAGCAATAGTTACGAGAGTTTGTGCAATAGAAAGAACATATGAAATATTGCAATGATTTAATCCTCAATGGAACTTGAGTTACAATGATTTAAAGGGACTTAAGTTGCGATGATATAAAACAACTTAAACATGTGGATCAAGTAGATGCTCAATAACGCAAAGCAGTGAAACATGTCAGATGAATTGATGTGGCACCTTTGGAGTGGTTGAAACCCTTGGCGAGCTAGCGCGTTGTGGAATCTAATTATGACAATAATGAAACAGTTGATCACCGTCGTGCCTTTTAGTCATATAAATATGTTGAATAATTTTAAAAACACAGGATCTAAGAAAAAGCAAGTAGCAATAAATAAATGAGTTTAGGCAAAAGGCAGAACTACAGATATCACAAATTGCACTTCAAACCTCAATGGAACTTAAGTTGTGATGTCCCAAAATCACTTAACCAAGCGGATCAAGTAGGTGTTCAACGACACAAAGCAGTGAAACATATCAGATGAACTGATGAGGCACCTTTGGAGTGGCTGAATGTCTTGGCGATCTAGCAACAATTGTGGCATTCCTATCATTCTCTTGATGTGATCTCTGAAAATGGCAAGTACAAACAAGAAGGTCCGCATGAGAAACCCAACAAGACTAATATTCAAAGAATACAAAACTTGAAAAGACACCGTCTAAGCTCAATTCCTCCATACCCCTTGACTCCACGCGTTGTGGAATCTAATTATGGCAATAAGCAAAAAGGTATAATCAATTTCGGTCATATAAATATGCTGAATAGATTTGAAAATCATAGGATGTAAGAAAATAATAATAATTACATGAGTTTGTACAGAAGGAAGATCTACAGCTATGACAAATTGCACTTCATCCTCAATGGAACTTAAGTTGCGATGTCTCAAAACAACATAACCACGTGGATTAACTAGGAAATCAATGACGCAAAGCAGTGAAACATAGTGAATTGATGTGGCACCTTTGGAGTGGCTGGAACTCTTGGCGAGCTAGCAACATTCATGGAAACTCTTGGCGAGCTAGGAACAGTGATGGCAGTCCTATCTGTGAGTCGTTCAAAGAGCTTCTCATTCTCTTGATGTAGCCTCTGAAAATGGCAAGTAAAAACAAGATAGTCCACATGAGAAACTCAATAAGCCATCGTAGATATACTGAAATCAAGTTTATCTAACATATAGAATAAAAAAGTCATGGAGACCAATAGCGAACCTCGATTAGCTCGTCTCGTTTAGATAGCTCCTCTTCAAGTTTCTGATTAATGTCCAAAGCATTTTCAAGATCTTCGCGAAACCTCCGTAGCTCTGCAGAATTGTCTGGCCGAGCAGGCAGTGTTCTAGCGGCAGCCACTCTGGCTTCGTTCAGTTGCTGTTCCAGAACCTGCACCCTCACCTGCTCACCAATTCCACATATCAAGATATATCCTCTTATTCAACTCTTCAGCACCTTCATTAAATATGTTTGAGACAACTACGTGGACAACTCTAAGTTTTGCAAGATTAGTCACTTCGGCAATAAATCAGAACAGACTGCTCAGGGCCAATACAGCATCAAATCAAGAGGTCTTACGTTCACAAAGATATAAATAGGTGTTTCTAAAAAATATATCTCGTTATCCTAATTTGCAGATCAAAACACTAACTGCTTGCAACTTCTCGTCCCACTAGACATTCTCATTTACAGATACAAGTATTAAGCCAACACTCTAACTATGATGCCCAACTCACTTCAAGTGCTTCTACCCTTGCTCCACGCTCCTTCAGTTGTGCTTGATATTGCTCTTCTCGTGTTGTGAACAGTGATAGCTGTGATTTCACGCTTGCATATTGATCTTTATCCCTGTTTTTCTGCTCGTTCAATCTATCGTTCTCCACCTATCAAGAAAAGACAAATTTAAACAACTCAAAAAGAAAATGCGTGATAACCATTGATGATGAATCTGGTACTCGTCAGAATATTTTTGTAAAAGTGTCAATAACTCAGAGTATTCTCCAACTTGCTCACAATGCTTAAGCAGCAAATAAATTTAGTTCATCCTGTGTTACTGATGTCCTCGGTATCAATACACCAGGAAGAGTAATCATAAACCGATGCTCAAATCACATGGTGCATAGCCCCTGATTTCGTCCAATGTTTTTCCACCCGGTCATCATGTGCATTCCAATCCACTAAAAAAGTAAGACCCACCACCAAAGTATACCTGCAGCTTGTCACTATATGCTTCATGGCTAGTGAGATCAGCTTGTAGAGAGCTTGCCAACTTCCATGCCTTCTGAACCTCTCCAAATAGCAGTAAGCACTGGTCATCTGCTTCCTTCAAAGTACGTCTTAACTGCATCACTTCGCCTTGAGCCTCAGTTGCCTCTTTCTCTTTCTCATATAGTTCTCTGCGAGCTTCACTTGCCTGATCACGATATACATAACACAGGAAGAAGCGACCACATCGTAAGAACGGAGACTTCAAGGACTATCACAAAAGAAAATCGGTTCAACAATCAATAAAATCAAAGACAAAGCGTCTAGACAATCATGGATTCTGCTCCGATAGCCTCATAACGAAGGCAGTATAAGCGTGGCTCATAGAGTAGATGAGACATATACAATACAGTGAAAGAAGTCTGTCTCAAAGATTACAAATAATATCAAGTGAATAAAGCCAGTCTCACCGACAACAATGACAGCGAAAGGAATATACGCAAATAGAGCGCACCAAAAGTTAATCGAGGATAAACATTACCACATCTCTCCACTTTTTGATAGTATCACGATTTCCAAGACTGATCTCCACGTTCCGAGCGCGAGATGCAAAATTCAAAGTTGCAATCGTTTCTTGTACATCCGCAATACTGGGACTAACATTTACAATAAGAACTGACTTAGAGTCTCCTCCTGCAATTTGAACAATGAAGTTAGATTGGGTCTCTAAACCAATACATTGCTACTAACTCCTCTGTAGATGGTGTCGGGTACAACGGAAACTCTCAAAAATTACTTACCAAGGGAATCAGCAAGAAGCTGTGTCAGCTTCGAATGATCATAAGGGACATGATCTTTCTTTGCGCTCAGTGCTGAAAAAACATCACCCAGACTGCAGACAAAACCATGTCAGCACATTCATCTTTCTCTCCTCTTTCATTTCTAGGATTACAATGTACTCACTTGACGAAAAAAAACTATCAGAAATGCCACATTGTAGCATGCCATGGACGGAAAGAATGACCCAGTTTCTCTCAAAGTGGATCATAACCTAAAAGCATAAGGAACTTCGACAAAACTACAATTCATTATTAAAAACTTGGATCTAGCTCAATTATACGAAAATGTAGATAATGCTCACAGATTAGTGGAAAAAGCACCGGTGAGATTATAAGAGAACAAAAAGACATCACATGACTCGAAATTACAGGTCCTCAAGGCGAGAAAAAATGCTAAGCGAAAAAGAAAAGACTCAATGATAGCATTCAAAGTTGTAAAATCTTTCTACAAATCGACAGTTGTCTTTTCATGCACTTCGGTACACATAAGACTGAGACTTACGCAGACAGGGATTTGTTTATGTGTAATGACTCCGTCAGGCGATCTCCGTTAGCGTCTGCCTTGTTGAGGCGCTCACTACCAGCCAAATCCACCATTGATAGCTTACTATACTGCTCTTCCCCAGTTAAAGAATCCGAGTTCTGAATATGAATTGTCACCACCCTGAGCATCCCACGACGGATATCAGGACATTGTCTATAAGGAGTCCTAAAACAATAGTGCAAGTATGTCTAGATTGCCAAATCTCCAGAGAAATGCTCAGTAAAGGAGTTAATAGACGAGAGATGCATCATCCACCAAACAGAGTCAATAAAGGTTACGAAAATGGAAAATAATTGTTGTACCTGACTGACTTTGCAAGAAACATAGTGCTCAACTAGTACACTGGGTGACTAGTCAATGAGTAAAACAATGAGACAAACGAACTCGGATGCCAGATGCAATACATACAAGTGTGAGCGGTTACTGCGATCAGACTTGACTCCATCCACATTCGCTCGCATCTGGCTGCCAAACTTGAATAATCGAGCAAATCCAGATGGGCTTTCTATGTGTTCGTCTACCAGCTCCACACCATGCTCTGGTTCGCCAAGAAGAACCACTGAGGCACCCTTATTGTCTGGAGTCTTTAAGAGATCACGGACCTGCCAAAGGCACAATATTCAAGACATTGAGCTGTCCAGTATAATATTCAAATTATCTTACAGGAATCTCAAAACAATTCAATTTGCATGCGTCTAAACGAATCGTCAAAAACAAACTTTGACCAGTTGCCTACCTGTTCATTGTAAAGCTCGAACATAGTGACAAAAAATGACGTATTCGAAGTTGGCGTTGCCTCGGTGTTCACCAGATCAAAGAGCTCTTCAAAAGCTCGGTAATAGAAACCCCGGTCGTGACTTGGTCCTTCCTGTTCAAAGTCTCAACTCATGTGAGCAATACTACCACATTCAAAAAATTAACAGAAGGGGCATTCCTACTCTTAAAAATCACTGATAATTGTACTGGCACCTGATATTATAAACAATCATCATTTGCAAGACTAAATAACCCATTCTTCCACTCTTAATCCCGCCCATTCTCCACTTCAATAACCACTTTCAAAAGTTGCCAGTAATCAACAAGGATAAATGCAGGGCCTAAGAGAGCCTTCCAACATACAACATGGAACACACAGAATCCACTGGGATTAATCGGTTCCCTACCATGAGTTTAAGACTAGTAAGCGCTGCAAAATCCGTTAACACGAACGATCCTATTTTGATATCAGTTTCAAATGCCAAGCCAAACTTCATACTGTCACGAAAAAATTCAGCATTCATTCGCCCAAGCAGGCTACTGCGGATCAATACTTAACCAATGAAAGACCAATAAACAATGCCAAAAAGACATACCATGGAGTAAGTTTTTCCTGATCCTGTTTGGCCATAAGCAAAGATGGATACATTATAACCATCCAACGCAGACTGTACAAGAGGCTGGAGGTCTTGGAAAATGTCGCCTGCGACAAATAATGGCAACCGTTTTACTCAGATCTTCCCAATACTTCTTCTGAGATAAATCGTTCATGTCAAATTAGTGAATGTCCACTGGCCACAGGAGGTTAGCTTCATGACCATATCATCTGAAAATCGCACTAATTCAAATCCCGCCCCGATTCTATCCTAAATAGCAACCGATCACACTGTCACCGTTCCTGTAGACGATAAGATGAGTAAAAGAGGGACCTTGAGAGATATGGGGCCCATAAATGCGATCCAATTCAAAATCCTTGTTTGGAGCAGCAGTGACATTTGAATTGAGACGGAGCGTGAAGTCATCAGGATAAGATGTTGAAGGGGGACCTTCGTCTTCAAACTGTGGTCTTGCCCGGCAGTAGACTCTAACATTTCCTGCACCCCAGAAAGGAATGTAAAGTTCTTGCAGCTCAAGGGACTTCATAGGGTATCGATTGCCAGCTGCGATGTAATATTTCCTGACATAACGAAACCGGTATTCCGGAACATGATCAACTATGTGAAAAAGTAAGAGCATCATCAAACTCAAACAATTAGACATCAATTCCTCAACTGACACAAGCAGTACCCAGCGAGATCACCTTTCACGGAGACTAGTTCATTAAAAAGTTTCTTCTTTTCGAGCTTCAATGGTGTCACTCGGGACTCTGAATCCAAAGCTACTTCGTCTGCACAAAAAAAGGAACACACAGAAATCAATGGAAGCGAATACATGAGAGCTTGTCATTCTGTAATTCATAGCGTGACGCATCAGGACATGATTTAGGCACTTATAGCAAACAACTTCTGAATCTGAAAGGCAGCAACTAGTCGCTTTCATCTGTAATGTATAACTCAGCCCTCAAGAGACCTTCTTTGTAGTCTCACACTGTAGGATATAAATCAGAATGTCCTAGACCCCTCAGAGATTTTTGCACCAATGGGTGGACCATCTGCTCAAACCTTTGTCCATCCACAACAATGACGTGTTCATAGTATGTCACTATTCAGTACAATCAGAACCAATAGAGAAAAGGTAGATGCATGTCTCAATAAACACGCAGAAATCAAGGTTTGAGCAGAAGTAGAGACGAAGCGAGAAGGTAGCCACCTAAACGGCGAGCTTTCTCAGCAAGAACTCCCAAATATCGAGTAACCCTTTCAATTTTAGCGTTTGAATACTCCTGTAAGTCACTAGCCTCTTGTCGTAGCTCTATACACTCCTCCCGTGCACTCTGCACACATGTGCAATATCAGTACCATGAACAAAAACAGCATAATTTGCAACAAGGAGAATTGCTACAAGGATGCTTGCGGAATAACAATTGGAAATGCGGTATAAATGGTGATACGCTTTGTGCTCGCTGACCAGGAAACTATTGCCCAACACTATTTCCAAAACTCTGGTGCCACGACCCAGACAATAACCACAAGAAGAACTACCTAAATCTCCGGGAAATTTCGTCTTTCTAAAGAACCAACTGTACTATTTCAAAGGCAAATTCTAACTGAATGGTGAAGCAGTACACCAACGAACTCTTTGGTAAACCTCTGTAAAAATTAATGCACCACGCAAAAACAGTGTCTCCCTAATCTTCCCAAACCTATTCGGGGCATGATCGATGTCGCCACCCTGCCCCTCTGCTCACACCACTGCCCAAACCCGAAATGTACGTACTCCTCAGCTACTGAACAATCTTAACTACAAAATCCACTGATGCCCTTAATTGCGGTCCAGTGCACAAAGAGTGTGCCTTACATGAGTTCCAAATTCACTAATAAGTCGTGATATTTCGAACTGCAGAGAAATCAAACAGCCTGTATACCGGTAGTAAAAAAGATTAAGCAAAATTCAGGCGCTATAGGAATAAAAACCCTCTCCACGTCAGCATTAATTGCGTTGTACTGATAAAATCCGCAGGAACCCCGTTTACACTACGAAACCACCACGCGCAAAATACATTTGTAGATGCATGCAAGAAAGGTAAAGGAACATTGATGGAATAGTTTCACCTCGCTCTTCTGGCCAAAGGTCGATTTGAGCAATCCATAGTCATAAATTGAAAGGAGGAAGAGAGGGGGGCAGGGAAAACAGATAAACTAAAATGCTTCGAAACTCACAGAAATGCGGTCCTGGACTTTCAAAACCTTGCTCGTGAATGTAGGAGACTGCAAGGGCTTCTGCCTGGGTGTATCTGGGAATTGTGCAGCAGACATAGAATGCCGTCTCCCCATCATGGGAGATTGCGGCACTCTCCCTCCTCTGGAAGGTGATTGTGGCACATATACAGGAGCCTCGTGCCGACTCGGTTCAGCTTCGGCCTCATACGGTCTGTAAGACGGTAACCCCCAGCCCCACGAATTCCGTACTCCTGCATCCCCCATTTATGTTTCCACACTTTCTCCACCGCACATACAGCAATTCAAACCCTTAGGATCTCCACACAAACCGATTCTTCTTGAATTCACCAAGAAGTGGAGTAAATGTAGAGTATCAAAAAAGATAATTCAAGAACTCTGAAACTAAGACGCGAACACTAAGCACTTCTTAATCATCCTAGGCCACAATCGGAGTGACCTAACTCTCTATCCCGGTCTCAAACCAAAATGACTTCCGAATTCTCGTAACAGGCTACGAGCTGGCCTCCTCACCTCGTCCCCTCACATTCACGAAACGGTCATTCTTGCCTCTCAATCAAACCTCCAAGAACGCCTCACCCCAAGGTTTCAGATCCGGAGCTGCGAATTGATCACAACTCCTCCGCAATAAACTTTTGCCGCTGTTCAACCAAACAAAAACAACGCGCGAACCTCCCAACGCTTCGACTCCATCCCGAAACAAGCGCCAACTCCACAACAACAACCTAAAGCTTCGACACGACGATCTCCTCCACTACTACCTTCGCCCGGCACACCACGTTCTCCACTCCACTCCTCCTCTGTTCTCCGCTCCCCCAAGACCGACACTCCAAGACCAGACCGAAACACTCTAATTAAAAGGCGACGAAATCTACAAAGTCGGGCTACAAGGCGATTCGGAGCAGCACTTAGAGGGTGACGAATGGCTTCAAATGAGGGAATCGAGAAAGTCTTGAAGACATGGATCCAAGCAAACCGAAAAGGAGAAAGGGAAGAAGACGACAAAGGAACGAGAGAGTGCAGTAACGAAGGACTGAAGGAGGCTGTCGGTTCAAATTGTGTCTTGCAGAGATAGAAGAGAAAGAAGAGAGAGAAGAGAGAGAAGAGAGAGCGGGAGAGCGACGGGAGAGATGCGATGAAGACCAGATGTGGACAGAAACACTCGCGTGCAGCTCGGTCTCCGGAGAGAAGGGAATAGTTTAACGCTACTGGACTGGACCCTAGTGTGTGTTTCAAATTTCTCCGAAGGGGGGCAGTTCTCAACTGAACGAGGCGAACCTTGGCACTTGAGTAAAATCCCTTTACCACCGTGGAAATCATTCTTTTTCTCACCCAAAGGACACTCACTTCAGGTCTAAAGTCTAACTGTTATCCAAGACTGGACTTCCCTTACTCACAAAAAATCTCAAGGATGAACATCTAAAGTTTTGTCTTACATAGAAGGATTCTTTCTCATCCATTTAACATTTAGTGTCCGTGGCAAGACCTATCACCAAGGTATTTTGACCCAAAAAATGACCTTGATTTATGAACCAACAGGTGCATTTTTCATATTCAAAGTAATCTTGAAAGTCATCCACTTGTCACTTTTGGGTATGTATAGCATTTGAAGGTTAGCTCCTATGAGAGCCAACAACTTTGTCTATTCTTCAATTATGCGACTAGCATGGTCACTCGATGCTTTGTAATTGTTCAGCAAGGTTCTAAATTAGTCTCGGAATTAGTTCATCTAGGAATGTGAAAAAAATGAAAAAATTACAAAAATGTAGATATTATGTCGAGCTTCTTCTCATGTCACAATTCATTTTGCCAAAAAAGTTCAAAATCTATACAATAGAATTTCTATAAAGTGAACTTTTAAAAGCTAACAACTTCTCTAAAGTGATATTATGCTTTCCATCCTAGATTGGACGCATCGAAGATATACAAAATAAGTAAAAAAAAAGATTTAAAAATTTCATTGGATTTGGAATCCAAATGTTACTTTGGTGAATGTGACTTCCAAAAATCTTCAAACATCATTAATGCCGCAACCTTCTCTAATGTAATATTCTCCTCTGGTACATGGGCTATTACCTTATTGAAGTTGTATTGTATTTGTCTTCCAGCTAAGGACTTTTAGGGATCAAAGGACATCGAGAAGGATATTTGGGGTCCCAATAGGGCAATCTAAACTTGGATTTGAGAATTTTTCTTATATGAGCTCAAAGAAATGAGCAACTATCAGTGATGAGCTTTTATCCTTCTTAAGGCAATGAGCAAACTCTAAGCTATTGTATAAAAAAATTAACAAACTTTCTAATGCAAAAATGTCACATTTTTATTATTATTTGAAATGCAAAACTTTGCTTGATAGATACATCTCTTGAAGACAAAGAGAATGGTATCAAAAAATGGACTATAGTTGAATATTTGAGATGCTATCTTCAAGATTCTCCAAAAACTAAGACCCTTGAGTTGAGACAAATGTTTAAGGATTAAGTCCTAAGGGAGCGAGCATCCACTATGTGAAGATAAAAACTTTGTATAACTTAAATTTTGTCGGTTTGCATTATTTTGAGGTTTAAAACTTCATAGTTTAGAATGGAATAAAAAATTCAAGAAAAATAATTACAAAATAAACAAATCAATTTCATCCTTTTAAAAATCATTAAATAAATAAAAATTAGCTAGAAGGAAAAATTAAATCTTTAATAGTTATAAAATGGGTTTGAAACATTTCAATCTTGATGGTAAGATTGTCTTATCATATAATCTAAACCTACTCAAGCTCGCACCTTGCCTTTCATTAAGCACTAAATACTAGACAAAACGACTTTCGTTCACATTGGCCCTGAGGCCAACATCATTTCCAGGTCTTGTAGATTACCTCAAGACCTTTTTTCTTTTGAAAAGTTGTAAAAATTGAATTCAAAAAACAAACCATATACATTTTTTTTCTTTAAAAATACCCTAGTTACTTGCAAAATAAGAATTTTCATAACTTTTACATATCTAATCCAAATGAAATGAATCAAAACTAAACTTCTTATGCAAATCAATAGATATATATACCGGTATGTATGAGAAGAAATTCTACTATT
The DNA here is from genome assembly GCA_951230915.1 of Antitrichia curtipendula. Taxonomy (NCBI): domain Eukaryota; kingdom Viridiplantae; phylum Streptophyta; class Bryopsida; order Hypnales; family Leucodontaceae; genus Antitrichia; species Antitrichia curtipendula. Next base: position 8,669,320 of record OX579638.1, on the reverse strand, counting down.
TTAATTTGAGTTTTTGCATTTTTCTTTATATGCCCAAGGCTTGACCATTTAATGCTTAGGAGGCTGTAATTTTAACTCCCAAGCACCATTTAAAATAAAAAATTATGTTCTTATATAAAGAATAAGATTATTTACCATTAAAAAAAATTCAATTTTTTTTAATAAAATCTGACATTTAAGAAAACCTCCAAAATTCCTAAAAATAATATTGTTTGTACGCATTGTTCTAATAGAACTATTAAAAATTTGAATTTTTTTCTTTTTTTCTTTTTTTTGCATTTTATTCCATACAAAGTTTATTTTTTGCCCTTACGCGAGCTTTTATGGGTCCCATAAAGTGATCACGCTTGTCACGTCATTGAAGACATCAGACAAAAATTACTTTTTCAATTTTCAACCTACTTGAATGTACTTCATCCGTCATCCGTTCTTAAAACACAGTTACATCATTGTCCACATGGATCCCTTAGCCGTTGATCGACATCTCAAGCTTGTTGCTTTTGCAATCCAGAGCCCGCCCGCAACTCTTGTGCCGTTGACCATATCCAGACAAAAGTTATTTAGGGTTAAAAAGCAGGCAGTGGCGGGTGAAGTGTAAAGTAAAGTGAAATGATGCGCACCTTTGAAGCCCCCCCAAAAACAGGGAATGATGCACACTTTGATGCCTTGGCTTTTTTTTTTTCCAACGGGACAGGGCCGGCGAAATGCCCCCATCTTGCAATTTTCATCATTCATTCCTGGATTTCCTTCGGTCATGATTTTCCCCTCCCTCGATACTCACAGCTTTTGACAATGGAATCGACGTGTGACAATTAACCCTTAAACATCGAGGCGTAGGACGTAGTTTGCGGACGATGAATGACAAGAGAAGAGAATCTCATGTGTAGGACAGAAGTGCAACTATTCATCCTCCAAATTTTGTGGGAAAAGGGAGGATTGTCTACAGTAGTTTGACTTCCAATGAGTGCTTTTGCCTTATTTTAATCCAACAATTCACACGGTGTCAAAACATATGATTTCCACGGTTATGAGCCCGTCGTTTTAAGGATTAACGATACCGGTAGAGAGGAAGAAGATGTACCATACCACGGTTAGTACTACTGCATACTTCAATTCGTTGACAAACCAAACTACTGGAAAATGTATAGTGGATTGAAGTGTTTTCATTTCTTTCTTCGACCCTGGAAGGATAATTTCATTCCTGGCATTGCAGCCCAAATGAAACTTGTATGGTATTTTAGGACATGGGCATGAGTAATTGAATAGGTCAGCAACTAGATAATTGAGAGCGGTGAGCCTTTTGAGGCAAGGAAACAATGGGAGTGTTTGCTCATGTATGTTACTATTCACCATACTACTCTCTCTTTTTTTCTACATAGGCAGTGTCTTTGGGCTTTACACGATCCAACTTCTGGATCAAACAACCTCCATTGTAAGTTAACTTTACCTATGACATGCATACATTTAGACCAGTCTAATTCAGGCCAAAAAATTCTTATAAAGTACATTTCACAAGACACATGTACTACTCATGTACATGGGCCTACATTAGATTGGTCCAAATTTGGCTTGTTATAGGCAAAGTTACCTTAGTATATCTTATCTTCTTTGTAAGTACAAATACAACAAGCTTGACCAATCAAAAAAACATTGACAATTTTGATTATTCCAACACAGGAATGTTTGAGGACAAATAATTTAGAATTAGTAAGTTTACAACTCTGTTGAAAAAATTCAACCAGTAAAATTTGAACTTCGAACCTTCCCTATATGGTTAATAGTCTAAACATAAATTATTCAACAACTAAAGAACTCAATCAATGAGGTAGAAACACCTTTAATACTCCAAATAAGCATTTGAACATCATACCCATCATTAAACTATCTAATAAACTATCTATTAAATTTTGAGAGTCAAAAGAAAATTTTAGATTTTTTTAGCATATATTTTTGGACACAGTATGAAAAAAAATATTCAAATTGCTTGAAAAATAGGTATATCTAATAGTCATTTGAATTTCACAAATGTAGGGCAATACATTGTAGGCTATAATATGTAGAATATGCATTTTAAAATAAAGTTGCAATTAATCACATTATAGAGTAAATCAATGTTGTCAATTTGGATTAGAGTACAATATTAAGTTGTAGGGACTAAATGTGGAATATGAGATGAACAAACTGTTGACCTTTAAATGACATTTTGGATCCTATAGAATTTGACCTAAATTGTGTTTCAGAATCTTTATGATATAGACATTATGAAACTTGCTCAAAAGACCAATCAATGATGAGTTTCCACCTCCTCAATGTAATGAGCAACTTCAAAGCTACTATTCAAAAATTATGAAAAACTTTTCAAAGTAGAAATTGCACATTCAAACAATGATTTGGAATTCAAAACTTAACATGATTTATATTAATACATCTCTTGGAGACAAAGAGCACAGAAAATGATATTAAAAAATTAATATGGTATTACGAAGTTCATAACTTCAACAGTGTAACTTGATCCTCTATGATCTCTTGCAGAGTTCTAAACCAATTCATGTCTAGATGATTGAGAAGAGAAGAAAAATTTGCAAAAATGAAGAATATCCACCAAAATTCTTGTAAATCCAAAACATTCTCAATATCTGCATTCTTTGTCCTACCAAAACCCGTAAGCAACAACAATGGTAGTGTTGGGTTATATAATATTTCTTTTAAAAGTGATACAATTTTTTTGGAGAGAATATTATCAGGCAATATTCTTCTATTTCTGATGCATGAAATAGTTGATTTGTTATATATTCTAAAAACAATAATATCACTTTGGCAGATGAATGTACACTCTTTTGTATGAATAATTGAAGTTTCATCCACATTTCACACTTTTCATGCATTCATTAGATAAAATTTCAGTCCTTTGGATGGCCGTTTGACTACATGCAAATGGAGAAAAAATCAACCCAAATCTTGTCACAAAGAATCTTTCCAATTTGTGTCAGCTTGTGTGCCCTGTAGGATTGACAATCAAAAAACTATTATTATTTTTTATTTCACTGGGTGCACATAGGCCAAAAATCCAACGGTCCTCTACAAAGCCCGTAATTTCTCTAATGCCTACAGGTGTAAACAATTGCATCACTCCAACAAAGAAGATTGCTTTCTGCACGGCCTAAATTAAATGGACAAAATTTCCCTGCTAGTAAGTATCAAGCCCAACTTCAGTTGTCCAAACCATTACCTTTTTCTTACACAGTCTCACAATCGTGCTGACTACCAACCCTTTTATAGGCGGGCACTATGGGGCTAGATTGCACCATTTCAAAATAAATTTCTACTTTTTGCTAGAAAAAAGTAATCTTTTTACACCAAATTTTTTCCCGTTTCAGTTTAAAATGTGAATGAAGTCGCCAATTTTAGATGAAAAAATGCATGAATACAATTGAAAAATGTTTTTTTGTGTCCAGTAGACGAATGAATGTAGAAATACGATGCTTCACTAAATTTTAAATGATCGCCATCTTGATACTTTCTCAAAAAGTAAAAAAACGCAAGGGCTGTTGACTGCCATTCAGAGAGTTCCCGGCATCGGACGTACGTGCTCGACCTTCACACATGGAAAGCAAATCGTGTGGACTCTTTGGAGCACTGTAGTCTCGACTGTAGTGAGTGAGGGTCTCCAAGGGATCTGGAGTTCTTCTTCAGTTCTTTCGTCTTCTTCAGGAGGAACGGGAGCCACATGCTGGTCGTGAGTTTAGATCTTCAACACTGTTGTCTCGGTGGGTGTGGATGGACACCACCAGATCCGTCCTATCCCCCTTTGGGCCAAACAGGCCACAGTGATAACCAGGGATTTTGTTGACACTTCTAGAAATGGGACGGAACGTGCAAAACGCCGGCGGAGGAACCGTCAATGATGCATTCAGAAAGAGTGTACATTCATTATTTAAAAACGAGCGATCGATACAGCATTGTCCTTCGCATATCGAAGTAGCAAATCAAAATGGGGGAATACAGTAAGTTATTAAATCGCCTGCTATTCCCTCCCCCCCCAAAAAAATTAGTATTGCTTTTACGCGAAATGTCGCTCAGAAAACACACACACACTACTGGGTCATCTCATGCTGCAGGAGCCCAGGAAAAATCAGCAATGGTGACGGAAGGCGATCAGTTCCACGGTTCCACCCTCGATCTCCCCGTGTTTTGTGCTCCGTCCACAGCTTTCGGATTTTGCACAGAAAACGACGCTTTTGTGCTCGCCGAATGAGACGGATTGGGACGGAGATTCCGTGCGGAAAGGGAGCGTGGATTGTTTGTTTGTTTGTTTGTTTTCAAGGTTCACAGGTGGCGGTGACAGTTGGGCACAGCTCACCCCAGAAGAAGATAAAAAGTAAAGTAGTATCCCTATCTGGAGTGAAACCTGGCATTCTCTTTTCTGGGTCCCAGTTGCTGGGAAGGCCGTGCGCTCTCAACTTATTACTGTAGATTATCCTTCAACCGATGTCGCTCGCTTGCCTGCAGCCTGCCTGCCTGGGCTCCGAGGGAGGATTGGGCCCAGCGGAAAGAAGAGCGGAGCGGAGGAGTGCCAAAGGGACGTTGTTTGGTTCCACTCAGGCAGACACGGCAGGCACCCCACCAAGAGAAAGGCAAGTTGTTGGGAACCTGGCCAGGATACTGAAATGTTAGGGATGGAGGGAGCCTATCCACAACTATCTAAAGATACAAGGTTCTAAAAGTGCACAAGCTCTAAAATCGTCCACCTCCTCAAATGTACACTATTTGTACATGTTGCTTTTTTCTTAGTCTTCAGCAATGTACAAATAGTGTACATTTGAGGAGGTGGGCAATTTTAGAGCCCTATGTCATTCCAAATTCAAAAATTTATAACTAATTCTTCAAAGCTCCCCAAAAAATATGAAACGACTTGTGTTAGATGCCAATTCCACTTGTCATGCAAGGAAAATTTACTAAGAAATATTTCGAGAAGATTCACCTCTCCAAAATTCAGTTTCAGCTTTTAGGTGGGCGACTTATGGACCTCCTACCTTATTGGACCATCTTTAGTTCAAGAGTTATAAGAACTCATCTCTTGGAAGATTTGATAATGATATGTTCACACTTGGTATTAGGGGTGATGTTTATTATGTGAATCCGGTCCAAAAGTAGGTATGCCAAGACCCTCAGTAATAATGCTCTATAACACCAAACGAGAACAGAACTTTACTCACTTGCAACAAGTGGCCATGTCATAATAGAAGTCATTTGAATTGGCACTAATTATAACTAAATATGGTTACTATTATAGAATATAAATTGTGTTGACTGGATCTTTTTAATATTCAAAGAAGGATGTTGCGCACCCATAAGGTCTAATGGATGACTTTATTGTTAATTGTAGAAACAAAGAATGCACCTAAGTATTGGTCAAGTAAGCAAATTATTTTGGTGACTAGTTTGATCATGGGGGTTGATCATGGGGGGAAGCACCCTTCCAAAGTTAACAACTAAAAGACAATTCCAACGCAAATTAGATAACAGTATTTAGACATTGGATGAATAAGTTATGACTTTCCAAAGTATTCTCTCTACATCTACCAAAAAGCAACACTAGGATCTCATAGACTCTTGTTTTGATTGTGGATAACTTGAGTAATTAATATCTATGTTTTTTTTGTTCCAATATAGGTGTTGTTGTACCATGTGTGGGGAGTTGAATTATGGGGGTGTATACTAGAAGGTACACTATACATGAACACCAATGACTCCAATTCTTTATAAATTCCATGCAAATTTGGAATTTTTCTTGGTGGAGACAGGCAAGAGCACTATTGTAAAAACCATTGCTTTTCATTCCCTAAAATAGCAACAAAACATAGGTTGAGTGAAAAAAGTCGCAAACGACAGAACGTGGGACAACTTGGCTACTAACATTGGATCATTTTTAGCCTTTGATGAGTGAAAAGCGACAGAGGTCTAGATCTCTGGAATGAAAAATGACGGGTTTCACCATAGTCGAGTTACGGGACGCCAAAGTTCATAGGAGAAAGACTATGCACAAATTACATCCTCCTTTTTCAAAAGTAGACTTGATTTTACGCTAGGAATGAGACCACCAGTGTGTACCAGTACCATGGAAATTGCATCAAAAGTTTATTATGTAAAGACTATTGTGAGCCAACGTCTCATTCAAGTGTCTGAGCTTCACTCATGACTTCCTTATTTTGTGACCAGGAGAGTCACATAATTAACTTTTGAAATTTGAGTATCTTCAGTGGCACGCATGTCATGATGCACAATCACTATAATATAGTCCATTTATCGCAAAACAAATCCATGGTTTCTAGTAGGAAACTATGGGAATATTGCAGATTTATTTTGAGACAAAGGGAGTCATGAAATGGAAATGCTCAAAGGCGTGCCCCAATGAAGGGATGTTGCCTAGTTTCTCATTCCAATGTACAATAAAATACCTCCGCCAAAGGATACTTTTGCAATATATGTATTGTACCCTCCACCTTGCACATCAAAAAGTTATGTGACACCATGACATTGGGACCATTGAAGTCATGAGTGACAAATTTGGAAGCTCTAGAGATGGCACACAAACCTCCATATGTTACCCCATGTACGGTCCCTCCATTGATGATGTTGCTATAGACTACATTTAATTCCCAATGTGTGAAAAATGTTTACCCTTGGGATATATTATGAGCATTTTAGAATACAAAGATGTATTTGAATATGTAAGAAAGTTCCAATTGACTTGAAGTTTTTGTGAACTCATAAAGTATTAATAGAAATGTTGTATAAAATTGGTGATTTTTTTGCACCTTCTTGTGCAATTTTCATACAATTTTGTCCTCACAGACATGCAAAAATGATGCAATTATGCATATACTATTACTTTGTAGGGTGTAAACTATAGAAGGTAAGGTCCAATTACTAACAATTTTTGTGTTGTATAGACATAATAGTTATGAAGGTGGCCATGCATTTGTTTTTGAAATAAACATTGCTAAAAATGTAATATACTGTTTATATAATATTGGATTTTTAAAACACCAGTTTATATAAGGATAATGGTATATGCACATACGTCAAGTGTATTGATCGCATGTGAGAATTATAGTGACTTCACAGCACTTAGAAGTGAACTTCAATCTTCAAAAGTGGCATCTATTTCTTTTGATTTGTTGATAATAAAATGTACATAGGGATACGTTATTCTTACAGCCTACTTATTGTACTGCTCAAAGAAATTTTCATAATGTGAAACAGAATTAGTATGTTTTGTAAGGTTAAATTTTGAATTAATGTTGCATTCTTATTCAATCTCAATCAAACAATTCCAAATTTCAATTTAAAAAAATCCAAACCCTATTTTTAGTAATTTGTTTATCATACATTTCATACATTTACAAGATAATATATTGAAAATCATAGGTGAGAAATTTTCAAGATTCAATTTCAAAGACATGTGGGGAACATCTATACAAACATCTTCCAAATTAGAAAAATATCAATATATAAACTAAGATCACTCCCAAAAAACTTGAATAGATCCAACTTTTTTGGACTAATCCTAAGAACTATTGCATTTCTTGTTGATGCATCTTTGGAAAACTTTACATTTGATTTGTACCTTCTCAAATCAACATTGAGAAACATTCAAACATTCAAATTCTTTTATTGTTAGAAAATGACAGCATTCTCTTGGTTACCATGGTCAAAACATCAATCTTACCAAAAAAAAAAGCTATGGAATTGTGCAATTTACAAGTGAAATATAGGTAGAAGCTGTCTTAGTGCATGGTGTCAGCACTATGCACTAAGAAATTTATGCATTTAGAGAGGCCACAAATACTGTAAACATTTAATTCAGCTTTCTACCTGTATATTGCATACTGTTTGTAAATTCTCTTATTGCATATTGTGCAATATTATGCAATATTATGCAATACAAGAGGATGCAATACTAAGAGAAGTTCTACCTGTATGATTCAAATGGATAAAACGGACAATTTCTGAGATGATAGAAGCATATTTGACATTAGCAACAAAGTGCAGAAATCATGTTTATCATGAATTACAAATGGGTATTCCACACTTCCGGTACATCATACATGGCTCATTCAAGACATCGCCTTCGCCAAGAACTTGAAGTAATTGCAGCCAACACTAAACAGCAAATAAACACAGAGTGCAGCTTACAGTCCAGCGATCTCTTTGACCCACTCAGCTTGGCTCTCCAGAACTTGAAACAGAAGTATCATTGCAAAGGCTCCTTCACCTTCCTCCTCATCACCAACCTCATTTGCTGAAAGGGGGTGGTCGGAGAATGAAATGCTCAGTTTCAGTGGGGTCTGAAGTTGAGAGCTGTGCTTTTCAAGTTAAGGGATGCCAATCGAAAGAATATTAAAAATGGTATTGGACAACGTGACAAGTAGTGCAAAGCAAGGTGGATTAGGAGAGAATGGATACAGGATCACGCAGAGTAGGCTTGGTGTCATCTGGTACAACCCTAAAAAGAGGTTTGCCAGAGCTTTCTACCCATTTCTCCGTGTGGGCTTTCCATTCCCATCCCGTCGGGTCAGAGCTCGAAGGGGCTGGGGCGTCGCGCATGTTGTTTGAATCCATCTGCACTCGGCAGAATTACTTTGGTCAGATGCGCTTACAATGCACGCAAACCTCTTAATATGACACCCTCTTATAGTAACAGATTCTTCAAAGAAAAGCATCACAAGTCCAAGACTCTCTCTGTACTATAACTATCACACTCCCTAATCCAACATGAAGCAGCATTCAGGTATAATAATATGGAGTTAAACAAATGTAGAAGGGTTATTGAATTTTAGGGATTAGGGTTTCGCAGACTTGGCAAGGCAGATTTCAACCCTCCGTATTACTCACAAACCGAGCAAACGACCACTAAATCTCACAGAGAACAGCATGTGATTACAAGGCCAGACACCCAGACAGAGCTCGATACTGCACCATGAGGAGAGTTGATACTGAACTAAACCCTAAGACTGAGATGAAATGTTGCAAAGCTCTGCCGATAATGAGTTGAGAAATCCACAGCACAGGAGTCATTCAAGTGTGCCGACTCCAAAAAAATGAAGAACGAGTACAACAAAGAAGTCCATCCTGTCTGTTCCTAGTTAATGTCCAGCATCTTATCAAAAGCGTTGTGTTAAGAAAACTGACCTAATTGCCGCCCGTACTCTAAAGCAATTCCAATAAACTCTTGTCCAAACATAATAAGCAAGTCAATTTTGTTTACAACAGTAAGCAACACTTTGTAAAGTCATCATTTTTTCATACAATGTCCAAAAAACTTGTATTGGAATTCCCTTCCCATACAATAAAAAAAAATTAGGCAAGTAAAATAACAGGAAGCATGCTCGGGTGTTTAATGAGACGCTTCTCAATTTAAATACATTAATCACAGTTGCACAATCGTATTCTAAGCTCAGCCAATGACCCAAAGCGAAACAGTAAACAGGGGATTCAACTGAAGAAAAGAAGACAGTGAGCAAGAACTAACATCACAAGTACATCGACAACACGAAGAACTCAACAACTGGGCATGAAATTCAACATCAGCAATACCATTGATTTCGAACTTAATGAGAAGGACCTGACTTCAAATCAGCCCTAGAAATTTGGCAACGACGATGCGAAGAAGAAAACCACGACATACGACTAAAACCTTCATTAAAATGTCAGGAAGGGTGCATTCTACCACAGCAACTTCTTCGCGAAAGTTTCAGCGAAGCAGAAATGAAATAAGATGAAACTGACAAATATAGCGTGCAAGCAAATGTGACATACCCGCAAACGCTGTTGAGCATTCACCGAAGCTCAAGACTGTTTTGTTCGGGAGTCTTGACAATACTCTCCCGTCTCTTTTGCCTGGAGGATTCTCTTGCTCGGGAGCTTGAGGTTGACTGCCATGTGCCCAATCTATATTAGGGCCCGGGCCTAATTCCAAGTTGGCCCAATTTACAAACGTAGGGCCAACTCAAATCTGGCCCACGAGGGAGAGTTGGGTCAAGAATCCATCACCACCTAATTTTTAGCACTTGGGTCCAATTTTTTGATGCCAAAGCACTGTCACACATTCAACAATGTGGTACAGAAGAAAATTTGGGCATGCTTTCAATATACAATCTTCAAGCCCAATTGATGATCCAAATTGATGGCCCAAATTCAAGATTCAGGTACAGCTATTGGTGGATTCTGGTGGTTTTGAAATTGAGCCAACAATTGGACCTTAATATGAAGTGATTCAAGCTTGCCCAACAACAAACAATGTGTATTGAGTCAAATTGATACCTCTGATACCTATCTATTGAATATTGCTTGATTTAAATTAATTTAGAAAAATTGTTTGAATAAGCATTCAATAGAATATGACTTGATTTTGAATATATACACATTTAAAAAATATTTTAGGACATGATTTTGGATAGGTACTTGAACATGTGTATGTTTACCATACACTTATGACATCAGGAATTATACAAAGTTGAGCATGAGTCAATTAGACCAACCACTACCAACATACCTAACATCTTGTTTCCCAAACCAAATAGGCCCTTCCTCCCATCCTTCAATATTTTCATACATGTATAACAACTACTCATGTTTTCTTACACATATACATGTAACCTTAGATAAGGTAAAAATTGTCCATATACCCATTCCTAATAAGTTGACTTCTATTGAGAATGACTCCAAAACTACAATTAATTGTCCCCATAAATAACTGCAATTGGTAGATTGTTGATCCTCTAAATTTCAATTGTATAATTAAGCTATGTGACTAGAGAACATCCACTTCAAAATTTCTTTGTAATTACATGTATCATCCAAAATTCTAATTTCGTTTTTAAATTCATGATCTTCAATTGGTAGTAGTACAAAAATGTTTGTTTTTTTCTTGAGAAAGGAGCCTCCAACTATGCTGAATTGCTTCTTTTGACAGTTTTGGGTGTTTTCACCTGGTTGGATCTAGTTCAATCGTGCCCAATGAAAAAGCAAGGGTCTCAAAAGAACACCATAACTACGAAGGACAAAGTTATGAGAGATAAATTTGCTTTCCATATCAAATGCTTGGGTTCCCGACTCTAGAAAAAACCGGATACAGAGACAATGGATATTGTACAGGATGATTTGCTCAAACAGGTGATCTCATACTAAATTCTGCAGCCAAGTCTGGCATTGAATTCACAATACGAAATAATACTATTCGTAGATAAGTTTGCAATGTGTCAGTACTACCGGTATGTATCAGTATAAATGCCACAGTTTGGTATCTATTTTCAAATCGTCCCTTTTCGAAAACTGAGGTCTTCCAAACCATTGTACATGACAGGGGACAAGTGATGGATCCCTCTGCACAAAAAACGTAGAGATACAAAGCTTGAATAAATAAAGGCCAATGGAACTAAACTTAATCAAAGGTTTCCCAATCTGTGTTATTGTGAGGGGCGGAGGCTGGCGGGGGTGCACTTAGACTGCCGAAGCCATTATCAAATGTTTCCCAATTGGTTGTCACTACCACATTGGGTTCACTTGCAGGCGGTTCAGGCTGCATTCTCAACCCTCTCAAGCTATCGATTGTTTCCACCAAATTCTGAATCCTCTTGACCTGCATATTGAACCACGCTTATCAATTTAGTATAACTGTACCACAACTACAAAACTGACGTCATCAAACAGGTGGTCAGATCTTGACAGGCAGAGGGAGATCCAGCCAAGTAAGAAATAGATGTGACCAAGTAAGCACAGTAGAAGCGCACGCAACATGAAGAAACCACACGGACATCGTGGGGAAGAAGGATTCCAGGTCACTATGAAAACATACGTGAACATTCTCAACTGAAATACGTTAAAACCCAAATTGGCCAATCCAAAAATAGGAAGTCCACTTTGCAAGCAAATAGTCGATTTTAGTAACTTTCAAAATATATTTCTATTGTTCAATAAACTGGGAGTCATTTTTTCTTTTTGTTGATACATTTGTTACCTTCCTCGAAGCCTTCCGAAATTATCTGGTTCAAATCCCAATACATAGAAAAGCGGAAACTTTTGACCATCTGCGACCAGGAATAGGACATACCTCTGTCCGTCTTAGTGCTTTCGCATCTCCATCTGCCTCGATACTATCGAGCTTCAGCAACTGCCTCATCAACATTTCACTAACAGCCAGCATCTCCTGGTCTGCTGGTTTATTTCCACTCTTGATTGCAGCCTGAAAAGCTGCCACCTGACAGAGATAGATAGATAGATCAACACAAAAATCCATAAAAACAACATTAGAGCCAAGAACTCCTAGTAATGACGAGCTCCATTGCAACATTAGTGAAAGCGCCATACTAAGCAACAGATATGTATTATTTTTTAATGACGTTATTCAAATGCAAACAGGGCGGTTACAGCATATCCGTGCAAGCAATTTACTGAATAATACTACAATTACCCACACAATTATTGGCGTCAAAAGAGTCTGAAAAAATCAAGCACACCTGCGCGGCCCAATTATCAACCTCTCCTCCGATTTTACCAATGACTTGACAAGTCTGTGCAATGCGCTCCAACCTACGCTGCTCTTGAATCCTCTTCTCCCGAGCTGCTGGATCCTCCACAAGGATAAGCTTTGCCTTGTCCTTCACCCCTGCTAAGTGAAGAGGCTCACCATCCTCCTTCTCTTTGCCTCTAAAAAGTAGCCGCATTTCAGAAGGCTGCAAACCCGTGTCTCCAATCAGCATCCTCTTCACATCACCTTCACCCAATTTACAACACGATTAATCGTCTTTGAAGGCAGCAACCATTGTCTAAGGAAAATACATTTACACAATATTGTCGAATCTGCAACTAACTAAGATACCCGAGATTGTTGCATGTATCCAGCTTTAAATCGTACTGACCATTTTAAATCAAAATTTACCATTTAAGATGTACACTATAAATTTTTGTAAATTTTTTTTAAACATGACCATCATTATTCTCATGTGCGTGAATGCAAACAGCTTCAAGAAGGACATGATTCTGTTCACTGCACCGAAAGGAAATTGCAACAGAGTACCCTGCACTACAAACAGTAAACGAAAAGCACGTGGATATAAGTTTCCACCAGACTATGCTCCCAGGTTGTAAGTATCAGAGTAGTCTGGTGGAAACTTATGACTTAGTCCCTGACACTATTCTTGCTATAAACGACAGTCTAGACAACATGTTCACCAATTGTCGCACTGACACAACATAGCAAAGATCCAAGACAGTGGAGGACAACATCAAAACCCTAATCTTCAATTCCGATCAAAACTAATAATAATAATACCCCTTGGAAAAAATATAAGTAACCTAACTTCCTCCCTAGCAAGCACTAATCTAGTTGCAACTACATACATTGATGATAATCTCCAATTAAGGAGAAGGAATCTGAATAGTGGATATAAGCAATTGTGCATACAAAGCATTGCAAAACATTTTCAGAAATAAAAACCTACTAAGGAAGAGTACCGCCTCATCCTTTCTACCACATCCATTCTGCTGCAAAAGCAAATCGATATAAATAATGGAAAGTGCCTCTGCATGAAAAATAAATGCTAAATACACTGTTGCAACGCACACAAACCACACACAAACCTATTCTTCGTAAACCACAACCAGTCTATGTTTGGCGATAGAGCAATAGACCTACCGAAAGTCGCATGCGCGGAAACACTGACATCATGACCAAAGAGACCATGAGACACCTTGATTTTAATAAGAGGTCCTGTAGCTATAGCTGCATCAGGATCTCTCTTTTGCACAAGCATCCCTCCAGGCCGCATCTCCCACTCAATAGGCTCTGCAGCTTCCTGAGCGCTACCAGTCATAACACCCTTCGAATTTGGCCGACTCATCTCTCTCTCGCCACCGCCGGCACTCCGTTTCCCAATCAAATACACAAAAACACAAAAAAAGCAGCAAGCAAACAGTCCGTCGCTTCAAAAATAAAATCCTTTCAATAGAAACTCCTCCACAGATCGCAGCATCACATTACATCACAAGAAAACCTCAATCCTTCCCTCAGGCTCTGACAAACTGTATCTCAGCCGCCAAGGGATTCAATCCGTTTTGGGCTTGAAAAAGAGCGCGCGAGCGCCGCTATCAGCACAAACTATCAAGTAATCCGTGATCCTCACTCCGCCTTCGGAAGATGCAACTGCAGCATTGGCTAACCGCGATCTGCAAAGGGCAGCTCGTTGTCCTTGGAAGGCCTTGAAAAAGGAAAACTCTAAACCCTCTGCAGTCCAGTCTTGTGGATCCGAAATCCACCGATTTGTTGATTCGTATCCAGATCTAGTATTCTCATTCAAAATTTAACGTAATCGCATGTTAGCTGGTGGGTTTATTACGTTGAATGTCTCTGAGACGCAGATTCTGTGGTTCAGAACTTGCACGTGGCAGGCTCTGAGGGATCAGTGCGATGGCATACCCTATTATTGGTGAGGTGGGAGCCACACTCAGTGACAGTGAAAAGTGGCCTTTTATTTCCTTTTCACTGTTTATTATTGCATTGAGGCCCTCTTTACACAACCCGTATGTATAAAGTGTCACGTGTCATTATGTGATTGGTACATGGTGACATGGACCTTTCAAAATTTGACGTGGAAATTTCATTTAGACACCTCTCTACCAAATCTAACACTTGTGAATGGGATTTAGAATGTATTCTTTAGACATTATATAAATAAACTATAAATTTTTAATCCTTAAAGTGCCACCAAGGCCTTCTTATTCATCAAATTTCACTCAAACTTACCATTTCTATTGCAAAGTTCCAAAAAATTTAGAGTCTTTTTTGTGCATATTTAACTATGGAATCTTGCACTAAACATTAGATGTTATACAACCAATCTTAAGGGCTGTAATTTTTCTTCGAGTTCCTAGATTGTGGGAACTTGGCCACAACAACAAGCTGATGTGGCAAAATGACTACTATGTCAGATATTAATAAATAAATAATTTTTATTTTTAAATTTTTATTATTTAATCTGACCAATAGTGAATGGTTCACAACAATGGAAATGGACCCGAAAAGGTCCTCCATTGCCACCCAAAAACATCTAATGCTAGCATATGAATGTATGGAAGAAATTTGAGAAACTTTGACTGCGTGGATTGCAAGATATTTGCTTTTGAAGTAAAGAGATCTAGGTTTTTTTGCACCTTGCATATCTAAATTTTAAGGTTTTAAATCTTCTTAGCTAAAATTTTGGTACTACCAGTATTTAATTTATAATTTTTTATACTGAAGAATTAAGTTGAAAGTCTACAAATTTAAAAAATAAAATAAACACACTTGATTTTACTTCTTTAAAAAATTATGGAATAGAAGCAAATACAAGATTGAAGGAAATTAACCTAAACTGTTAATAGCTCTAAAATGGAATTAAAACACAATAGTCCCTATAGTGAGATTGTTCTAGCAAACAATTTGAATCCTTTTGAACATTTTTAAAATTTTTTTAAAAATTGCATTAAAAAATGAATCCTACAATGATTTTTTTCAAAAAGATGTTGAGATTGCATGAGAAACAAGATTGTCCACAACTTTTTTTTATCACTAGTCCAAATTACATTAATCAAAATTTTCCACACCAACAAAAATACTTTCTACAAAAAATAAAATTCAAAATTTTATTTTGACTTTTTGTGATTTTTTTGCGTTGCCTAATGAACCCTATTTTGAACTTAGGGTGGTATAACTTTTGCTCCTAGATAATGATTGAAATAAAAAAAATTGTATTCCCCCAAAGCTAATGAGTTTTCCTATCTTCAAAAAAAGTTTCAAAAAATTACAATAAAAATTGAGATCATAGGAACATGTCCAAAATCCATTTTATTCCCCGTATGGGCAATGGGACTTTAGAGGTTAAATTGCCATTCATAAAATTGGTTATGAATTTATCCAAAATCAATTCTAGACTCTTATATTCAAATGGTATAGATTTTAGGCAAGAATTTAGTTGTAGAAACAATTATTTTAGTTGTAGAAACAATGTCCATATTAAGTGTACTTAGTTTATTGTAAAGTTAAGCGGTCTACACAATGAAAAACTAACATTTCAAATGCCTATTCTAAAATATGGCAAATTCTAAGCTCATAAATTCACAATATTTGGAGAAAATTGATTGGACATGGTTGATTTGTGTCACACATATCCTTATTTATGGCCCTAATGAATATTTCAGGGACTTGAAGTTGGTGTTCTTTTTTGTTGCTATGCAAGATAAAATCATTGTCTACATCATTCTTTTTTTCTATCGGTTGTTCCATTTCCTGAAGCTCCTATTTACTAAAATTTGACGTCCATACCCTCATAACCTATGTAGCTATGTACGGCATGAACAACACTACACAAGCTAATTTATTTATTGTACTTGCTTTAACCCCTAAAGGACTGAGGTCTTTTCTTAATCAAAACACACTCAAAACCGCCACTTCTATTGCTAAAAGCAAAAAATGAAAATAAAAAAATTGCACACTTAACCGTAGGATCTTATAAAAATATATGCAAGAAATTTCAGAAACTTTGATCGCATCGATTACAAGATATTTGCATCCGAAGTGAACAAAACAAGTTTTTTTGCACCTTGCTTGACTAGATATTTTTCACTTTGAATCTTCTTCACTTAAATTTTTTGTACTCCCAACTTTGCTTTGTAAGCTTTATGTTGAATACTTGAGTTGAAAATCTATGAAAAAAAATTCAAGACAAAAATACTCAATTCTTACTCATTAAAAATTTATTAAGTAGAAGTAGGTTTAAGATTGAAGGAAAAAACAAATCGTTAATAGCTCTAAGATGAAATTGAAATACAATAGGCCCAAAGGTGAGATTATTCTAGCAAGAAAATACAACCCTATCTAACATTTTTTTTTGAAAAATTGTAAAAATTGCATTCAAAAAGGAATCCTATAAGTTATTTTTTCAAAAAAATGCTTAGATTGCTTGAAAAAATAAGATTGTCCACAGCTTTCTCATCACTAGTCCAAATAAAATGAATCAAAGCTTCAAATGTAGACACAAATATATAGTCTTAGGGAAAAAAAAGTTCAACTTATTTTGACTTTTTGTGATTTTTTTGTACTGCCCACCAACCTCCATTTTTGGCTTATTGTGCCATAACTTTTTCTCGTGGGCACCAATTGAAATAAAAACTACATATCCACAAAGCTCTTGGAAAACCGCACATCCTCAAAAAAATTCACTAAAAATTGAGGTCATAGGAACCTACCCGGACCCAAATTGTCCCTTGAGGAGAAAAATGGTTGTTTAGGGTTTAATTATGCTAATTCACACTAATTCTGAAATTATGTGAATTTGGAAGGACACTAATATGATAGTTCACAAACTATAGATTCAATGCAATGCAATTCACACTATTTTCATATTATCTCAAATACTATAATTTTCATCCAATTTTTACCTAACCATCATTCAAATTTCATCCATTTTGCCTACAATTTCATCTAATTTCGTATGTGTTTCACCCAAATGTATAAACTAATTCAATCACATCCATCTAAAAATATCCTAATTAGTGTAAGGAAATCTCACACCAAGGTAACTAATCCCATTAAAGATATGAACTTTGACAAATCTATTGTAGGCCAAAAAATTCTTGTGAAGTACATATTATATATGGTGTGAAATGTACACTACAAGAATTTTTTTGGCCTATGATGGACTTATTCAAAGTTGTATTTGTAATATTACCAATCAATAACCTTACTCAATTACTTTATTCAAATACTCGCTCTACTCAAATTCACATTATTCAAATTCTGGTACCAATTGAATAAACTTGTGTAACAAGATGTCTTTGGACTTCACTAATGTAGAGAATATTACTACACAAATCAATTTAATTAGTGCACCCCACAATAATAACATTAACCTACACAAATTTAAAAAACTCACACTAATTGAGGAATTCACAAATTTAAGATAAAATTAGTGTAAAATTCCCAAATTTCACATTAATAGAAGCATGCACTAATATCAATGTCTTCTAGTCTACACTATTTTCATACTAAATCATATAGTGAGTGAGACTGTTATCCAAATTTCATTTGTGTTCATCCAATTTTATTTAAAATTCATCCAATACTCTATACAAATCTTATGCCACAATCATTTTACACTCAATTAGCCAAATAATGTGAAGAGGTCTCACACTAATTGAACCATTTTCTTATAAGTTGATGAGATGAAAGTTATAAGGAGTTTCATTTGGCAAGCAATGAATGCAAAAAAAACATACGTAGTCATTTATTTTGAACTCAATTTTCAGAATTTTCTAGTAAAAAAAATAGCATAGGGATATCTACTGCCTACTATAACATTATCACCATTAGGATTAACATTTCTCAATTTCATGTCAAAGTTATTAGTGATTTATAATTTCATGTCATATTGTACTTCCTTCCACTTTATTACTTATTAATAAAAATTTCCTTGATTGAATGGAGTAATACCCACATATTTTGAACCTCACTCGTATTTTGGTCTGTTAAATTTATAATTCATGTGTAATGGCCCCAAGATTCGATAAACAAGCTTAGATGAGAGAAGAATCATTGATGCCTAAAGCTCAAGAAGCCTTCCCTTAACAATTGACTAAATTATAACATATCTATACTTCCCTTCTTCAATTTTGGATGACCACCTCCACGAACTAAATTTAATCCATACACAAAGTTGTGGACATTTTATGTTTGATGAATGACAAAGAATCCTTCTGTACAGGACAAAAGTACAAGTATTCATCATCAAAATTTTATTGTGAAAAGGGGAGGTCTTCTACAATAGTTTGACTTTTGGTGAATGTTTTTGCATTGTTTTTAAGCCAATAATTCTTTCGTTATCCAAAAGGATGATTTCTGCAGTCACCAATTTGTCTATTAAGTGTTAACCTTGTTATCCAACAATGCACCCATCATCCTACCACAAATATCAAATAGTTTTCATCTCATTCCAACGTTCATTAGGAATTATGGAAGAAGTACCTATTTCAGACAGGCCCCTTGTTATGGCTTTTTAGGCTGACCTATGGTGAATAATAATTGGATGTAGTATTCATTGAGAAAGATTAATTCTTTGTACCTTCTTGTCTACATATCTCTCTTCCCTCCTAATATTGGAAAAAATGCCAAAGCTAACTAGAATAGGTAAGTCTATTCATTCTTGGAGAATTTTTTGTTCTTTTTATTTTTTTTGCATTCTTCCTCATCCTTATGTTTACACACGTTGAATTCAATTTCTCAACAAATTTTGCCATGTTGCACAGGTTGAAATGCTTAACCCCTAAAGTCTCATTGTCTTCTTGGGGACAAAATGGATTTCAAGAAGGTTCCTACGGTCTCAATATTTGTCGTAATATTTTGAATTCTTTAGTGGAGATAGAAAAACACATTAGTTTCCAAAAATATAATATATTTTTTCAATCAGAATATGGGAGCAATAGTTATGGCACAAAAAGCCCTTTTTCAGTTCGGTGGGCAAAAAAAATCCTTCAAAAAAGCTTGAAGTAAAAAAAATTAATTAATTCTTTGTATAGATTATATTTTTATGTACATGGGAAGCTTTGATTTATTCCATTTGGATTTGTTAGGTGAAAGTTATGGACAATCTTGTTTTTTGGACAATTAGAGCATCTTTTTGAAAAAATAACTCATAGGATTCATTTCTTACCTCAATTTTCACAATTTTCCAAAAAAGAAAAGTTTTAAAGGTTAAGATATCTTGCTAGAACAATCTAATTGTTGAGATTAGTGTATTTCAATTCCCTCTTAGAATTGTTAATTTAGATTTTCAATTAACAATTTAGATTTTCCTTCAATCTTGAACCTACTTCTACTTAACAATTTTTAATGAATGAAAACTAAGTGTTTATCTTTTGAATTTGTTTTCTCAAACTCTCAACTCAACACTTTATCATATAAAATTAGAAATTCAAAATCAATAGAGCAAAAATTATAAGTTATGAAGGTTCAAAGCCAAGAAAATGTAGTTGAGTAAGGTTCCAAAAAAACTTGTTTCCTTACTATAAACACAAATATCTTGCAATCTACACAGTCGAAGTTTGTGAAATTTCTTCTACACATCTTTATACTAATCTCATACAAGATCCTACAGTCAAATTAGCAAAAAAAGCACTTAAAACTATTTTTTGCTCTTTGCTATACAAATGACTATTTTGAGTGTTTTTTGATGAAAAAGAGGCCATAGTACTTTAGGGGTTAAGTTTTCAGAAATAGGTAAGGTAGTATGCTCTAGAAGGCCGGGGTGAACTGACCCCCTCGCTCGTACTGCCAAAGTCCATCCAGGGGTGCACATAAAAAAAAGCCCCCTATTTTGTGCCGTGTAAAATCTATTTTCTAGAATCCCCCTAGCTAATTTGGGGCCTCTGATTGCAAATATGAATTCAGAATTTGCAAAAAAATTCATGCATGGAAAATAAAAAATTTCAGGGTTTTCCCAGGGGTACGAGCGAGGGGGTCAGTTCACCCCGGCCCTCTAGAAGTGTCCATCTCTTCAAACCACCCTGATTTTTAGATGGAGAATGGGGATGGGGTGGTCCTTAAATGCACCACTTTAGCAATTGAGGAAAGTATATTTGTCTATTGCAAGAGCCAATCATTGTCTTTGATTTCTGCATATTTCTTTCCAAGTTGCAAGTGGATAAATTTTGGAAGACCTATTGTCACAAATAGGTACCTATGCCCCGAATCTTTGAAAATTTACAAGTAATTCACAAATGCTTGGAAAAATACAAAGCCACTTGCATTAGATTCCCCGTCTATTCTTTCTTTCTCTGAAAAATGATCTAAAAATATTTCTGTCCACGAGAGCCTGTGAAAAAGGCCGACAAGCCCTTAAATGGTCACTTTAAGAGCATACTACCTTACTTCTACCATACACCTAAATGAACTACAGTAGTCCTATTGAGCTAAAGTAATGAGGCGGCACAGGTTACGAGCAAGAATAGAATCTCAACTAAACAACCACTGCAGCAACAATCTTCAAGTAAGATACTGCAACAAATTTTAAGATATTCCAGAACATTAAACAGTGCCAAACCAAAAAAATTATGGCAAGTTTATGGTAACCAGTTTACCACATATATCTCAAAAGGAAAGTAAGCTTTTTCACCAAGCCCAAGGTTCCATGGGTGAAACAAGAAAACTAATTGCACGCAAGTTTATGTATAGTACAGTACATGCTGGAATTATTGATCCTTCTTTGTGGGGGCCAGTCCACTACTTCCACCACCATCTCAGTAAGATATGGTACAGAACAAACTGATGTTAGGCTTCTGCATCTCAGTCAAAGAGTCTATCGATCAGCGAGGTCCATCTCTTTTGGAGTAGCCATCAATCGCCAGCTATTTTACCATTTCATCAACTAAATAACAGTCTTGAACAACTTCCTGTGAAGCAAGAATTTAAGGTCTAGGGAGGGAATGTAGGACCTTTGAGCACTTCCAGATCTTGAATTCGAGAGAGGCCATCATATTCCTCCGAACTCAGTGAGGTGGTCAAGGGCCTCCAAGAATGTAATGTATTGCTCCCTGCAACTCCAATACAACTACAAAATGGTTTTCGAAACCATTGAAGATGATACAAGTGATGCAATTGACGTCTACAGGGAAAATTGGATTCCGTTGACGTTCAATGCAGCTCATATGGAGAGCAGAAGGGATGTCACCGCTCACTTCAGATCTTTCAATGAGTGGCATAATATGGTGATCTGACCATCTCGTACCATCACATCTTCATCGAGCTCAAGCACCTTCCGTCGCAGAACTTCCACTTCCGCGCTCAGTTTCAGTGCCTCTCGGCCCATCTGCTCTGCTTCATGCGACAAGTTGTCTCGCTCTTTTGACAGGCGTGGGAGAACGTCTCTCAGCTTAGTCAGCTCCTTGATGTGACCATCCACATCGACTTGTAGATCCTTGATCCTATCTTTCTGCTCTTCACACTAAGAAAAAACACGAGGATTTCAACTGCGTGAGAAGACCAGGGATCCAAATGAGGGACGCTCAAGTGCACCAGATGCTCGGAATGTCAACTTGGTGGAAGGAACCATATTTTCATGCTAATAAGTTGCCCAGTCAACGAAACTGTGTCAAGTTTTCTTTGATTGGGAAGGGCAGGGTTAGAACGCATGATGTTGTGTTCAGTGTGAGCCCTCACATGGACGAAAAGGTACAATCACAAATAATCTTGGTTCGAGAGTACAAATCACAAATAATCTTGGCTCGAGAGTACAAATTTGCAATACGTCCAGTCCAAGTCTCTGACTCTCGAACATTACCTATCCATTGATCCTACTAAATGTTGGAGATGAAGGTGGACTGAACTCATTCCGTAAGAAACATGGCAACTGAAAGAAGATGGTGAATACCTGACGCTCAAAAGTGGTGGCTTTATGGTTTGCTTCACCCAAGAGGCGCTGCAATTTCTTCACTTCAGCTTCTAACCAATCTCGTCGATCCTCAAGCGCGGAGACTTCATGATTCCGTTGTTCCAATTCAGCCTCCTTTGAGCTCAACTTCTCTTCCAGAATCTTGCAGTTCAAATCCTGAGCTCGAATCTCTTGCTTCCACTTAAAGGCCTGCTCTTTCAACTGCGACAAAGCATCTCGAATCAGGACACTTCACTAAGCTCATTCCTAAATATCAATTTCTATGGTATCACATACTCAGTTCTATCACCAAACCCTTTGGACAGAACACGTACCGAGTTCAAAACCCACTCTAAATTCTCATTATCACACTCTGTTGTCACAACAAAAATCTATACAATTTGACATTGAGTTCAAAACTGTAGGACCCTGAGTACTTGTTAATGCCGTCTTTGCATGCAATGATACAGAACTCTATACAATCGCATGCATTTGAGTGCCTAGGCTGCCACATTAAAGACATATGACGTACAACATTTCAAACAATCATCTCCATTGTGGAAACTGGATTACATGAGAACTCCTACCAGACTGAGCTCCTGCTCACAAATCCTCCTGCCTTCAGCTTCGGTAGAACTCAGAACCCTCAGGTCTTGAACTTCGTTTTCCTTACTGTGGTATAGTCGCACCAACTCTTCATTCCGAGTAGAAAGGCGCATGATGCGAAGTTTTTGAGATTCCACTGCGTTGCCTGCAACTGCAAGATTATGCTCTAGACCACGAATAATATCGTCTTGCTTCCCAATTTCATACTTCATACCCAATAGCTGCGATTCTTGGCCTTGAAGTTGATCTGCAGCCTCTAGTCTTGAATGGTAAGCAGTCACTTGCCTTGATTCCTATCAAAAGGAGAACAAACGAATCTATTGATCAGGAAACACTACAGTAGAAGAAAACAGTTCAAAATTCGAGTAAATCTGCCAAGACTTCATTAACCCCCCAAAAGAAGGATACAAAAATTATAATTTTCCGTCCTACACGGCTCAAGTCATCCAAAAAGAACACAAATCGGCCTTGCCGTCGTTTCAGGGTTAAAAATGTACATACCTGTGAAGAATCTCCCTCAAAGTCTCGAGCACAATCTGCAGCTTGCGAGATCTTCGAAGATTCTTCGGCGGAGTCTTCATGCCCATAGTCACGACGCTGATGCCTCTCTTCCCGCAATTCGTGAATCACATCTTCGGCATTCCTTAATGCCTTTTGTATTTCCTCTTTTTCCTTAACAGCAAGCCGCAGCTTCACAGACAAAATGTTATTATCATCTTGAAGTTCACCAGTTTGACTCTCAAGTCGGTCCAATTCAGTATGAATCTCTTCCATACTTCTTTGAACATGCCGAGTGGCGCTGTGTTCATCCTCAACATCCTGTGGGCCTCCCTTGAGCACCTGCATTTCAGACCTTAAGGCGGCCTCTAAGCTGCTTAACCTCGAGAGCTCCCGTTGCAAATTACTGGGTTTCCGGCTCCCAGTGCTCATATGATCCTCCAATCGCCCATCTTGAAAACTTTGCTGAAGTGTGTTCATCCGCTTCTCGTAACCACCACAAAGCGGTGGGAATCTCTCGAGTACTTTTTGTAGATTGTGAGTTTCAGACTCTTTGTCAGCATATGCTTGGTGTAGTGCGTCCAACTCCGCTTCGGCTTGCTCCGCTTGAGTGCGATACACGTCAACTTGCGATTCTAGCTCCTTCAGCTTTCCCCTCGAGGTTACGTCCCTGGACAACAAAGTGGAGATTTCTTTCTGCATGTAAGATTTCTCTTCCTGTAGACTAACCACCCTTTTCCTTAACTCTCGGTCCTCAGACCGAATTCTGTCCAGCTTCACAGCCCATGCTGATTCTCTCCGTCCGATTTCCTCCTCTAATTTATTCTGCAATTCGACTTTCTCTTTCTCCATCACTTTCGCATAGGCATCCATCTCACGCTTCATCAGTGCAAAGACTTTCCTCGCGGCAGATTGTTCAGATATCCTCCGCCTTAGCTCAGATGCCGCTTCAAGAGCCAAGAACTTCTTTTCCTCGTGCATTCTTCGAAGCCGTTGCTGTACTGCCGCGATAGTATCACTGCTTCGCATTCTATCACTGGACTGGAAGTCATTGAAACATAATTGCCGGTCATCTAACATAGCTTGCTCCTCATCTAGCATTTCCAGTCTTTCGCATGTTGCTTTCGCTTTATTCTCAAGATCGTCGTTCACGCCCTCACCCTGTTGCTTCATGCCATCTAACCAACTCTTCAACATATCAATCTCCTTCTCGTCTCCAGGGGCAGTATCCATCCTGTCATCCCGAAAAATTGACACCTGCGATTTCTCATTGAAATCAGCGTAAATATTGCTCTGGTCCAACGCTTGCTCCGGCTTGCAATGAAGAGAGTAAGCTTCTGGCCTATGGTCAATCCATTTGCCACCGGTACCATCAACAGAGAAAAATCCAGATGCTTCTCTGCTTTTTGAGCAAGGCATCGGCAATTTCGAGTCTACCTTGTTTTTTGAAGACTTCGAGCCACCACGAATGGCTTTAGCAAGCCTCTCTGCAACAGCACGGGCACTGAGGTACTTGGATGGCGTACTCTGCTTTCCTTTGGGAGACTGAGGAATTGGGGAATTCGATTCGGACTTTGATACTGAGCGAATATTTGAGAGGCGATTGATCTTGGGTAAAGAATAGGAAGTCACATTTGCTAAGGCGACATCCACACTATCTTTGCTCGGGTCGAATTTCTCTTCACTAGGCTTGAAATTTGGCAGAGACTCTGAAACACGATCAAAGTGCAAGGCTCGTGCTGTACCTAATGGAAAAGGGTTCTCACTGTCGTCATCAGACCTCGCTCTCGGGACACTGTTGGATCTAGACGACGGCGCTGTCCTAACAACAAGGCTACGTCCACGAGGAGCACTGCAAACAATTGACGACGACACGATGTCAGACTTGAGATGAGCAAAATCGAGAGCATTTTCACAAAGAATCGTAACTTAGGCCATAAAAATCCACAAGACTTGGACTCCGACAACATTACACGGCCTTCCTCAACACACAATTCGGAAACTAGCCTAGACAAAACCCCTAGGAAACCTGAACTGCAAAAAATAAAGTCATGGCCGTGAAGGACAAGGGCTCACGCTGAAGTCGTCATGGAAGGTTTTGTCCGGGGTTGAGCCTGAGGCTCGAGCTGGCTTTCGATAAACTCCATCTGGCTCCCCAAAGACATCCTCCTCCTCCTCCTCCTCTCCGTCGCGTGAGCTTCTTTCAAAGCTTCTTGGGATCCAAACACAGACTGCTGTGTCTGAGCATCCTGCTTGCTAGTTACTTTGGCCTTCTCGTATGCTTTGTCGTACTCCTGAAGATCAAGAACCCCTTGTCGGAGCTTCATGAAATCCTCCCGCGAGCTCTGAACACACAAGTAGAATATTAATACCACAACTGAACCGTAGCAATACAGACTAGGAGGGGAATTCCAGTAGGGATGTGGGCTCGAGCAAGGACAATCGAAAGATCCACCTCTAAGACAATACTCCCTCTGTCACAAAACAAATCCGTGGTTTCTAGTGGGCAAACTGCGGGAGTACCAAGGATTTATTTTGAGACAGAGGGAGTACGTCGTAAACATACTGGTCAAATGCATATTGCTACAGCACTTTATGCAACCCAGCGCCCCAGGTATTTCCAATACCTGATATGCCAACAACACAATATGAACATTTACGTTCGGTATCAGTCAGGACGCCAGCTCAGAAATATACCATAGTCCATCACGAAATCTATCAAATGGGCTGTTTCTATCAAATTGTGAAGCGTCCTATCTGATTTTATAAACAACATTATCAACAACACCCACTCCAACAACTGCCTAAACACAAAATCTACTGCTAAGCTGCACAATAGTTTTCCTGTATTGTCCTAACGGAACCACTTACTTCCTTTCGACTACGAGGAGGGGCCCCTGTTAGAGTTTCGATAAGTTTGACAAATCACACTAAGTGACTCCATATGGCGTGAGGTTTCCTACATGTGAACAAATAAAGCTCAGGTGGTAAAGGAAAGGTCGACCATTTTCCTTCACCATGGTGATGTGAATGTGATATGGTTAGAACATCCAGAATTCCAACTGCTACAGGGGTGATTAAAAAAAAAGCAAAGCTTATACGCTGCTACTGCTACAAGTGACATATGAAAACACGAGCGAGAGCGATGGTAATTAAAAATGGCAGGCTTTTGGCATTTGCCAAACAATCACAAACAATTAGTAGAAAAAAGAAAGAATTGGGGCACATGTTCTGAAACTCACAGAAATGCGGTCTCGCGCCTTTGATACCTTGCTGAAGCTTGTGGAAGAAAACATTTTCCTTTGATCGAGACTTTCGGCGAGATTTCCGGTAGATACAGGATGTCGTCTCGCAACCTTAGAGGGAGTGTGGGGCACAAACACAGGCGCCTCATATCTTCTAATCTCATCTTCCGGCTCATACCGCCTGGATGACAATAATTCCTTCCCCCACGAATTCCGCACTCCCTTCGTCTCCGCCATTTCTCTACACACCAATCCTCCTCTGAACCTAAACGTAATGTACAGTTGTACAATCCTTTCAAAATCGCTCTCTTCAAGAGCTGAACACCTCAACAGCAGCCCTCGGCCCTCCACATGTACGAGAAGAACGTACAATTCTCCTTATGTACAAAGCTTCGTGTACAATCCGAGCTTCAAGAACCTCACTGGAAATCTAACAGGTTTCAAGAAGTTTCAAGGCCTCCAAGAATCTGACTGGAAATACCGAGGCAAGTGGTTCGACAAATCTTCAGCTCGCAATCACAACGCGTTCGCAACTGAATTGCGTTTCGTCCTTCAACGGAATGAACGTGGCATACTGAACTCCCACCGATAGAAATCCATTTCTAAACCCCGTCACCTCGAGGCAAAATTCGACGTCGGTACCTCCCTGAAGCATGCCTGCTCTCCCAATTCTCAAACCTTGCTGTAGAAGCTTCCAGAACTGCTCGAAACCAAACTAACGCTCTCTTCGGCGCTTCACTGGTTCCTGCACAATATTGACATTACACTCCTGGAGTTCAAAAGCAGAGCACGTCTCCGACATACAAGACCGCAAATGCACTCCTGTGATCACAAGCCTTGACACTTACGGCAGAAGCTTCCAGAACGGGTCAGGCACTCGTACACTCCCCAGGACGCCGCACCTCACTAACTCTTACAAATTTCTGCACAAATTGACACTATAGAGTTCAAAACTCAGGCAGGGACTCCTCCTCCGACACCGCAGACACTCTCTTGGCCTACAACCTTCCAAATTCATGGACTTCTTCACAAGAGTCTCAAAAAGGAACACAATGAAGCTATTCACTAGAAGTCATCGCCAACCTCACTTGCGAACCTAGACTCTCGCTGTTTGACTCGGTAAGGATGGGGAATCGAGCTAAACACTGTGCATCAAACGGACACAACCGGAGATTGCCAAATTCGGAGGTGATCAGTGATACTGCGAGAGACGCGTGCAAAGGAAGCGGAGGTAAACTCGGCGGCCAGGCAACAGCTTCTTCTGGACTCTGTAAGAGTGGAGGTCTTCGTCACAGCACAACCGCCGTCGCCAAGACTCCCCCAAGTCCCAAGACTCGCAAGTCCCGAGACTCGGCCTCGGGTCTCGTTCTTGGAGGCTGGTCAGTACTGTACTGAAGATGTCAGGTCGGTAGGTAAGTGAGTGCGTAGGTCGATAGGGCTGCCTCCTCGGCATTCAATTAGCCGAAGTTTAGGAGAAAAACAACTCCAGACTACTTTTGAGGCCGAAGTTTGGGCTGCCCAAGGTAACCGCACCTAAAACAGACCAAATAAGCAATTATGCATGGTTCTCATTATTATGTTGAAAAAGTTTTTGTGGGATCTTGTTGGTAATCACAAGGGAATTTTAGATTTTTCTTAAAATGCACTTTTTGGATACCATATGAATAAACTATGAAATTTTATTCATTTATTTTTTGAACAAATGGAGACCCATCGCATTGAAAGAAACAGGAACAAAATAGTCAAGCCGTGAGACTATAAATGAAGAGATAATGAGCGTGAAAAACAAATGACAATTGGAAGAAAAAATCTACGTAAACAAGCAAGTCAGACGAAGGACCCCTCAAACTTTAAATAATAGAATCACCATTCTTATAAGCTAAGACCAAGGAGTGGAGCCAAATGTAAAACTATGAATTTTCAAAGTGTTGAAAAGAAGTGTTTTAAAAAATTGATCCTAGATTTTTATGAATAGTGGGAAAATAGTACATTTTACACAAGAATCTCTATGGAGCAACTTTAGAAAGGGGTTGGTTTTAGGCATAGTTATTCTACTTCATTTTTTATTTAGAATTTTTGGTAGAAAGACCACTATAAAAAGAATTTGGGCAATGTACTATCAAATATCAACCCTATCCAAATGTCATCAATAGAGGGATAAGAATTTTAAGGTTTTTAGAGTGATTGTTTTGTCAATTCAGTTAGAGTTATGGTTGAGTATCTTTAAATAACATAAATAGGACTCTTCGTCTTGTACTCAATTGAGTGATTTGGATGGACCCAAGAAAATTAGGTTGCTTTAATAGGTGCATGTATATTTGAGCAATAAGTTCCTTTCATGCTTGTTGGAAAAAAACATTTCTTCAAGAATAAACACAAAAATTATTATTTATCATAAATGATCAAATATAGAAAGTATATGGTTGATGAAAAAAAAACTAAAATCCCCTTCTTTAAAAAGTTTTTTGCTATCATTTTGACAAATCCACATTTGATGATAAGAAGTGTTTTTTTGGCCTAAACCTCTTTGGTGTTAAGAATCCATCCAAATTTTTGCTTTCCATGTTGAATGTTTATGGTTTCACATCTTTATTGGCAAGTCCTCCTACGTCTTGTTTTCCACCCTTGTACACCAAATGTATACCATATATAATAAACTGGTCACAAATAGAATATAAAAAAAAAATGATTAAATTTAGATTATATAGGCCTATTATTGACATGGTAAGATAGAGGGCTTAGACAATATATAGAGGAGATGAGATTACTTTTCCTTCAGTTGGCCCATGTGCTAGCCCATTAGCATGCAAGATAAGCAATGCTCTCAATTAGATCCTATGCATCCAATTTTGATACAGAAAATTTACTTTAGAAACTAACAATCTATTATAATATTGTTTAAATATGAAGTTCTTCATCATGAAATATAAAAAATGGTTTATTCTTTCCACAAGTTATCTTTTTAAAGCTTTTGTGATGTTTTATTTTAACCCCTAAAGTACCATTGGCCCTTATAAGGGCCAAAATGTGACTTGCGGTAGGCTCATACAGTCCCAATATTCATTTTAAGTTTTCGAATTTTCTATGAACCAAAAAAAATACATAAGCTTCTTGGGAATATTATTTTTATTTCAATAGGAAGCAAAAGTTATAGCACAATAAGTCAAAAACGCAGGTTGGTAGGCAACACCAAAAAAATAAAAATAAAAATTTTCAATTTTTTTTCTTTTGAAATGTAATATTTTTGTCTACATGCAAAGCTTTGATTTATTCTATTTGGACTAGTGATGAGAAAGTAATGGACAATCTTGTTTTTTGGGCAATCTAAGAGTCTTTTTCAAAAAATAACTTATACAGATCATTTTTATATGCAATTTTTACAATTTTTCAAAAGAATTGTTTGAACGGGTTAACTTACTTGCTAGAACAATCTCACCTTTGGGAATATTGTGTTTCAATTCCATCTTATAGCTATTAATAATTTATTTCTTTATTCAATCTTAAACCAGCTTCTGCTTAACATTTTTTTAAATGAATTAAAATCAAGTATTTTTTTGAATTCTTTTCTAGAATTTCAACTCAACTCTTTAATATGAAAAAAAATTGATTCAAAGTTTGTAGTGCAAAAATTCTTCACAAATGGCAGTCAAAGTCATCTGAAATTGCAAAACAACACTCCAAAAAGTGTTTTTTTCAATTTTGAATGCTAATATCTTCCAATCTATATAGTCAAACTTCAAGGATTTTTTACCATAGGATTTAAAACAAGTAAAGTCTAAGATCCTATGGTTAGGTTCTAAGAAAAATATATTTTTATAGTTTCTTGGATGAACACAATAGAAATGACAATTTTGAGTGTTTTTTGACAAAAAAATGGCCTTGGGACTTAAGGGATTCGTTCCCATGAATGTAGAAGCTAATTGTTAAGTATGAACACTTGGACATCTAGGAATTAACTTCAATCGGTAGCATCATAGATTCTAAAATAAATTTTTTAAATTATCAACCACACTAACTAGAGCATTTACAAGATGCAAAGCCAACTACAATGCTCAAGTTACTCTATTTTGTGTGTTCTAGTAACATCAAAATAATGTGTTTTTTTGTTTAATCCTAAGAGATTGGCATCCAATGGGGTGATGATCAACATTTTCAAGAATTAATTCTAAGAGCTACTTCAGATGAACAAATAAAATGCAATTGTTCTTCAAAAAAACTGTCTATCCTTTTATATGTAAGTAGCTTATTCATTTGAAAGCTTGTAATTTTTGTACAAAGTTTAGAATCAATTGATTCATGTAGAGATAGGATGAAGGAGAAAACTTGTAAATTTAAAGATGCTATGCTTGGATTTCCCCTCAAACCATAATTTTATTTTCTTTCAAAAATTCTAGATCTACATTTTCCCCTCCTAATAAGCTCTCTTAGGAGGTAAATTATACAACTTGAAATCATCATCGTAAAAAATTTCTTTCAACTCTAAATCCTAAATCCTCAAAGCATGGCCCCCATTTCAAGCTAATACTCTTGACACTCAATCCTAGCGTGTCATAGAATGGTCCTTGAAAGCACTGTTCATTTTAGGTTTAGTTGCTTTTTATTCTTTATTGTACTTGATGAATGGTCACTCGACTTTTTATGGATCATATACATTGAATAGGGGTGAGGAACAAGGAAATTTAGGTCTCTTCAAAATCAGATAGAAAATTTGAGCGAGCCAAGTTTGATGAGTAAAGGTGTTGATGTTCTTATTCCAAGTATGAATTCTAAATCAATATTTGGAAAAAATTAGCAGCTACTTCAAAGTTAGCCGATGGAATTGGGAAAACCCCGGTTACAATTTGAAAACATCGTAAAAAATCTGGTGAAAAAATCTATAAAATTTTCTACTCAAAGTAAAAATAGAAAAAATAATCAGACTTAGTTATTCAAAAACCGGTTCCAAATATGAAAATTGAAAGAAATTAGCTAGTAAAACTCCAAAAGAATCCCAAGTATTGTTCCAAATTTTCCAAATTTGATCATCCGAGATAATAGAGTTAATCGTAAAGTACGTGCAATGCAGGACCACAAGCTGGAGTTTGGAAAAAACATTGGACAAAACTCCCTGGAGCACCAAAAAATTGAGGTTTCAGGCCGTGTTTTTTTGGTACTAAGGTAACAGGCTTGAGAATAGTTCAGGCATTAAGAACCGCCCACCTGGAAAATGTACATGATTTGTACATGCTGTTTTTTCATAGCCTTCACTGATGTACAAAAAGTGTACATTTCAGGGGTGGACGATTTGGGAGCCCTATGCTAGTTCAAAATTTCATAACTAATTTCAAAAAGCTCCAACAAATATGAAACGACTTAGGTTAGATGCCAAATCCACTTGTCTTTCTATGAAAATTTACTGAAAAATATTTCAAGAAATTTTGCCTTCCCAAAATTCAGTTTCAGCTCTTAGGTGGGCGATTTCTGGACCTGTTACCTTATTCTTAGTTTTACCTTCTCGTGACACCCCTGTTTCACACTGGGGGTTCCTTTTAAGATAAACTCTAATAAAACAAAACAATTTGTGCGTTTTCCCACAGGGATCAAAATCCCTCAAGGCCAGATGCGGTCTAGCTGAGGCCAACTAGACGAGGTTCAGTTGCATTGACTTTTCACGTCGAGACAACCACTCCGTCCATGCAATGCGCAAAGCACGTCTCCCGTGCAAAACACCGATTGGGGAAAAGCCGGCTTCTCCGAGTCTGAGTGTATGGTGGCTTTCGGGAACCCTGTCAAGATCGTATTGGCGCCTTCCTTGTGAGTCCCAGACTTCATTGTTACCAGTATGATACTTGCTGCTGTCAACAAAGCAAAGCTGATAACGGAGCCACGGAGGCTCCTCAAATATAAGCCCTGCGGCCGATTCTCACGCACACCCTTAATGGCATCAATCGGTAAGCTAATCCATCCCGTATTCCCGTCCCGTACATTCCAAGCTCCAACCTCGACCACCAAAACCTTGGCAGGAGGAGACAAGTGGACGGAAGGACTTCGGCCAGTTGGGAGAATCTCAGCTTCAGTTGGCTTCGTACGCAAGGAAGACGGAGTAACTAAGGTCGGTACACCCAAAAACGCCACTTTTTGCTACTGAGCCTAGTTACTATTATTAGACTGGACAAATTTTCATATGTTATTGTTGGCAAGTGAAAGGAGGTTCCAACGCACCAGAGAACGTGGCATTTGGATATTGTATGCAAAAGTTATTAACCCCTAAAAGCCCATTGTCCCTTCGGGGGACAAATGCGTTTTTGGGCAGGTACCTACGGGCTGCAATTTTCTCCTGATTTTTTGAAACTTTTTTTGGAGGTAGAAAAGCTGATTCGCTACGTGGGAATATAAATTTTTTCACAACCGGTGCCCGGTAACAAAAGCTATGACCAAATAAGCTCAAAACAGGGGACGGGGGGCAGCTCGGGCAGCAAAAAAAATTTGCACTTTTTTTATTTTTTATTTCTTTTTAGTATTTTTCCTCATATGTTATATTTTTGTCTATCTGGAAAGCTTTGGTTCATTTCATTTGGATTTGTTATGAGAAAGTTATGGACATTCTTGTTTTTCGGGCAGTTAGAGCAACTTTTTGAAAAAAATAATTGTAGGATTCATTTCTAAATGCAATTTTTCAAATTTTTCAATTTTTTTTTTTTTTGCATGGTTTAGTTTACTTGCTAGGACAATCTCACCATAGGGATTAGTGCATTTTAATGCCATCTAAAATATATGAATACTTTAGATTTTCCTTCTATTTCATACCCACTTCTCCTTAACAATTTTTTTAATAATGAAAATTATGTTTTTTGGATTTGATTTTTTTTAATTAGACTCTCAACTCAATTCTCCACTATAAAGATTTAAAGCTCAAAACTCTGTAGTGCAAAAATTTTAAGTTAAAAATGTTCAAAGTCAAAAAATCCAGTCCCACAATGTGCTGAAAATTTTGTTTTTTTCACTTTAAATGTAGATATCTTGCAATCTGTGCGGTCAAGAATTCTGAAATTTTTTCCACACATTCTCATACTAGTTAGGTGTAAGATCCTACGGTTAGATGTGCAAAAAAAACATTTTCAATTTTTTGTCACTCTTTGCTAAAAATGTGGCAGTTTTGGGTGATTTTTGGCAGAAAAAAGGCCTTGG
This sequence comes from Antitrichia curtipendula, assembly GCA_951230915.1. NCBI lineage: Eukaryota > Viridiplantae > Streptophyta > Bryopsida > Hypnales > Leucodontaceae > Antitrichia > Antitrichia curtipendula. Next base: position 8,635,344 of record OX579638.1, on the reverse strand, counting down.
GCCTTTAGGGGTTAAGGAACAAAGTTTGGTTCTAAAATGGTTTCTTCTACATAGGCACAGAATTGATTTTGGAGATGTACACAGAGTAAAGATGGCGGTTTAAGGTCAGTGGCACATTTGGGTGTACCAACCTTACAAGGCTCGCCGGGAGTGCAAGTTTTTTTAGTTGTCTCAGCAGTAAGTTAAGGGAGAATTACACGTTGTCTAAGTTAGTACGCTCTAAAAGCGACCATTTAAAGGGGTTAGGGAGGATTGCCCCGTGTTTTATCCCTGTAGAAAATATTGGAATTTTTTATTTGCCACATATGATAAAATTTTCAAATCTTGAATTCATATTTGCAATCAGAGGCACCAAATTTGCTATAGTATGAGAAGAAGTATTAAATTTAACCCCTAAAGTCCCAAGGCCATTTTTCCATCAAAAACCACTCAAAACTGCCATTTCTAGAGCAAAGAACAAAAAAACAAATTTAATGTTTTTTTTTTGCATATTTAACCGTAGGATCTTGCACTAGACTAGTGTAAGAATGTGTGGAAGAAATTTCAGAAATTTTAATCCATGTAGATTGCAAGATATTTGCATTTAAGTGAAGGAATCTAGTTTTTTGTACCTTGCTCAACTACATTTTTTGGCTTTGAACCTTTTTAACTTAAATTTTTTGCTCTAATGATTTTGAATTTCTAATTTTATATGATGAAGAATTGAGTTGAGAATCTAAAAAAATAAATTTAAGAAGAAACACTTAGTTTTCACTCATTAAAAAATTGTTAAGTAGAAGTAGGTTCAAGATTGAAGGAAAAATTAAATCATTAATAGCTCTAAGATAGAATTGAAATTTACTAATCTCAATGGTGAGATTGTTCTAGCAAGAAATCTTGACCTCGTGAAATTTTTTGTTTTTTTAAATTGTTAAAATTGAGTTCAGAAATGAGTTCTACAAGTTATTTTTTCTAAAAGATGCTCTAACTGCTCGAAAAATAAGATTGACCATAACTTTTGCATAACAAATCTAAATGGAATGAATCAAAGCTTCCCATGTAAATAAAAATAAAATCTATATGAAACAAATTTTTAAAATTTTTATTTTAAAGTTTTTTTGAGGATTTTTTTCTGCCCACCAAACTAAAATTTGGGGGTTTTGTGCCATAACTTTTGCTCCCGGGCACCGATTGAAATAAAAATTACATTTTTGGAAAGCTAATGTGATTCTCTATCTTCACCAAAAAATTCAGAAAATCACAAAAATATTGAGACCGTAGGAGCCTGCCCGAAATCCATTTTGTCCCCCGAGGGGACAATTGGGACTTTAGGGGTTAAGCGGCACAAAATAGAGGGCAATTTTTACGTTTATCCTTTAATGGGGCAATATAGGGGTCAATCCTCCCTGGACATTTAAAGGATGGTCTACCTTTTTTATAGGATTCCATGGACAAACATATTTTTAGATCATTTTTTAGAGAGAAGAATAGATGTGGAATCTCACACAAGTGGTTTTGTATTCTTCCAAGAGTTTTTTAATTACTTTTAAATTTTCAAAGATTTGGGGCATAGTCACCTATTTGTAACCATATGTCTTCCAAAATCTGTCCACTTACAACTTGTAAAGAGATGTGCAGAAATCAAAGACAATGATTGGCTCTTGCAATAGAAAAATAAAATTTCCTTGATTCATTCAATTGCTAAAGTGGTCCATTTAAAGATTGACTCATCTCCATTCTCTAGCTAAAAATAGGATCAATTTGAAGGAGAAGGTTGGCTTTACAACAAACTACTTTAATGCCCATTGGGAGCAAAGATTGCTACAAAGTTGCATATGATTGGATGCCTAATTAACCCATGAAGAACTGTGGTTGATTCTAGAGGTTGGTAAGGTGTTTTCTGGTCACAGATTGAAGATAGAAAAAAAAATACCAAACCGTGAAGCATTCTGAAGATTTGACCATACCGATGGAGTTGGCGTTAATGCTTAGGGCTTCGCAATACATTCTACATGGTGAATTTTGCATTGATTTTCATATTGATTTGGGTACTTTAAGTCAATATTTTGTTTGTTTTTTTAACCCCAAATCCCATGTTACCACAAATTGACTTGTTCTTGTCCCAATGCATTTGGTTTCCAATTTCCCACACCCACTTCCTTTTGTATGTATCCAAATTCATTCAACAAATTTCAAAATCATTATAAATTCATACTTTATCAAAAAAATATAATTAGCAATTATAATATCAATTGTAACATCAATTGATATTACACTATCTTAACATATCTACACGTGAAAAGTCATTCACTCCTAAAATCCCAAGGCTCCTTTTTCATCAAAAGTCACTTTAACTGCTATTTCTATAGCAAAGAGCAAAAAAAAATTAAAATGTTTTTTTTTAATATCTAACTATTGGATCATGTTCTAGACTTGTATAGGAATGTGTGAAATTTTTTTCACAAACTTTGACCGTATAGATTGCAAGATATTTGCATTTAAAGTGAAGGAAACAAATTTCTTTGCACCTTGCTCAACTACATTTTTGTCTTTGAACCTTCATAACTCATAATTTTGTTGTATTGATTTAGAGTTTCTAAATTTATATGATAAAGAATTGAGTTGAGAGTCTAGGAAAAAAAATTCCAAAAAAACTTTTATTTTGTTTTCATTCATTAAAAAATTGTTAAGTAGAAGTAGGTTCAAGATTGAAGGAAAATCTAAATTGTTAATGCCTCTGAGATGGAATTAAAATACCCTAATCTCAAATGGTCAGATTGTTTTAGCAAGAGATCTTAACCTTGTCAAACTTTCTTTTTTGAAAAATTGTGAAAATTGAGGTCATAAATTAATCCTACAAGTTATTTTTCCCAAAAGATGCTTTGATTGCTCAACAAACAAGATTATCTATAACTTTCTTATAAAAATATGATCTATACAAAATAAAATTTTAAAGTAGTTTACTTTAATTTTTTGAAGTTTTTTTTCCTACGTGCCGAATTGAAAGAAGTTTTTTTTTGTGCCATAGCTTTTGCTCTCGGGCTCTGCTTGAGATAAAGATTATGTTTTTGAAAAACTAATGTGTTTCCTATCTTCATTAAAAAAAATTCAGAAAATCAAAATAAATATTGAGAACCTGCCCAAAATCCATTTTGTCCCCAGAGGATATAATGGGACTTTAGGGGTTAAAACAGTTCAACTATCCCGTGAGGCCGGTCAAGGCAGTCAATCTGCCCTCAATTGGGCGGGGTTAAGGGGCCATCTAATTTATTCAGGCCAGGCCCGTTTTCGGATGATTCCTCCATGTTCCACGTGTGAGATTGTGAACGGATGTCCCAGGATCTGCTAAAGATTACACCCAATCAGGACTCGAGATCAATTGAAGCCAGTCTTCCATCAATCAAGTTGCGGAATTCCCTTTGATTGCCTTGAATTGATGAAAACGAAGCCTAATACAGGTACTGAACCTCTCTTAGGGTCATTTCACACTACAGCCGTCCAAGTCGAGAGCCCAAAGTCCAAACTATGGTTGAGAGTCTTGAAGAAATGTGCAATAAATAGGCATTTCTTTGGACTCTCACCCAAAGTTTGGCTACTCAATCTTGCGCCCTTTGGACTTGGACGGCCATAGTGTGAAGCTTTCAAAGGCCAAGCCCAAAGTCCAAACCTATATTGTTCAACTTCTATCTTTTTTTCTTAACAAATAACAAATCATTCATAATTAAATAACTAATTTTTTTAGAATTTTTTTTTGATGGATTCTTTATCATTATTTGGATAGTCATTTTTGGCTAGTCCAAACTCTGAACAAGAGTTCGTCGCCATGTAATTATTTTTTTGCCACACTGTCAGTTTAGAAGGTGATGGCCTCTGAATTGTGCCATCTAGTGTGAAGGATCAAGAGGTTGAGATTTCAAGAATTTATGGATTCCTACAATATGATTGGTGAAAATCAACAGACTCTCGCCCTTTTGTTGTAGTGTGAAGTGGCCCTTAGTGCATAGTGTTGGGACTTTATGTACTAAGAGGTGATTATGCATTTAGGAGTCCCAGACCATGTGTCTTTCTATCTTGAATCTAGAGGGCCACGTATCTTTATGTCTTGAATGAGACGTAAGCCCACTTATACTCTCCAAACTCTTTTGCAGCATATTATGCACTTAGGAAATATGCAATAAAAAGCTTATATCTATATACTACTATTGGATGTGGAGAAGTTTTCTTCATAGAAGTTTTCATCTAGATTTCATTCTCAACAAGCTACTTTCTCCAAATCGCATTGCCAGCTTCAACTCAAAAGAGTCCTCATTTGAAATCTATTCCACAAAATTTTTTTCATTTGAATCTTCACCATAGCCTTATTCTCTTTACAATTGATCATGGTTCATTATTGCATTGTCCTTCCTTACAAGTGAACAACTTTCTCAAGTTTTCATTCTCATTCTCACGACAACACAAAAGAAGTGTCACACCTTTTTTTATGTAGAATGGCTTCCTATTGGCTCTTCTTTTTCATTCTACAATTTCTCATTGTTTCTAGGATTTTATTTCTTGGATAAGATGTGACAACCCCTCTGATGAACTTGCATTAACCTTAATGTCCGATTTCTAAATGACTAACATACTGAAACTCAAGTTTCATCCTCATTACTACTTAGATGAAAGTCATCTTAATTTGTGGAGATACTTTATCAAGTTGTTGTCCTATCTAATGATTGGATTTGGTGTTACTAGCATATATATTTTTTCTAAAATTATAAATGTGGTTGACCAAGCCCAAATTGCATTCACTCTAGCTCAAAACTAGATTTACAAAAATCATAGGTCATAAATTTAAAAAACACAAAAATCTCAAAAAATCATCGTGTGAAGAGAACCTCATTTCAAATCCATTCCATCAAATTGCACTCGAAAAATGATTATATTTTGCCTATAATCGAAATTTTGAAGGAATTTTTATATTTTCCTTTCAAAATTTCCAGAAAAATATTGGTGATAGCCTTGGTGAATCTAACCATAGGGATTGCATCTAAAATTCAAAATCTACAACTTTCATTTGTATATGAATTCCAAAATATTCTTCAAAATAGTACTTTATGATGATTTTTTTTGCAAATCATGAATTCTAGAGAAGACTATGGACGTTTAGGGGTTAAGCATAAGTTATGTGGAACTTATTAGTGATAACTTCACAAATCTGGTGGATTTGGTGGTTCACTCTCAATTCATCCAAACCTGATGGTAACTAAACTTATGGGAGGCAACCGATTCTTGATCAACCTCCAATTCTGGCCATATAGACCATTCTTTTTTTTTGTGCAAGAAGAGACAAGCAACCATAAATTTTGGCGCATTTCCCAGTGTAGTTGTGGCGCATTATAGTTGGCTCCGCGACTTTCAATATTGCAACCAAACCTTATTAGATTTTGCAACCAGCCCTTGGTCGGAAATAAAAAAGACTTATATGACTACTACGGGTTGAATAGAATCTTCAGCTAAAAAATTCATGGTAATCATGTTTTGACAAAAAAAATCAGGAAAATTATGGAATCCTTCCAAACTCTATTTCTGTACATGAGAAAATTTCCCTTCTCAAGAAACCTGCGCTCCAGATTGACGTAATTGCTTCAGTGGTCGAAAATGGGTTGGCTTCCTTAAAAGCTAGAAAACCGTTAAAACAACGGCAGGAAATTATTAGCTAGACGAGGACGTTCCGTTGCCAGTGAGGGTATCAAACGACTCAATGAATGAATATGGCTTTTGTACGTAAGAGACAGGATTACAGGAATCACAGAATAACTTTAGGTCTAAATTAATTTTGTCCAGTCTGGCCTCACTAATTGAAAATCACTCTTTTAAAATTCCACTTTCTCGAGCCGCGAGTTTGCCTTTTTTGCAGTTGGTGTAATTGGTCATTAACGTAAACATCAATTTAAAATCTTTTGTGGAGCATCTTGTACTCTTGCAACTTATGACGGAGCATCCCGCCCCCTCCCCCACCCAAAGTCACTCAGTCTTCAGTTCCCAATGAAAGTTTAAACTTCAAATTCATCCTAAATATGTATTTTTTTTCCTGATTTTGCTAAAGCAGGGTTGGTGCGGAGCAGTTGTAAATTGTCCCGAAATAACACCAATTATGTCTTCCTTCCTCCAGTTTTCAATGTTGAAACCATGGCAACTGGAATTTTTTTTATCACAAACGTTTTTTTTATTTAATAAATGAAATGCTGAATTATATTTTTTGAAACATACAATCTTCAAGGGTTGCAGTTGGATTAACATGACTCAACCAAGGCAACTTAGTGTAAGGATCGGGAGAATTGCTAAAATTTGATGATCACAAAGGTAGAATCGCCCATACCCGATCACTTAAGCAATTTCAGGACAAATTAGGCGTAGTGTGAAGCAATGGAAAAATTTCCCATGTAGAGAGATAAGAAATATTGGGATTGTGAATTTTTCGTAATTCTAGTCCCAAAATTGAAATTACTATGAATTTTGGGAGCCAAAGAGTATTTCAAACTTGTAGCCAAATTGTCATATTTAACTACACCAAAGATGATATTTAGTGTTGAGTGACATTTAGTGTTTTTACCGCCCTACTAGCTACAACACTAATTCTGAACTTGTCCACAATTAGTGTTAGACTTGAATGTGCCGGCTGCAAACTTCAGAGCCTTGTAACTTTTGCAAAAGTTCTTCAAATAAGGAAAATGAGATGTTTTTCGGCATCTACAAAAACTGTAGATGCCGAAAAACATCTCATTTTCCTTATTTGAAGAACTTTTGCAAAAGTTACAAGGCTCTGAAGTTTGCAGCCGCCTAGCCCTAATCGGTCCGATTCTGTCCGTGAACAGTGATATTCCGTCTGATATGACAACTCTGGTTCACATTTAGTGTTTGAATTGACATTTAATGTTACTTACTTTCATAGGGTAATTGGCTTTTAGTGTATGCCTTCGTATTTAGTGTACAAGACACTAAATATCATCTTTAGTGTACTTTTGGATTTTTGAAAGTCCAGAATGAATCATGGTCATCGAGAGATCTCACGATGGTCATTAGAAGATAATCTAAAACATTGAGAGATCTCACAATGTTATTAACCCATATCCTTCGGATGTTTAGTCCGGAATTCATTGAATAGTCCAAATGTAGTTAAATGTGGCATTCAATGTCGAGAGTCTTCTCATTTTGATTAGTTAAGAGATTACTTTCTCAATTAGTGCTTTGTACATACTTTACTAATTTGGGACATGTGTCATGACATCATTAGTCCCAACTTTGAAAACGAGAAAAAAAAACATTTTATACTTGGGTTGTAAGGTAAAACAGCCCAATAGGGTCAAATGACCTATAGTGGACACCTCATGACCCCACAGTGTTTTTTCAGACCACAATCAATATCTAACTTGACACCTATAGAGTGATTAGTGACCTCATCAGGAACATCCAATTTTTCCAATGTAAATCATTGTAGGAAGTGACTTTTCATGGCATTTCCACATTATAAATTATTGTGACCACTTTAGGTGATTAAGATGAGCATATTGGATACACTTTTTGTTGGTTATGGGGGCAGCCTATAGACCATGTTGGGAAGATCACTTCAGAAATACATAACTAATTCACACTTTGTCTGAAAAATAAAATTTCAATTGCTCTCACTATTTCTCACAATTGCTCTCGCACTTATCTTCGTGTGGGAAAAAATTTGAAAAATTTGAGCAATGGTATGAGGGCAGACTCCAAATTCTGACCACAATGGGCTGTTTTTTTTCCAGCCTTCAGTTGGTGTGTCGCTACCTTGCTAAAGCCAAGTCACCATGTCTACCTCAGCTTAGCAGTCTAGGGACTCTAGCCATGAGTGACACAGCACTCGCAGGTTCAGTCCGTCGTGTCCTACAAAAGTTTGTCCACGTTGGCATCCTTAGAAACCACATCTTAAGGCCAGTACATCAGCTAAAGTAACATGCTCTTAAAGCAACCATTTAAGGACTGGTCCACCTTTTTCACAGGCTTCCGTGAACAGAAATTTTTTTAGATCATTTTTCAGAGAAAGAAAAATAAACGTGGAACCTAACACAAGGGGGTTTGTATTTTTTTAAGCATTTTTGAATTACTTATAAATTTTCAAAGATTCGGGGCATAGGCACCTATTTGTGATCATAGGTCTTCCAAAATCCGTCCACTTGCAACTTGTAAGGAGATGAGCAGAAATCAAAGACAATGATTGGCTCTTGCAATAGAAAAATAATTTTTTCTCCATGCATTCAATTGCTAAACTGGTCCATTTACCCCCTAAACGTTGGAGACTATGTTTTCACCAAAAACAGTCCCAAACTGCCATTTTTGATACAAGCACCAAATTTTAGATTAAAAAAAACATTTTTGGACAAAGTAACCATAGGATCTTGTATTAAACTAGTTTGGAAATATGTGGAAAAAATTTCAGAATTTTTCACCGTGTAGATTGCAAGATTTTAACGTTTGAAGTGACAAAACTCATTTTTTTAGCACTGTAAAAATACGGGCAGCTGCACTTCACAAGGTCAAATTTGTATGAAAAAATCTCCAAAATGATTGCGCTTCTTTGGATTCATTCTTCAAGACAAGTTGGCTACATGCTTAAAAAATTTTAGATCATTTGGAATTGTACACATATAGAAAAAGTATAGCAAGTAGAAAGAAGTAGAGAATGATTCAAAACACTAAATTGTTAAGAATTTACTTATAAAATTGAAAAATTATAATTCCACCGGTGGTAATATAGTAATAAACAATTTACATTGTATGATTTATTTTTTTTCAAAAAAATATTAAAAATTGAGTTAAATTAAGGACTCCAAAGTTTATTTTTGAGTAGGGAATCCATAACTATCCGCAAACTAGAGCACCTCATAACTTTCAACTCATAAATCAAAATGGAATGATTCAAAGCTTTCCAAGTATATATAAATCTAAAGAGCCAATTTCAAATTTTTATTTTTGAAAAAAGTTTCTTTTTACATTTTTTAGATTTTTTTTTGGGCTACCCGTCGAGCATTGAAAATTACAGATCATGCAATAACTTTTGAACAATGAAGTCAAAAGTTATGAAAATTGTTGGGCCTTAAAGATAAACCTTGTCCCCGTGCTGTGTGAAAATTTCAGCAAAAAAAAATAAAAACTCCATATGCAATGAGCTGCCCAAAATCGCTATGTTGCCAAAAAAGGCAGTTTGGATGTTTAGGGGTTAAGGATCAACTCGTCTCCATTCTTCACCTAAAAATCAGGGTGGTTTGAAGAAGATAGGTGCTTTTAGAGCACACTACCTTACTTTACATACATTTAATGCTAAATGCACTCAATTAAGATTGAACATTCTTGGAAGTTGGATGAATGCATTTTCATCCACTATATTGAATGTTTAGACCCAAACTAATCAATCGACATTTTACACTATATATAAACATGTACCTTTGTTGTACAAAATATCACTCTTTAGCCACTTATACCGCAACAGAGTCTTCATGACTCCACTTTTCAGTCACTCTTTTCCGCAACAAAGCTTTAATGACTCCTCATGAGGTAAGTTTTTTACAATAACAAAATGTCACCTAAAACGGGTTTTTTTTAATAGTGTAAATCCCTTTAATTTTTTGGTCCCTTTAATATCCTTATTTAGTGTAGAAAATTTTAGTTATTAGGCGACTGTCTTCTTGGAGCTAGATCTGTTTAGAAGAATGGGAGTATGATCTCCACTCCAAACCCTTAAAATGTTAAGAAAAATATTCTAAATTCCCATAGAACTAGTTCTTGATAATATTTGCATTATGAGCACCTTTGATCCCTAAACTCCTATTATCCCTTCAAGAACAAAATGGATTTTGGGCAGGCTCTTATAGTCTCAATATTTGTCATGACTTTTTGAATTTTTTTTGTGAAGATAGAAAAAAACATTAGCTTTCCAAAAATATAAATATTATTTCATTCGAAGTTGGGGAGCAAAAGCCATGGCACCAAACATAACATTGTTTATGAATACTAGAGTGGCCCTTTTGCTCCCCTTGAAACACGGAGGCCTCCAATGTTGCAACACATACTATAGCCCAATTTGGAGTTGCCACTTTTTACATATAACCATTAGCTGGCTTCCCTCCTATTAATATTGCACCCCTAATGCACCAATGGTATGGTTTTGATTTAAATTGAAGTTCTTTCTAGTTATCCAAGGTAGAATTATCTCTAGACCAAGGGGGAAGTGATCAACCATGTTAACAATGTTATGAAAGCCCTTTTTTTAGTTCGGAGGGTAAAAAAAAACCTTAAAAAAAATCAAAGCAAAATATTTTAAAAGTTTTTTTTGTTTGAATCATATTTTTGTGTACATAGGAATGCCATTTGGACATGTTATATGAAAGTTATGGAAAAATCTTGTTTTTAGCAATCAAACCATCTTTTTGAAAAAATAACTTGTAATATTTATGTTTGACTTCAATTTCACAATTTTTCAAAAATAAAAGTTTCATAAAATTAAAATCTCTTGCTAGAATAGTCTAGCCGTTGAGATTAGTGTATTTCAATTCCATCTTAGAACCAGTCACAGTTTAGATTTTCCTTCAGTCTTGAACCTACTTCTACTTAATAATTTTTAATGAGTGAAAACTAAATGTTTAAAAAAAATAAAAATCCTAGACTCTCAATTCAATCATTTATCATAGAAAACAAGAATTCAAAATCAATAGAACAAAAGTTATTAGTTATGAAGGTTCAAAGCCAAAAAATTAGTTGAGCAAGGTGCAAGAAAATTTAGAAACAACAACAAAAAAACACGCAAATAACTTGTAATTTACATGGTCAAAGTTTGTGAATTTTTCTCCATTACATTTTTATGTTAGTGTAGTACAAGATCCTATGGTTAGATGTGTAAAAAAAACATTTTAAAATTTTGTTGCTCTTTGCTATAGAAACGGCAATTTTGAGTAAATTTTGATGGAAAAGAGACCTTGGGATTTTAGGAGTTAACTCCTAAAGAAACAAATAATGTTTTTTGGCAACATAAAAACTTTGGGTAGCTCATTGAGGACAAAATTTTTGATTAAAAAAAATAAAAATTCACGCAACATGTGGTCAAGGAGTAGCTATAAGGCACAACAATTTTTGTAATTTTTGTCATGATTTTTACATGGTTAAAAAATTATTGCATGATGTGTAGTTTTTTTTCAAATCGAATAGCTTAAGAAATCACTTTTTTTTAAAACAAAGATTTGAAATTATTTTTCTAGATTTACACATATGTGGAAGCTTTTAATCATTCCATTTTGATAATTGAGATGAAAGTTATGGGGAGTTTTTTTTGTGGGCATTTATAGAATCGCTATTCTAAAATAAACTTTAAAGTTTATTATTTAAAAACAGTAGGTGTACATTGTTTATTACAACATTACGATTGTTGGGATTGACATTTTTCAATTACATAACTAAATTTTTAATAATTTTAAGGTGTAAATGAAAAAATTTGTTTGTTCAAAATCCTAAATCAAAGTCCATCCTACATGCACATCAAATTTCTACCTGTATTTGTAACACAATAAGAAATTCAACAATGACATAGTAGAATTGCACAAGTTGGTTGAGGTAGGGAGCAAGATAGAGTGCGAGGGCTGCTCCGAAGCAAACAAGATGACAACGAGGATTGTGGAAGGCATCGCTTTGGAGGGGGCTACCAAAGCTTTCCTTTGGGGCTCACTCCATATAATCCGCAGAAGTAAAGGAACGAGGTTATAGGAAAATATAGAATTAATTGTGTGACCACATCACAAGCAGGAGGTAATCCTAAATTTGATATTGTCTTCTTATTGTAGAGTTTGTTGTTAGTCTACAAACACAAATACCCTTATCGTTATACTCTATTAGGAATGGAAGCATTAGCATTCTCCCCCTGATGGTAGTGTGTAGTTGTATCTTAGTTATGCTTGGTCTTCATAACTAGTCTCTAGCATGTCTGTCTCTCAAATCTGATTAGGTAATTAGCTTTGTCCGGAGGCTTCTCCAATATGAAGATAGTCACTGCAATTGTGAAGACAATTGCTTCGAGTAAAACCCCAAGAATTGGTGGAGTCTCACACTTTTCGTCTAGACACCAACTATGTCCAAATTTGTCCGCTAATACCATCAATCTACTAAAACATGAAGCCCTATCCCTCTCGTGGCTAGCTCTCATAGGCTTTGCACCAACAAAACACTCGTCCCAAATAGAGCTCCAAGAATGGATCAACGGTAGAACCCAATATGAGAATGAATAGAATTTGCATGTTTCAAAGAGGCTACTTTGTCCTTACTTTTGCTTAGAAAGAAGGTGTTACAACTGCACTTCAACAAAGTCTACTTACATTTAGAACACACCAATTGTATTTTCACCTTTGGTAGCCATAGTTTAAGCCTACCCTCTCCAAAGGAATAAAAATCCCACTATGGATATGTTTTCTTTTCTTAGACAATGTATATTACAAAGCATTGAGAGAAATCTTCTCATCAATTGGCGAAGTAGTATGGAGCAGTAGAAAGGAGAATTATTTAAAAAATCCTCCACCCCTCGTGTACTCATTGAAAATACCAAGAAAATTTTAAAATACCAAAACTTGAGTATCCTGGACGACCCCATCCGGGACCTACTTAAAGTCCCTAACACTCCACCAAGAAAAAAAAGACTACACCTGTAGCCCATAGTATTCATATAGTGTGGTAGCTCTAAACGATACTTGAGCTTTAATGGGGAGTTATAGGGTACCTTCATTTCTCTACCAATAGATTTAGAACCGACTAACAACTTCTTTAGGGCTAGATTTTGGAGCCAAATGTTAATAGACCTTGAAAAAAATACCGAATCAAACAGTAGATGCCTTGCTTCCAAACAATGGAACTCGATTGTATTAAATAAATAAATAAAATTCCAGAAAAATATACAGTTGATTTAAGTGGAGCATCTTTTCTTCTTTAGTTCATTGATACATTACACAATCATCAATCTTTATCTCTTCTCCCTAATTTTATTTTAAAACAATAGTAGCATTAGATTTTATTAATTTCAAATGAATGCCTTACACAAAATATCACCCAACTTTGCTCATAAGGTAGGAAGCTCAAAAATTGCTCATCTAAGGATTGGCCCACCTTTTTCATGTATTTCCTTCAATGGAAATATTTTTAGCTCATTCTTCAGATAAAGATAAATAGTTGCAGGATATAACACAAGTGGTTTCATATTTTTTGAAGCATTATTGAATTACTTATGAATTTCCAAATGAGCTGTATTGTTGGAACCTATTTATGATTCTAGATCTTCCATAAATTGTTCACGTGCATCTTATAAAGAAAAATGGAGAAAACAAGAAAATGATTAGCTCTTACAATAAATAATATTTTTTTCTTGATCCATTCAAGGACTATAGAGGTCAATTTAAAGATCATCTTATGTCCATTTTAGAGTTAGTTATAAGGGCAATTCTAAATGCCCAAGTGGATTTTGAGCCTCTTACCTTAAAGCATTCTTCAAAACTTTATTTTCTCTATAAATAACATAGAATCTCTTTATTGCGAAGATATGCAATCTTAGTGTCACTTCTACTTGGCTATCATGCCTCAACATGGGACGTAAGGTGAATAAAATCTTTTAATTTATAGTAACCTTGAATTTTTTAGATTAGAGGTGTTCTCTCAGTCACTCACAAACGATTCTCTATGAAAAACTAATTGCATAAAATCCAATTTTGAAACCATTGGCATTGTCTACGGGATGCATGATTGGAGCATTCACGGGTTACCTCTACTAAAGCAAAATTTGAATCTTATTTTATTCAAGTTTTTCAAGCCCTGCAACGCCCAGGGAGAAGTCGGAGGTGCAGCGAAGAATTGTCTGAGTCGATGCGAGATCAAAACCATCGCTCTGAGCCCCGTCTCGCCAGACTATTTGGTGGCTCAAACCGAAAGGCTGGAAAACCTTCAGACTTCGTGGAAATTTTCGCAATCAAATGTTTGTAGGTTCTGCAGGGCCATTTTCTCCCCAAGAGAAATGATCCATGGACATCATCGTACGTGAAAGACCTTCATTCATTCTCCGTGCATGTATCGAGACACTTATTGCAATAAATTTTGGATAAATCAAGGATAATTTGTGGATGGATGTGAAAATTGTCGCTCTTCTTCCGTTTCTGAGTCAGGTTTCTAAATTTGCGCAGGCATTGTTGGATTGTTCATCTTTTTTAGTGCTATTGTTGTTTATTTAGTGTTGTTGATGATTCGGGAATGTGTCGCGCTAGAAGGATACTGTGAGAACGATCAATGGCGTGCTTCAATTGATTGCGATGAGTATTTCTGCGGTGGAGTTTGAAATTGTGAAGGTGGATTTTCGAATGCAGTGTTAGATTTGTGCAGAGGAATTGAAGGGTTTGAAGCTTTGCAACCAATCGATTACTAGATCGGCCTTCGAATCGCAGGTCTCAGGGAGTTGTTCATTGCTTTATTGCTTATTTTTGCTATTGCGGATACGATTGCGGTATATCGCACCGCAATAATCCTGTTAGAAGTATTCATAGCGTGCTTCAATTCATTGTGACTAGGCTTTGCGAAGATGTACTTTGAAGGCGAATTTTCGAATGCGATGATCGATTTTTGCAGAGGATTTGAAGGATTTGAAGACTTGCTTAAGGATTTGAAGAACCAGAGTAGACAGAAATGGTGTAAGTAGTGCTATCAGTTAAGATGTCGCTTCTCCTCGCATACAGTCATCGTCTTTCATATCCGAGATACTATTCCGCGCTGCAGCACCGCAGCATCAGCAGCTCCTCGAAGCCGGCAGTTTTGAACTTGGTGTGTCCTCCCCGTGCGTTCCGCTGCTGCGCGGCTAGTTTTGACAATGGAGGATTCGAGGACCGTGACTTCGTGGCTGCAAATGATTCTCCTCCTCCGCTGGTGAAAAATTCCGGTGCTTCTAATCAAAATAATTTCGCCATGGCGAACTCTGCACCGGATATGGGAAAGGCTTCCGGGGCGCGGGAGGAGCCAGCATGGATCCCGGTTACAGAGGGCAGGATTGAGAGGGTATGAGTCGAATCTCCTTTGAGAAGATAGCAAAGTGTCTCCTTCGGATCACCTAAAAGTGTCATATTATTGACGAAGTGCTCTCTTTTGTGCAGGCCATCTTTAATTTTCGGTTCCTCACTCTGCTGGCGATTGTTGGCTCGCTTGTAGGTTCCCTCCTTTGCTTCCTCAAGGTCACAATCTCAACCGAGCTGCTGTCTTTGCCGTTCTTTTCGTTTGCTCAAGCGGAAATTCACATTGATGGACAAATTACAGCACATTCTTGAAATTGCATGTTCAATCAGACCTAAGGAAGAGGGTACGGTACCGTTGCATCATTAAATTTTTTTAGCCAATCAGTTCATTCAGGCCCTCTGCATCTGATAGAAATGACAAAAAGAAATTCCAAGATCATATTTCTTACATTTTCTGTTAGATTTTTCTAACATATGTATAGTAAAAGTTTTCAAAACTTCTCACTAGTGAAAGAGATCATTTCATACACAAGATCCAAATTTGTTGAGATCAGATTTTGATCACTATGAATCAAAGTCTTGTGCTGTGCAATTTCAGAGTGGGAAGTTGTAGATCAGTATGGTATAAGTGACAGTAGACAAAGCCCGTTTCCACCAGACATTCTGCCAAGCCATGCTTACACAGCTAGCTAATTGAAAGCCAATCGAGTGTATTGGAAGAGAAGAGTTGCTGTTGGTAACAGGGATCAGGGATTCAGGGCCCTAATATCAACCTCAGTGAAATCCGAAATGTTGTTATGCAGGGAACTGGATTCGTATGTGAATCATTCATTGCGTACTTCAGAATGTGTGTTGATGGATTGCACACAGGGAAGGTGATACTTCGACTTGTTGAGGCTGTCGGTAACCGCTTTGAACGCTTACAAGTGACTTTCAAGTTGATGTTTGAATTGCAAGATTAGGTTTAGCGTCTAGAGTTCGCAGCTTTCTCGTGCTTAGATACTTGTTGTAACCTAATGTGTGAATTGCCGGCAAATTAGATGTGTACCTCGTTGGAACCGTGATGCTGATATTTGGAATGGGCCTCTACGGACTGTTCATTAGCGACGAGCCAAAAGAGGGACGGCCTGATCGTGCATTGAAGAATACAACACTCTTCGGGATGTTTGCACTCAAGGTAAGCAAAACTGTATTCCAAAGCTTCAGAAATGGAAGGTAGAGGAAACTCTTTACGTCACGTTTAAGCATTGAACGTATGCTGAAGTTTGATTTTTTTGGAGATCACTTTGGGAACAAGAGCCAAATCTGTTGAGATCAATTTTCCATCACTATGTACAAAGTTCCCATGCAATTTCAAAGTGAGAAGTTGTAAATCACCAATCGTGACAATAGACAAACTCAATTTCATTCAAAAGGTCAGTTGCCATAGACATTTAGATCATTTATGTTTACATCAGGTTACCATAAGTCCAACCAAGTGTATGAATATATGAGTTGCTGCTGTTAACAGGGGTTAACATAGGAGAAAGGAAGAGGTCCCTAACAGTTCTATTACCCCTAATCATAAGTCCATTGCCACCAAAGTAGCTGCAAAGCATTTGTAACCAACCTCCAAAAGCTAATCTTCTATTATGCTGTTTATGAAACAGTCTCGACCACTCTGGATGCAGATAACGACATTGGATACATTGAAGACAAAGCTTGGACATGTCATTGTTATGATTTTTCTCGTGAAGCTTTTTGAGAAGAGCAAGACAGTACACCTTGCCAGCTCCGTGGACTTACTATACTATTCCATCTCCATTTTCTTGTCATCTGCCTCACTCTATGTGTTACAGCGCTTACATCAATCCAAACACGTGTAAGCAAAAATTAGAGTGTTGGCGAGTAGTCTTTTGTAATCTTAAAATTGTCAATATGCCCGTGGTTAGTTAATAATTTGAAGTAGATGAATTACTTGACCATTTTCAGTTCGTAGACAACGATACGTTGACTTTACCTGTAATAATTCCTTCTTTCAGTCTTATCTTCTTCAGTACTTGATAAATATACCGAACCACCTTGAACAGATTCTCATGCAAATCCAGCATTTCAACCGACTGAATCACTTCCAACTTGTGAATGCCATCGCTTCCATCATGGGCTTGTTATGAGACTAGACGAACACGTCAAGAACTACAGTATGAGAACCATAAATTGTTGACATTCGTTTCTGGATTGTCATACCCTTTCAAATTCAACATTTGCTTAATCCCTAAAATCTGTCATTGACCAAATGGGTATTTTGCATTTTGGGGCAGGCTCCTCCTATGAATGCAATTTCTTGATGGTATTTTCTGTAGTCAGAATTTCTTCTAGCTTTCCAATGAGCCAATGTAGCTTTCCAATGAACCAATGTGCAAAAGAAATAAGTTTGTGATTAACCCTTAAACAACGGGTTCAAAACTGTGGAATTCATCTATTTTGACACCATGTGAATTGTTGGATTAAAATAATGCAAAAACACTCATTAGAAGTCAAACTATTGTAGATGATCTCCCCCTTTCCCACAAAATTTGGAAGATGAATAATTGCACTTTTGTCCTACACAAGAGATTCTCTTGTCATTCATTGGCCGCAAAACGTCTGCCTCAATGTTTAAAGGTTAAAGGTTTATCTTGTATTCATTTCCTTGAGCTTTTGGACAACTAACAAAAGAAATTTTAAGTTTAAAAAATATCATATGTATGTATATATATTCTTGTAAAATAAGTTCATATCTACAAAGAAATCTAGTATTTCATTCCATTTTAATGAGTGAGGTAGAAGATACAAAAAATTATGTTTTGCGTGTAGTCATGGCATGTCCCTCCAATAACTATGAGAACAAAAAAGTCCATCGGGTTTGCATGGTTTTCTACAACATTTTCATCATTGATTGGGTTTACCCTATTTCAATTGTATGTTAGATTTATTAGCAATTATGTTTTTTCTATTATCTCATATGTAATTAATGGTTCTTTGAAAAGACAAAAATGAAGTTATTTTTTCTTGAATTATTTTCCATAGATTCCCAACTCAATTTTCTCACATAACATTAAATTCCTCATATAGTAAAAGACCAAAAAAATTCTATGATAGTTTCAAAGTTGAAACTTTGCATTTGGGAACAATTGAATAAACTTATTGTATAACTTTCAACATTATGATGTTGGAGATGCTAAAGAATTGGGCTCTAAAATTTAGTAGAGAAATAAACATTCAAATTTACTTAGATACAAGATTTTTAAAGTAAGAACTTAGAAGTTGCAAAAGAGATTACAAATTTGACCACTCCATTTCTTTTTCAACAAGTGTTGTTTTGTGGAAGTTTGCTCAGAAAACCTCAAAGAACTTTAGGGGTTAATCAATTGTGGTTATAGTCATTTGTTTTCACATAAAGAGCTACTAGAGCATTTATTCTACAAATGCTTCTATAGCATTAAGAGTTAATGCTCCAATAATTGGATCCACTAGTTGCACTACTATGTATTAGTAGTGTAGATTTTCAATTTTGAAATGTACTTCACTTGTATATAGTAGCCAAAAAGTGGTACACATAGTAGATCTTGTACCTTACTTTTGTACACCACACAAAATCTTTCAAAATATGTAATGTGAGATTCAATAGAAGAATAAGATTTTATTTGTAATCGTCACAGACCGTTAACTTTTTTAATAATCGCACTTATGGAATTATTCCAAACTTGACCTTTCCAAGGTACAATTTTTTGAATGGTTTAAATATTGAATTGAAGATATTTGTCCTAGAGGCTTTTCAAGCTCAATAATAAAAAATTATTTGATAAAATGATGTGTTGATACTAAACTTGTTGCAAAAATACTATATATTACAAAATTATTATACTTTATGGCAGAGTATAGTATATGTTCAATATACTTTTTCAATTTGAGGCCTTGCTTTAGTAGTTATATTTTCTCACACAATAAAAAATTAACTATGGCTTGTATTGGTTCTATAGAGTTGTACTTTTCCTATCATTGCATCTTTACAAATTCTATAGTTGAAATTTCCTATTTATGATACTAAAGATCAATATATAATAGTAGATCCCTTTGCCATTTGAAATGTGATGACAATTTGAAACAATTGCCTAATGTAATAGTGACCATATTACTAAAGTATTGTACAATTTTTACAAGATTTGGTCCACATTGTTCAAAGATATAGTTCAAGGCACCTAGTCTATATATGTAGACAATCCTATGGACAATTATTTTAGACTTGTTTGTGGGCTTGTGGCCTATTGAACATCAGTTCTTCATGTCATAGTAGATTTTGTAAGTTGTTAGAATGGAAACCAAAATTTCCTTGCCTTAAAATTTTAATTATTTTAGAAAGCAACCATTCAACATTGGAATAAAAAGACCAATGGGAGAAGACAAAATTGAACAATACTATAGCTTCCTAGTATCTTGGTTAGAAAAATAATTAATTAAAAAGATGTCTAAATTTTTGAAAAACTATTGACCTAGTTTGTCCAAATATATATATATATATATATATATATATATATATATATATATATAAGCAATTGCCTAATTCATAGAAATTCAACTCACTTCACACAATCTTGCATTCTTTTAAACATTAATTGCAAAAGAATTGGCTTGCCATTTTGACCATTGTAAAGTACAATCATTAACAAACAAAACATATCTCACACAACAAACCCTAACACACAAGATAAATAATTTAGGATTTTAGAGGTCAAAAAAAGGGGTTAAATAATTGCAACCACCTTAGATGAAAGTAGCAACAACCACTTCAAAATTGTAAGAACAACTTGGATGAATGACTAATTTATTTTACTTATATTAATTATTAGGCAGAGAGCTGTTCCAATTGCTAGGAAGCTAAGGTACTTTAAAATCCCACCATCATTTAGTTTCTTAATAGAAGGAGATGATTTCTAGGCATTGAAAGGATGATAATAAATTTTCAACATTGAAAGTCATTGCCTGCTTCATTACTGTTGAAGAATTAGAGTCTATCATTGAGATAATTAGCCAAAAATGATTCAATGCATCCTTTGTTTTTACAATTCCCATGAAAGTCATTCACCATATACTTTTAGTCTATAATGTCTTTGTTGGGTCAAGATCAATGACATCTTCTAAAGTTGAAAGACTTATTGAAGTAGATGAGTGTGAAGTTCTATAAAACAATAAGAACCTCCAATGTTAGAAATGGCTACTTTAAACTACTAGTATATTGTGAATAAATATGTAAACAAGAGTTTAATGTAAAAAATCTATTGTAGGACAAATAAAAGAGCCTAAAGAATGCCATAAGATATGTACATCCATAATCAATACAACCTAAAATGCGACACCTACATTTGGACCAAAAACCTAAATATTGATTACATAAGATGTATACAAACAAAATATGAGAGTTATGAGAGCCTACTATTGATTTTGAGTACACCTAGAGACAAATACTTTGAAAATTCTTAACCTATTCATACAATGTCTACATAATTCATTCTAAAGTGCATTGGGATTATCTTTCAATTGCCATGAAGATCAAATAAAACTAATTCATGTTTGATAATAGTAAGCATGCTTAGCTGTAATTAGTAACAATTATTGTACGTGGCTATCATGGTTGACATTTCATGTTGAATATTTAATTAATATTGGAAAAAGTGGTTCGATAGTTGCTTTAAGATTTAGTAAAATTTTCAAATTTTTTTTAATAAATAATTTAGCACCTTGATTAGAGGAACATTAATCCCTAAAGGACCATGACTATGTTTCACCAAAAATGCTTTTAAATTGTCATTTCTTATACAAGCATCAAATTTTAGAAAAAAGAAACATTATTGGACACATGTAACCATAGTATATTGTAGTATGCTAGTTCAAGAATATGTGGAAAAAATTTCAGGAATTTTCACCATGTAGATTGCAAGATAGTAGCGTTTGAAGTGACAAACCCCCTTTTTTTTATCCTTGCAAAAAACCGGGCAGCTTCACTTCACAAGATCACATTTGTATGAAAAAATGTCCAAAATGGTGGTGCTTCTTTGGATTCATTCTTCAAGGCAAGTTGACTACATGCTTGAAAATTTTAAGATCATTTGGAATTGTACAACATATAGAAAAAAATAGTAAGTAGAAAGAAGTATAAATGTTTCAAAATACTAAATTGTTAAGAATTTAGTTATGGAATTGAAAAATGTCAATCCCAGTGGTTGAAATGTTGTAATAAACAATCTACGTCTTATGATTTTATTTTTTTCAAAAATACTGAAAATTGAGTAAGGTAAAGGACTTCAAAGTTTATTTAGAGTAGAGAATCCATAACTATCCGCAAACTACCCACAAACTAAAACTCTTGTAACTTTTCATTTCATTAATCAAAATGGAATGGTCCAAAGCTTTCCATTGTATATAATTCTAGAAAACCAATTTCAAATTTTTGTTTTAAAAAAAAGTGATTTTAAAAATTTGCCCAGACTACCCATTTATGAAAAAAAAGTAACATATTAGGCCATGACTTTTGACACATATTTCCAAATGTCATGAAACTTAGTGCATATGAAAGATATTCCTTGTCCCCACCTCCTATTAAAATTTTGAGCCTAAAATATGAAAATCTCCAATTACATGTACCTGCCCCAAATTTCTATATTGCATACTGGTCCTTTAGGGGTTAAGAGGGTGGCAAATATACTACTTTGAGATTTGCATGCAATGACTTGGATGCAAGGGGCGCTAATCAACAACCATCCTCTCATTTGTCCATTTGTGAGTGTTTGTAGGCTTTCCTTTTCTTATTGTTTTTGTCAACCTTATATCTCATTTTTCTTTTGTGAATAATGCATTAACATCATGTCACTTAATCTTTAAAGGATATATTGGTGACCGTGGAAATCATCCCTTTGGATACTGTGAAAATCATTGGCTTAAAAAAGAAGCAAAACCCCTCATGGAAGTCAAACTACTATAGAAGACTTTTCCTTCTCATAACAAAATTTTGAGGTTGAATAGTTTCATTTTTGTCCTATACAGAAGGATTCTCTATCATTCATTGGACACAAAATGTGCACTTTATTGTTTATAGGTTAACATTTCATTTATCATATTTTTGGAAGTTTGTAACATGAATGTGTCCCATTTTCTGATAGCATCTGCAGCATGAATTTAATTGTTTTCTGGCCCCCTCTTGGAAAAGATTCCAAAACTTTATAGCTTTTGTGTTTATTATTTAATTTTTGCCAACCCTTTATTAGTCCAAAGCGAACTCTTTCCAACCATTTGAATTTGAATAGGACAGACTTCCAATTGATGAACAAATTTCTTCTTCCGATGAAGGTGGGGCACCCAGTCACCCCGCCACCCCCCTTTCCAAGGACGGAGGCCGATGAACAGTTTTCCTTCTGATGAAGTGAGGCCGGCACTCAGGCCCCTTCCGAGGACGGAATCCCACCATGATCTCGATTCAATCAGTAGAGTGTTCCTCAAAAAAATTTGTCGAGGAGGAAAAAGTTTCGTGATTACGGTATACAACTGAGAGATGAGTCGCAGCTGCTGCCTGACAGAGTTGTTGAGGAGAGACTGTTCCATCGGTGACGATCCGAGTTATTGGATCCAAAATCGAATGTTCCTCGATCGGCCACACATCTTTCAATCTCAACTTGCTGGGATTTTAGTGCAAGCTCAAGTTGGACTTGCGTGTGATTAGGCCGTGGAGGTTTGAATCGGAGTTTGGGGATTCAAGGAGCTTGGGGAATCCAAGGAAGCGCGAAGTGGTGTAGGTCTATCGCACAAGCCCATTGTGATTTTGGATGATTATTTTTTTGAATTGGATCTGGACAATTTGAGGGCGGGTTTTTTGGGGGTGTTTAGGAGCTTCATTTGGGGGGATTGAGGACACCATGAGGCTCCAGGAGTTTGAAATGAAGAAGCGTAGGCTTTAGAAAAGCGGTGGGATTTTGGGTTCTTCATGTGGCAGAGATTGGTGTCCCGAATTGACGGTGAAGTCAAATTACGCAGTTCGCGTAACCTTCCGTAGCTCAGGCTGTGTGTACGTGCATGCAACGCCATCTTCGGTGGCTTGTATTATACCCTGTCAGAAAAGCAGTAACGCTTCAGTGGCATTGAAATCCAGGTCGCGTCTCTCTAGCTCTATGGGGGCTTCGGAGGGCTCTGCAAATTTCAGCAGTCTAGGGTTTTGAAGTTGGAATTAGTGGGAAATTTCTGCCATTTTTACTTCGACGACTCTGCTTTTCGAAATTTTTGTGCTGATTGTTCGCGACTATTGAGGTGGTAGGGATTAGCGTTTGATGTTAGAGTGCATTTGCTTTCTCGAAGCGGTGAGTTGTGCTGTAGCTTTATGGCACTGAAAGTGACGTTGAGTTTCGAATTGCTGAAAATGGATCCTCTACGTCAAGGCACATCCACCTAAAGAAACATTTGCAGGTCAAAATTGAAAGGTAGAAACGCTCTCCGTTTCGATTGTCCTCTCTTTTGATGAACTCCATCTCCATTCTCATTTGCTTCTTGTTTCCCTTGTGCAGATCAATTTTTCGTCATGGCGGATGAGAGCGTCGTGGTACGCAGAGTTATACCTTCGGACAACAGCTGCCTATTCAATGCTGTTGGGTGAGTTCAATACTTTCTCTCGCTCCCTAAGTGCGGTGTTAGGGTTTGCCTTCAGTCGTCTTGCTTGTTTGTGACTTTGAATTATAGTGGCGAGCGAAGATTTACTTGTTAAGTGACTGAGGGTTATTGCTTATTAGAGATATCATTGAGTTGTTTCAAAGTGGGGTGCTGACCCTGTGGCAGTAGAAAAAGTAGGGATCGGTATAAAATTGTTCAACAATTTGATTGAATCTACAGATTTGGAAAGACTATTTTTTAATCAAGTTTTCCATTTTTTCTAAAATGCGGTTGAAACCTGTATGAGTTGAAGGAGAATTCCACTGTATGCAAATTTGTGAATATTTGTTGGCCTATCACTAATTAGGGCAGGACCTACCCTGCTGGATTAGCCTGCGGAGTTTTCAATAAGAGGTGTTGTGCTGGCAGGTACGTCATGGACAAGGACAAACTTAGGGCGAAAGAGCTGCGGCAGGTAAGAGTTGGTGCAACTCCTGAAGAGAAACTAGGTTTTTAAGTGAGGCATTGGGCGTGGTACGAAGTCTGATTAGGCTTTATATGAAGGGCAAGAGATGACCTAATGATAATCTTGTGTGATATAATGTGACGATTGTGTGGCTGGAATTATTATGAAAGGTTATTGCAGCTGCTGTAATGAGCGATCCGACGACTTATACTGAAGCCATTCTGGGTAAACCCAACCAAGAGTATGTGGAGTGGATCTCTAAGCCAGACAAGTGGGGAGGTAATCTTCGAACTTCATGTTTTATTGACGCAGTTGTGCTCATGACAAGTGCCATATGCTAGCTTTGAATTGTCCAAAAAACCATTGCTTTCGAATAAGCAATTGATGATCATCAGAGTCGGGAGTATCTAGTGTAGAAATATCAAGCCATTCTTGTTTTGGATGATGTTACTATGTCTATGGTACCCGGTTTACTAGAGATTATTTATCCATGGTCTGCGTCTATCATTGGCGTGCCTTCCGTCACCAAAACTATCAGTGAGGCGCATTAACTTCTAAGCGCCACGAATGCTAAAATGAGAGTCATTTTATTTAGCATCATTGACACTCATGTGGGGACTTTCTTTTGTTCGATTTTATTCATTTTTTGACCAACACATGAAATGTTCTTCATTAATCCTGGTGATATAAAATTTAGCCCTGTCCGCATTATTTTGTTCACAGTAGGATCAATCAAATTGACTATTTTAAAACGATGAAATATCTTCTTTTAGGAGTCAAACCTCAACTTTGTGTGCTTTTTCCAGGTGCAATCGAGCTCGCCATTCTCACTGACTTTTACGGTCGTGAAATCGCGGCTTATGACATCCAAACCAAACGGTGTGATTTGTATGGCCAGGTAAAGAGGTGTATTGTGATGGGCTTGCTGGTGTAGACCTCTTTTAGATGCTGCTTAATCACTCTCGTCGTTATTTTGTTACTATCTGCGACTTGTCAATTGGCGTTCTTGACTCAGGCTAACGTTTATTGACGCTCAGAATTGCGATTTCTTGATCTTTATTTGATAATATTCTAGAATTACCACAGGTCTGAGGTTTTCTATCGAAGGTCTAAGCGTTGTAGTTGTGGTGATCAGGGGAAAGGCTACACCGAGCGGGTGATGCTGATATATGATGGCCTGCACTACGACGCTCTAGGGGTAAGATTGCTTCTCCTGAAGCTTTCTTATCTAAACTCGTTTGGTTTCATTAGACCAGTTGGCCACTGCATTTTGAAAAGTTTCTCTGAAGATGACTGCATAAGGATTTGAATTTTTTCGCTGTTCATGGCGATAATTGGTTCGGATACAGTTGGCCCCATTTCCAGATGCACCAGAGGAAGTGGATCAGACTATCTTCTCTGTAGATAAGTTTGGCAACATTGGCAGTCCTTCGCGTTTGGCTGAGAGAGTGGTGGAAGAAGCTCACAGGTAGAATCCTCGTCACTATTGTGCATTTCGTGTGATGCCTTTTCGCAGATATCAACACAGGGTGACTGACTCATGTGACTTATGGTATCTCTCTCTTTTTCAAATTGGGAACCTGATATTGGACGTCATCACTATTTAGATGAAAACGTGAATGCAATTGTCCTATCGACATTTTGTTCTGCTCAATCTGACTCGCCTTTGGAACACCGGAAACATAAGCTTTTTATTAAATTAGCTTCTTATCCTCATTGCTATTATGATCATTACCAACAGCCTCTTATTTTTTGTATTTTACTTGTGGCTTTCAGGGCACGCAACTTTACTGATACAGGAAACTTCACTTTACGGTGTGGTGTGTGTCAAAAAGGAGTGGTTGGTCAGGCGGTAAGTCATTCTCGACCCAATGAATCACCCCAATTTGTTCTTGAATTCATGCAAAAGAATTCATGCACTAGACTGGAAAAACTTGTCGAGACCATCTTGCTTTCGCTGGCTTTAGCTCTAGTTGCGCATTTCCTTACAATCTCCATCCTTTAATGTAGTAATATGACACCTGAACTTGGGGAGGATAATGCAGGAAGCCATGGAGCACGCCAAAGCCACAGGGCACTTCAATTTCCAAGAGTATCGTTAGTTTGTCCCCAACACTTTCTCGCTCCGAATTGATTGCAGACTACTCAAATTAGAGTTTCAGAGGTTGCGATTTGTACTGCAAGATTTTTCTGTTTCTTCCTTGATTATAATTCTGAATACAGAACCTTGTCTTCAAAACGCTTGCCTACTTGACCCAGGGTAGACTAGTTTTCAAGTCTTGCCTCTACCTTATTTTCAGAACTGAAATCTCGCACTGTGTCCCCTCCAATTGAGGACCCTTTGGGCAGTTGCGTACATCAAATTGCAAAATAAGTCCAGTTGATGGTGATGCAGCTTTGTAAACATGAAAACCCCTGTGCGGACCTCCTTAAACCATAAACCGAACAATGTTTATTATTACCCCCCACCACTAATTAACCCACCTAAACCCTAACATTCATTGGAGGGCACCTGAAAACCCTAGCATCTTGGATTTTCAAAGATTTGAAGAAGTATCCATCCGTTAAGATAAGGTTGTTTGTTTGTTTGTTTGTTTGATATGGTGAGATCTCCTGGATTGTGCATCCTCCAGTAGCGTGTTTGGTACCGTTGGAAAGGCCTCAGCAAGGAGGGGTGCATGAGCTTTATTTTGTGGCGTTTGGACCTATGGTGTGAAAGTTATGGAATCTTGAAGTTTTTATGAATTCAACAATTAGAAAATTACTTTTACTTTTATTTTGACTATGGCAACAGCACAAGGCACACTAGTCCATCCATTGAGTTTTTTTTTTTTTTTTTTATTACAATATGATCTCTTGGAGCACACGTCTCCTGGTCATGTGCTTGGTACCATTTGAAAGTCCTCAACAAGGAGGGGTGCACATGTTGGACGTACGATGTGATTGTTATTGATTTTTGAGTTATTTTTTATCTTAAAAAATTAAAAATTTACTTTTACTTATATTTTGGTTGAGGCAAGTATACATGGCACACTAGTCCAACCTCAAGTTAGATTATTTTGTTTTGTTTTGTTTGTTTGTTACAGTGTGTCCCATAGTGGTATACTTGGTACTATTGTATCTCAATCAAGAGGGGTGCATGTTTTGTGGTATTTTGACTTATGGAGATAAGATATTGAATTTTGAAGTTCATATGAATTTTAAAAATATTTTTACATTTATTTTGGTTGTGACAACGGCACATAGCACACTAGTTTAGATTGAAAAATGCAAATTATTATTAAGAAAAACCCACACTTGAAGCATTTATTACAAGCGACATGAACCGTGATATAGGAAAACAATAGTACCTATTATTATAATATATAATGATCAAATTTTGAACACCTAAACTTATGTTTGAAGTCATAAACCTCCAGTTATCTAAGAGACATAAAACAAACATTACAAAATTAATCGATCACAATATAAAGGCAGATTTCTGGCATTTATTTAACAAAGTAAATAATTTGAGGTTGAACCTTGGCTTGTGATAAATGCTAGGGTGCGGTTTAGAGTTGAGGTCCTATAAGTGTGAGTTGGTTTAGATGCTACTTCTGTCCTAAAATTAGAGACTAAGGTAGGAGGCTCTGAAATGGAACAGGCATTAAGAACGGACCCTGTAAATGGTTGTGAAATGGACATGAGTTGGTTCCAAAATTGACATCTATAGTCATTGAATGAATCAAGGAAAAAAACATTATCAATTGCAAGAGTCAATCATTTGTTTTGCTTTCCCCATCTTTCTTTAGAATTGCAAGTGAACCATTTATAAAAGACCTAGGGTCATAGATAGGGACCTATCACCCAACTCGTTTGGAAATTCATAAGTAATTCAAAAATGCTTGAAAAAATACGAAACCACTTGGGTTAGATTCTTCATCTATTTCTCTTTGTCTGAAAAATGAGCTAAAATTATTCCTGTCCAATGAAATACACAAGAAAGGCGGATCAGACCTTAGATGTGCCATTTCTGAGCCTCCTACCTTAGCTCTGTTCAAAGTTCTGAACTAGAGACTACCTCCATCTGGAAACAATTGTCCACAATATTATTGAGATTTTTCTTATGCCAATTTCATTGATCATGTTATAGAATATTCAATTAAGAAAGATTCCAAATTTTATATCACTACAATCAATGAAGAACATTTCATGTGATCATTGCAACCTAAATAAAACTAGCCACAAGGAGGAAGAGTCTAGCTCCATATGACCTACTTAACCCCTAAAAGACCAGCATGTGTTTCTTGGCAGAATAAAAATTTGGGCAGGTACTTCTGACTAGAGTTTTGCATATTTTTGGCTGAAATTTCAATAGAAGTTATGCGCAAGGAATATCTTCCATAAGCACAGAAATTCATGACTTCTGAAAATACGAGTCAAAAATTATAGCCTAATATGTTGGGTTTTTTTTCTGGCTAGGCAGTCTAGGCAAATCAGAAAAAAAAATTACTTTTTCCAGAAACAAAAATTTGAAATTGGTTTTCTAGAGTTATGTATACGTGGAAAGCTTTTAACCCCTAAAACCCCGAGGGTGTTTTCTACCAAAAAACACTCAAAACTACCACTTCTGTTGTATTCACTTTAAGGAAACCAATGTTTTGTTTTTTGGGGAATTTAACCATAGGATATTGTAATTAATTTGTCTGAGATCAAGTAATAAAAATTTCATCAAATTTGACCCTACGGATTGGAAGATATTAGCATTCAAAGTTGAACAAAAAGTTTTTTTTCAAGAAGATGCTTAAATTGCCCAAAAAACTAAGATTGTCCATAACTTTTTCATCCCTAGTCCAAACAGAATGAACCAAAGCTTCACGTATAGGTAAAAATATAATCTTTTAGGAAAAGAATTCCAAAAAAATTATTTTGACTTTTTGTAATTTTTGGGGGGCTGCCTGCCAATCTCCATTTCTTGCTTATTGTGCCATAAGTTTTTCATCCAGCATCCAATTGAAACAAAAATTATATATCCACAAAGCTCTTGCAAAGCTACACAACCTCAAAAAATCTCAAAAAAATTCACTTCAAATTGAGACAATAGGAACCTACCCGGACCTAAATTGTCCCCCGAGGGGACAAGCAAGGTTTTAGGGGTTAATCATTCCATTTTGACCATTGAGTCAAAAGTTATGAGGAGTTTTTGTTTGCGGGCAGTTATGGAATCTCTACTCTAAAATAAACTTTGAAGTCCTTTATCTTACTCGATTTTCAATATTTTTTGAAAAAAATAAAATCATAAGATGTAGATTGTTTATTACAACATTTAGACCATTGGGATTGACATTTTCCAATTCCATATCTAAATTCTTAACAATTTTGTATTTTGAATCATTCTCTACTTTGTTCTACTTACTATTTTTTTTCTATATGCTGCACAATTCCGAATTATGTGAAATTTTTTAACCATGTAGCCAACTTGTCTAGAAAAAAGAATCCAAAGAAGCACCACCATTTTGGACATTTTTTCATAGAAAAGTGAGCTTCTGATGTGCAGCTGCCCAATTTTTTGCCGGGTCAAAAAATGATTTTAGTGATTTTGAATGCTTATATCTTGCATTCCACGCAGTGGAAATTTCTGAAATTTTTACCACATGTTTTCAAGTCAGCATGCTATAAGATCCTATGCTACATGTGTCAAAAAAAGTATTTTTTCAAAAATTTGTTACTTGTACTAAAAATGACAGTTCTTGAGCGTTTTCAGTGTAAACATACTCATAGAACTTTAGGGGTTTAAATTATAGCCTTAGAAAGACTTGACATTTGAAGTGGACCATCATTTTAGGACAAAGGAAGTATGATATAAAAGAATGTAGGGCAATTTGTGTTTGGAGCAAGGTGGAGCATAAAGAGTTTAGACAACATTTGCACTTTCCAACTTCAAATTGCAATGAATCATCACTCACTTCATGGAAGAAAATTCACTGGAAAGGCTTAGGCAATTTGAGTAATTTTCAAAAGTTTGCCAGTATTGTTTAAAGTAATTGACCTTTTGAAAAACTAACTTCTATAATTCATAAAAATTCAAAATTTTATAGGTGACCTCTAGAAGATCACATTTACCCAATGCAAGCTTATTGTTTTTATTCATCACTTTCCATGAGCAGGTTTGTTTGTGGTTACCTACTATTGTATTAGATGGATCATGGATCTTTTGAGTAGTATGGAATCTTGAAAAAATGATTGCGCCCTTGAAATCTTAGTGTGTTTTAATCTTTAAATCAATTTTCTTTGGCCTTCAACTACATTGCTCTTCATATTGCTTGATTTTGCATCTACAAAGCTAACATTTGACTTTCTATTTTCTTCCTAGACTAACTAATAACTCTAATTTTATCTATCATGAGTGTGTCTAAATCCAAAAGGGATTCACATGTACTAATAATCCTATTTTAGCCCGACCTTGACAAATGCTTTGTAGGTTTAGGCTTAGTTGTAGTCTAGAAAGAATATTTTATGACTAGCTTTGTAAACTAAATACATGTTATCTTTAGAACACTTAATTTATCTAAAATGAGATATTGGAGTGTTTTAGACACTCAAACCTTTAAGGATAAAACACTACATTATTACATACTTTGCCAATTGTTGTTTAATATTCTATAAAACCTAACAACGAGATGCAAAATCAGAAAAACAAAACAAAATAAACGTTGAGTCTAAAGTGACAACTTAGGGGCTCAAACTCATCTTCAAGACTTTGACATACAACCATCAACAATTCATAGGTTCCTCTTGAGATATAAAGACTAGATATGACACTACACGAAGTCACAAACTTGTATAGCCCTATGCAAAGTTGTAAATTACATTATTAGCAAGAAAAGATGCTACAAAGTCAAATAAGAAAATATAGATACTCTGTTTCTTTTCAAGTTTATTATAAAATCTTCAGTAATTGGTCTAGTAGCCCTTGTTCTTCAATACAACAATAACTCTTCTCGGCATGTTCTCATAAAACTCCATGTAATCTTCTTTGTTGAAATATACAAAACACACGTTTCCACAATTTTTGATTTCCTTTTAGAAGTGTTGTAAATTTGTTTAAGCACCGTTTAAAAAATGACCGAGAGCATTTAATAGGATTCAAATCTGGAGACTGTCCAAACCATTGAAGGAGCTAAAGCAATTGTGATGCCAACCATTCTTGCACAATCTTGTTTGAATGCTTAAAATCATTATCTTATTGAAAGACCAACCTATTTAGGTTCAAATTCGAATTTTGTATAGTAGACCATAAGAAGTTTTCTAAAATAAACTTGTATGGATGCATATCCATCCTATCTTCAATTTTGTACCATGTTGCATTGCTATTGTTGCTAGTTTAAAGTTGTCATACATCCTCAAATCATTATAAATCCACCACCATGCTTCACAATCTAATGGACATGTAGTCCAATACGTTGACCATTTCCAATCCAACACCATGACCTACCACATGAGTTAAATCTGTGTATCTTTGTCTCATTGCTAAAAATCACGTGTTTTCATTTATCAATAGAATAATTCTCCTACTTTTGAGCAAACCTCAAGCGTGCAAAAACATGTTTACAATTCAAACATGGATTTTTATGTTGCACTTATGTACCCACTTTAGTCTCTCTCAAAGTATGTCTCTAAGCACACCTCATAGTGATGCCAGACAATCATTTACCTCTTTTATAATAAAGTTGTTTCAACATTTGAGATGTAGTTTCAAGTTGACCTTCAATAACAAGAGTGACACAATGCCTTTTCTTCTAGTTTGAAAAAAAAATTGCCCCCCTCCTCTTTGTCACTCAAACGGGCTCCATATATCTTTCCTAAGATGCAGTACAAAAGATTGACTCATGCCTAGAGAAGCAACAACTTTTTGTATTACCACTCCAAAGTTGCACCAAAGTTTGGTGCTTTTGTTGGAGACAATAGAGGCATATAACCTTATCCATGTAGAAGAGACATATCCTAAGGAGCACAATGCAAAAGACAACTCAAAACAAAATGAAACAGAGATTGGAATAGAGACTGATTAAAGCAACGTCGAACTTGGAAGATTAGCAATGGAAGGTGGTAATCAGTATACGAGCCCTTAATGCTTTAAATTTTTTATTTAAAAAATCCTAATAACTATTTACCTTCATATTCATGAATTTGACTACCTGGATCATGTTCATTTGCTTTGAATCATGTTATTCCTATGTTTATGACTTAAATTGGTAGGAAATGGGTGCTGAAGTTGGGTTTGTTTAAAATGTACTCAATTTTATTCCTAACTATTGAAGTTATTCTAAGACCGTTCTTATTATATATTATGTCTATTTTTTGTTTTATTTTTTGCAATAGCTATGCTACTAGAGGCTTTGGCATTCAATTGCACTGGGTGGTTGCTAGAATAGTAACACCTTCAAGTATACCCTTTTAAAGTATAAATGTAGCTTTTGTCAATAAAATACTACAGTCCCTTTTAGCCAATAAAATGACTGATTTATTCCATTGAAGGAAACAACAATACATGACCCAAGGGTGAATGCAAGAAAGACCGTCCACTTTGCGTAGCGTTTTCCATAGTACTCATGTTTTTTTTGGGAGTACTGTATAATTAGAAAAACAATTTTAAAAAAATCTGAAAAATATGTTCAATGTATACACCTTTAAGAAGAAGTTACCCTAGGAAGGAAAAGCATAGAAAAATTCTCTAAGTAGGAGAACTGAAAAAGTGCAAAATCTCATGAAAATAGGTACTTTCACATTTTAATTTGTAAAAAATAGGAAAAACAAATTTTAAGGAAACTAAAAATTGTCCATTTGGGAGGACTTTATAGGAAAGACATTTCACCAAAAAAATGATCTTGAAACAATTTTGAATGTTCAGAACTGCGCACGCAAGGGAGCCCTGTTTGCATGTATGTGGAAGGCATAAAATAAAATATTTTTAAATTTCCTTTGGTAGATACATGACTTCCTAATATGGGAATAGACCATAGAAATTTCAGATCTATATCATTAATTTTGGATTCTCCCCAGTACTAAAAACCCCTAAACTGCAAAGTGTGACAAATTAGCCAAATTTAAATTTAAATATAAAATGATTTTTAAATATTTTTGAAAAATAAGGGATCTAAACAAGATCAGGTTATCCATCTTCAAAAAAAACTTCAAGTTAATTGGATTCATTCTTCAAAAGTTATAGCCGATAACAAGTCCGACACGTCAAGTGTGACAAATAATAGTACTAGTCTTTCTTGCATTCACCCCCAACTATCCTCCAAAAAGATACGTCCCCCTCGATTGAATAAAATAAAACACTTGATTCAACCCCCCATCCAACCCCAACCCCACCAAAATTAAAACCAAAAAAACTTTGATACGGATACAATATATGAAATACATACATAATACATGCAGATGTAATATATAAAATATTGATACAATACAATATATATATATATGGGATAAGGTAGAGCCACCCATCACCAACCAGCGTTCCATCAGTAGTCAGTAGGGTGGCAGAAATGCAAGAGAGGCTGAGACTAATTTCTAAACATGAGTTCTTAATTTCCGACCATCAATTCCTCCATTCTTTTTATAACACATCTTCTGAGTTTGTGCTTAAGTTGCTTTGAAGTGTCAAAGTAAACAGGAAGGAATGAACAGTCTCCTTTGAAATGGTCTACACATTGGACATGGGTCCATTGCAACTTTTGTCTTTCAGAATTCACTATAAATTCACTTCAATTGATAAAATCACAAAACTTTTGACAATCTTCCTCATTTCTGTCTCTGCACTTGTAGAAATATTTCCTTTGCCTCACTACACTCTACATCATGTCCACAGTTGCTTATTTGGTCGGTTATGGGTGGTCACACCTTACCTGATGCTCAGAACATTCTGTACATAACTTACGGGGGTGACATTCTGACATCCCTTGTCACCTCAGATACATTTCATGTAAGGTAGGATGTTCTAAAAGCACACAAGTTCTAAAATCGCCCACCTCCTTAAATTTATAGTATATGTACATGTTGTTTTTTTGTAGCCTTCAACCATGTACAAACAGTGTACATTTTAGGAAGTGGGCGATTTTAGAGCCCTATGCCATTTCAACTTCAAAATTTCATAACTAATTCCACGAAGCTCCAAAAAAATATGAAACAACTTGTGTTAAATGTCAATTCCTCTTGTCTTTAAGAAAAATTTACTGAAAAATAGTTCAAGACATTGTTGAATTGACAAGGGATTACCAGTGTGTGTGGCATTTGTAAGGCTGATTTGAATCAATACTGTACGTCGGACTTGAATTGAATATTCAATCACCGCACAAACAATCACGGAAGTCAGATTCATTAAAACCCAAAAATTCCACAGTTGCCCAACAGCCCATTCTGAGTCTCATTCCACAAATGTATAGAATCTTGAGATAAGATTAAAAAATTGGTTTCATTTGACTAAAACATACCGTTTTTTTTCCTCGGGAAGGGCACATTCACATATAGTCCCGCCATCGCCATGTCCTGACCAGCTTGTGGACTTTGGTGTTGGGGCGGGGTTTGAATGTGTGAAATTGTGAACCATTGGAAATCATTTTGTTCTCCGCCCGAGAAGAGACCCAAGTGTCATTGCGGTGTTGAATTTACTTGGTCATCAAAAATTCCTCCACCGTCGGTCTCCCTCCCTGCTGAACAGAAAAATGGTATCCATCCTAAGCTTTTCTTTTTCTTTTTTTTTGACACGAATGAAACCATCCTAAGCTTTTTTTTCTTTTTTTTTTGACACAAATGAAACCATCCTAAGCTTTTGGGGCTCACTGTTTGTGATTCTGCTGAAAATATCCAGTTGGATTAATTTTTATCATGGAAGATACATTGGAACTTGCTCAGTGAGTGACTTCACTTTCCTTCACACAAACAGAGACGGAGGAACAGAGCTAATGAGCGACTTTCAAAACAACATGGACAACTACGACACACGATTAGAGACCACCTACAATGTTGTTGAGGTTTTTTTAATGCCAATTCCAATGATCATATTGTGAGAAACATGATTAAGAAAAAATTCCAAAATTTATATCGCTACAATCAATGAAGAACATTTGCTTGTGATCATTGCAACCTAAATAAAACTAGCCACAAGGAGGAAGAGTCTAGCTCCATATGACCTACTCAAAATAGCCTTAGAAATACTTGACATTCGAAGTCGGGACAATCATTTCGGGACAAAGGAAGTATGGTATAAATGAATGTAGCACAATTTGTGTTTGGAGCAGGGCGGAGCATGGAGAGTTTAGACAACATTTGTGCTTTCCAAACACTGACAACTTCAAATTGCAATGAATCATCGCGCTCGTGACGTCACGGAAGAACATTCACTCATCACGTTCTAGGTTTTTATTGTGAAGGCGGGATGAAATAATTGGATGTTCTTTCTCTAGGATGAAAATGTGATGGATTTTGTGAGAAGAGTTGTGACAAGGGTTGTGATACTGTGTACTTGATATTATATAATAGATGTGAAGTGAATCAAATAAGTAATGAATCTTATAAATAAGTAATAAGTAATGCGATCAGTAATGACATTTTGGAAGGCCTTCAAAATCGATTTCTCTAATATTTGCCCAGCTCTTTGAATCTTAGTAGAAAGAAGGCTCTAGAGTAACAAACTACAATGCCAAGCTTGGGATTTGGACACCAACTATAGTTTGTTGCTCGAAGAATTCTTTTCTACTAGACAGTGGGAGATACCTTTTGTAATTTTTGTAGAAAATTTAACCCTTAAATGACAAGTTAAGCCCTTCAATTTTGGTTTTTAGAGAATCGTTGACAAAAAGTGTTTTTTGCATTTTTTTTATTGGAATGTTCCAAATAATTGGACCCACTTCAATAGTAAAAATGACTTGCCAAGTACTGCATTTAGGTTGCAAAGTCAAAAGACTATTCACTACTCTTTTTTTTGCATGCTCTAACCGCACAAACTTTGGATAAACAACAAAACCCATGCTTTGCTTGAAGATGATCCTTGATTCCCCTTTGGATTGCCCTCAAGTCAAATGAATGTCATTTAAGGATTACATTCTACTACCACAATATGGGGGTGTTATTAAAAAAAATCTTTTTGTTACAACTATACTTAAAACACACCATGTTGGGGTAAGGTTCTTGTGCTCTCTATTCATTACATTCTAAACTTTGATTCTTTTGTTCAAAAGTAACTTGAACATTTTTTAACATTTATAAATCTTTGTGATTGTACTTATAGCTAAAAAAACAAAGTCTCCAAAAATTAGAAACTGTGGAGAAAAAAATTGTTGGAGGCAATCATGAACACAATCTAAAAGTTATATAAACAAGAATATTTTGTTCTATATTAATATTGACTTGATTCAAAATTCCCCACAAAAGAACGCAGCATCCCTACTAGTGCGAGAATAGTTCATCTATAACAAATATTGATAAATATAGAAAATTTTACAATGGCATGAATTTTTTTATTTATATTCTCTAATTTCATCTATTTAACCTTAAAAGAGCCATTGATACTTATCACTAAGTTAGTTAGCCTACCCCCAAAAGATGAGACTTATCAACATGATATTTAGCCAGAAAAGATATGATTACTTGATAAACAAGTAGTTGATTGTTTTGTTTCTACACGGCTTTCCCTTAAAAGTCATTCATCGCACACAATCATAACATTGTTTACCATTCATAACGTTGTTTACCAATGAGGTAGGAGTTCCCTAACTTTCGAAAGTCAATTCCAAGCATCTAGGGAGGAATTATATCTTCCCAGCATGGACTTGCTTGGTTATACGACAATGTCGTGTGTTTAGTCCTCGTTGTTGTAATTTGTGGTCTAAAATTTGAAGTCTTGGGGTTTATGTTTCCCTTAAAAGTCATTCATCGGACATGTTAAGACCGGACACGTTAAGACCAGCCTCGTCATTGTTCCTGGTTTTGTTTAAAATTTGAAGTCCATGTAAGGTGGGTACACCCCAAAACGCCACTTTTTGCTACTGAGCCTAGTTACTACTAGTAGACTGGTCAAATTTTCATATATTATTGTTGGCAAGTGAAAGGAGGTTCCAACGCACCAGAGAACGTGGCATTTGAACACCGTATGCAAAAGTTATTAAGGGTCAAAGTTTGTTTCTGAAAGCACTCCATCCAAATAGGTACATAACCTGGAAATGTACACAACCTGTAGATGGCACTTTAAAGTCAGATGCCATTTTGGGGGGGTGTACCTTACATCTTATCAGAAAGGTTGGTTTTTTCAAACAAACATTCCCTTAGAAAAATGGATCTAAAATGGAGTCGCAACTTGGCCGACCCATAACTGAAGAAGATGATGATTCATCAGTCAACTACTGAATTTCAATCTGTACTTGCTGAGATCATCCCCCCCAAAGCATCTAGGATGGCATAGTTGGTTTCTTTTGTCTACATGGGGCACCATAGTCTTCCTTTCAACAATGCTATTCCTGAATGGCATCGTCAATGGAAAAAAAATAATATTTCTTTTTTACAAAGAAGAATGGTTTTGGGAAATTAATAAAGTCACTTTGCAGAATCCAAGAAAAATTAAGCATAATGAAAGTGAAAGTATCGGAAAAAGATACATGCACAACTTGATTTGATGACATGTGAGGTCCGACTTTTGGTGAAAAAGAATTAAATCTTTTTGAAGCCGAATGGTTTTGGGAAAGCAATAAAGACACTCTACCGAATTCAAAGAAAATTTAACATGCATAAAATCAACTTGTTTGAAAATGTACTTGTACAACCTTGATCCCATAACATGTTCACTAAACAACGTGGAAGATGTTGGAAAAGATACTTGTACAACTTGATTCTATAACATGTCCAAAAGATGCAACCTGTTTCTACCCAAGGCCCTATTTGCACAAAATAGGGTGACACGTTTTCATGAATGAGGGGAATATAATGTCAACCATCAATATTGTGTGGTGAGTAACACATTGATACCTAATGAAGTTGCAAAGATCAATTTTTAGTTTTGCGCTTCTTATAAATAAATTCGTCTATACATTGAGAACAAGTTGGATTGTAATCTACACTTCTTTAATTACAACTAATTTCAATTTTGATGAAAAATTAGCATAAAATATTGCTATCTTCGATATTTTTTTTTTTGACCAAAGAAATCATCTCTCTTCCACCATCGCTCACTTAGACATATACTAAAATGCTTAATATTGTTAAAAAAATGTTGTATACCTCAACGAATTCATTGAAAGTAATGACTATCACTTTTTTGTGCAATGAAGAAAATTGTTCAACTTCCAAGATTATTTGAAGGGTTGCCAAAAGTCAAGAAAAAATATTTAGTAATTTCCAAATAACTCATAGTAAAAATATGAATTGCCAAACCAACCATTCAACTTTAAATAATTATTTGGCAAAAATGTCCTCGAGGTGACGTCAAGCTACGATAGACTAATACACATGACAATATTTGTAGGTTTCTTACTTAAGGTAGTTGCACCCAATTATGCCATTTACATGTGGGCCTTGAATGGTCACCTAGAGTCATCCAAAATCATCATTAGTTTCAAGAGCAACCAATTGGAGTGAAGAGTTTTTGTAGCAACAATGGAAATTGCGGCATTTTGTATTTCAAGGGGACAAATGTCCCAAAACATTGTGTATATGATAGAGCTTTTTAAAGAATTAAATCTTCAAACACGTTAGTATCACACTAGAAATTTTTTTAGTCATGTGGCCTCGAGACTCTTGTTGTAGTTTGATTGTTTATAATTATTATACAACTAAGTAATAAACCAAGTAATAAGTCCGGTTGTAAATAATCCAAGAAACTAAAGCCAATTTTTTGGAAATTAATGACCAAAGTAACCAAAATCAAGTGAAATTTAACTATTTAAGTTTAAAAATTATTGAAATATTAATAATTTTGAACCAAATATCAATTTACCGCATGCACCATCTTTTCTTAAGAACAAATGTGAAGAGATAGGAAGGAGAGGTCAATGATACATTCACCAACCCTCATAAGTGGTGAAGTGCATTGTTTATAACCAATCTTCAAAGGGGATAGAAAAACAAGGTTGGAGCTTGAACGCTTATAAAATTAGTTTTGTGAAAAGGGCGCATGGCCATGCTAAATATTATACTTAAAAAGACATTTTGTACTTCATTCATTCAGCCCGAGGAGCTTAATGTTGTTAATGCATCTCTTGAGCTCATTGTCATTGTGTCATTATGACAAAATGTCACACAATGAGCTGAAAAATAAAATAAAATAGATTTCATCCCCATGGTAAGTTCAAAAAACAATTAAAATTAAATTATTTTTTTTGTACCCCCTTGGTGAGCTCAAAAAAGAATTTAAATTAAATCTATTTTAAGGGTCAATAAAATAAAATAAAATAAATTAAAGGTTTGCATTTTAAGGGTCAATTAAACTAAGTAAAAAAAACAATGAATGATGCATACACATGCCTAATCTTCTACAATAAATATGACATGGAGTGAGGGGATCAAGTGTATTCCTATCATGGCATCTACAAATATGAAATGCACTAAGGTCAATGGGATTATGTCTCACTTCTATAGTATTAGTATGTTTATTGGAGAGGTGAGAGGTAACTAGGTATATGTCCAATCTTTGCACAAAATCTTAAATTCATTAAATGAATCAAACATATGGCTAACTCTATTCAATAAATATAAATATAAGTATAGTAGAGTTGTCAAACAAGCGCATTATAACCTTTTTTTATGTACATATTTTGGATAAAGGTAGATTTTTAGAAACATTGATTTAAAAATTTAATACATGAACAATTGTAAAATGAACAAAATCATTCATTTTTGTGTGACACATTGAGTGCCAAATTGTCTTAAAAGTTCAACTTTGAGAGTAATGATTAATTGCAATTGAAATTTGTTAAAGGTGAATGTAATAGTTTTAATCTTATGTCAAAGTTTTGGAATTTTAAAATTTTAAAATATTTTGGGTGTTACTAGGTATCTATTCTAAAAAAATTGGAGTTCAAAATTAGCATAGAGCCTATGCCAAAGGTGTTACATCTTGAAATGAGAAAAAAATAAAAAATAATTTTTTTTTTCTAGACATGAGTAAAATTTCCTTCTTTTAAGGTTGCATTTCCAAACTATTGAATCTAAACAATCTAATGAAAATGTGAAGACATTCGTTTTATTGAAAATTATCACTATTGTTCTATATGCTATTAAGTACAACAAAGCTATTACTATAACTTATAGTGGCTTACCACTAATTGATTTAGAAATCAATAGTTAGATTTTTCATGCTTAATTAGACTATAAGTAGTCAAACTATCCCAATTTTTATTAAATTCATTCTAGACAATTCTCAATCAAATTGCAAAGTATTTCTTCCAATCATATATTTGAATAATTTTTAGATTTATGTTCAATGATTTATATCTACAAAATTATTCCTCTAAAATTAAATTAAAAAAGAAGTTAAAATATCTATTTTCACGTATCTAACTCCTTAAAGGCTAGGAGTAGTTTAGATTTCCAAAATTGTAAGGATGTATTATAAAATGCAATTTAAAATAATAATTTGATGATGACTCTCAAACAATAATAAAAATATGATTCATAGATTATATCTATACGCTTGGATCAACTAGTTTACATTAATTTTCAATAAAAATTGAAGCAAAAAGTAGCCATATAAATATTAAAGAACTAACAAAAAAATATTTCAAAAATAAATGGATGCAAAAACACATTTTTGTTTACTTGGGGTGTATTTGCGTTCATTTGTTGTTCAAAATTTGAAAGCCTAGTCCTTGAGGGATCAAGCATCCAAATACCTTAGTGAAGACTTGATTGAAGATTCTAAGGGCCTTTTGCATTTTACATATGCTGAAAAATCTTAACTATAATAAGTGAAAGTGTGATCAATTCTTTTTTACAAAAATTATAATTTCAATGAACATTCAAAGCAAGTTGATTCAAAAACACAAAACTATGTTTAGATAGTGTATTTAAACATACAACTCATAATCTTAGACCACAAAAAAATTCTTTGAATCTTTGAATCATCCAAATATGTCCTCAATCTAATTTTCTCAAAGTACAACTTAAAAGCATGTCCACTCTTAATTGTCAATCTTATTTCAGAATGTACAAAATACTTAAGCATCATTAAAAATTCAACTACCATTCATTTAAAGTCCCAAATCTATGCCATTTTACCAAAAAATCATGTTTCACTTAATTAATATACATTCTATATCAATTGACAATAAAGGGTAAATATGAAGATGAAATTGGGATATTTTCATTTAGGTAGAAGTTAGCAATACCCATAACCATTAATTTAAGGACTTTGGACATGATGGCTAATAATACACATCCAAAAAATGAGTTGACCCTATTAAAAGAAAAAAATAACTCATGTGCATTTTCAAATGTATTATTTGGACACTATGAGTATAAGTTGTGAATTTTTAAAGAGACGACTATAAATGCATCCGATACCAACATTACGGTTTGATATTCAGATGTAGTACATCCTTGTAATCACATCTATTCACTTCCCAAGATTTTTCAAGATTTTAGAGGTGACGGTTATGGGTACAATGATGGTTATGGGTGGTGCTACTTTAAATTGGGTCTTGGGCAAAATTGAGAATGTCTACCTTGAGGGCTTTTAATACTCAGAGCCAAGCCAAAAAAATATGAAACTATACACACTCTTGTGAATCCAACTCAAATCATTTCTAAGCTCTTGACAAACAATATGGTTTTGACATAAAGAGTGGACATGTATTCTTTTTTGAAAAAATAATTTTTTTCCAATCAATACTTGGATCAAAAGACATGTTGCCCAAAGTTTTTCAAGGAAGAATGACAACTTTAAGGAGCATGTGCGAACTCCTCCTCCACTTCAGAAATTTGACAAGTATGTAATTAATCTTATATATGATGCAAAGGTAAAAACAAAACCGTTTGTAGTGCAAAACATACATTCTTTAAGTTAAAATCCACAACTCTTCAAGGTAGGATCAATTTTTTCTTCTTCTAATTTCAAACGCTATAATCTTTCATCTTCTACGTAGCTAAGGTTTCCAAATTTTGTTTTGGATGTGCCTATAGTAGTCTCATAAAATTTTGTGTGATTAATTTTTTTAAACCTTCATTTTTCACTTTTATCTTTTTTTCTAGAAAAATAGAAAGTAACATTTTTTGACAATTTTTACCCAAAATGTATTCCAATCTTTAGAAGATAACATCAAGCTTGTTTTTGTGTTATATATATAATTTATTATTTTTTCTTCTGAAAAATTAATGACATGGATTAAAAAAAAAGACAAATGAATTTGATTCATGTGCCACATGAAAGAAGCCATTTAGTTGAAAACTAGAGAGTTTCATGTGTTCCAATTGGTGACATCCAAGTTAGCACTTCTAAAACAAAATTATGACACCATTGAGAGTATAATTCCTCTATGATATATATTTGGGAGGCGTTGTTACACTTGTAGAATTTCTTGAAGATGGTATTACACTTTGCCATCCTTACAAATCATGTCCCACCATACAAGTGAACAAATTTGAACATAATTAGTGGGAGCATTGTCATAACTAGATGACAAAAAAAACACTAGATTTGATGAGAAGAGCCACTCACATGACATCCTAGATAGATCCTAAGATGCCTTTGCTACACTAAAAAATATATTGAATGTCATCTATGCTAATTATTTACTCAAAATCTATAATTTTTTTACAATAGATGAATATTTTTACCAAGAGTACAAATTTCAATACTATTCAAAGAGGATAAATTTCTATAAATATTCATAGAAAATATTCATAATTGATAAAAAATTGATAAAAATATTCATTAAAAATAAAAATAAATTATAGCATTTTAAAATCAATTAATGTAGGTGACACTAAATACAATTTTTTTAGTACAATGCCCATACTACCACATCTTAGAAAAAAGAACTTGTTGATGATATTTTTTCTTGCCATGATAATTAAGTAGGGAGATTTGATCATGTACCTATGTGTTGACCTATTGAAAGTGTCCAATGGATGATAAATAATCCTTCCATATAAGTGCACATGTTTATCCTTAGACTTTTGCGTGAAATTGCAAGAAAAATTATTTGTCATCCATTGGACACTTTCAGACCGCCACATCATCACATTATTAATCCTTAAAGGACTGATTGGTGACTATGAAAATCATTCCTTTTGGTACCATGTGAATCATTGGTTTAAAAAAAAAATGCAAAAGCACACATTGGAAGTGAAACCCATGTACAAAACCTCCTCTTTTCATACAAAATTCTGAAGATGAGTAGTTGCACTTATATCTTACATAGTAGGATTCTTTGTCGTTTATTGGCCAAAATCGGTTGCGGCGTCCTTTAACCCTTAAATGATGTAGCTGTGACCATGGAAATCATCCCTTTGGTTATTGTGTGAATCATTTGTTTACAAAATTTCAAAAGCACTCATTGAAAGTCAAACTACTGTAGAAGACCTCTCCTTTTCACAACAAAATTCTAAGGATGAATAGTTGCACTTCTGTCCTATTAGAAGGATTCTTTGTCATCCATTGATTACCAAAGTCCTTGTCGATATTTAACCCCTAAACTTTGGAGGCACCAAAATGTAGTGTTGACAATACGTTCAAGTTAAATAAAACCTAACCAAGTTTCTATTTTCAATATTTTATATTTTCAAACAATCATTTTTGAAGTCTAGTTATATTGTTTTAGCATCAAAAATCTAATTTTGAAAATGATTGATTATGATTTTCTATTCAAGATTTTGTGCAAGAGTGCCTATTGGAATCTTGACTTTCCGTAGTATTGAGGGCTCTTGGAAACGAGCCTCAAATACACTAGATCTTGAAAAAAAAAACATTAGAAATTCATTTAAAAAAAATTGTAGAATAGATTTTAAGAAGCCATAAATTAATTGGGATTATGCATGTTAGGCCCTTTATCCTCATATTTTTTTGGTCACCAAATTTTTAGATTTGACATGTAGAAAGAGGAT
Organism: Antitrichia curtipendula; assembly: GCA_951230915.1. NCBI lineage: Eukaryota > Viridiplantae > Streptophyta > Bryopsida > Hypnales > Leucodontaceae > Antitrichia > Antitrichia curtipendula. The sequence continues at coordinate 8,591,142 of OX579638.1, read as the reverse complement.
TGAAGGACTTCAAATCACTTTCGCAATTTTAACACCCTCATGATCTAACATTATAATCTTTCAATCCATAAGTAATATTGTTGTGTTTTCTTTTCCTATGTGATCTCTAACATGTCTAGTTTGAATTTGTACAATTACAATTCAAAAATAAATTGATACAATTTATCAAAATGTTGGCTTTTTGTTCAATTTAGAGCAAATTCTTAGAAGCTTATAAAAGGCCTTGGGCATTTAGGGGTTAAGGGTTAACGGCAATTCAGTCAATGCCTTTGGTTCAGCACCCAAACTGTCCAGAGAATATCACCCTGCCTTAGAAAGATGCCAACGTTTTTCTTACATATCCTCGTGCAACCATTGGTCAATTATTGAGATGACAGACTATGAATTCTTTATCCCCAATGGCATTGGCAATATTAGCAATATCCAATACGGTCCAATTAAAAAAAAAAAAAAGGGCTCACTCCTCAAAGTGAACTAAAAAAAACACCCACTACGAATTATGGTAAACACCCATTTTATAATAGAATTTTGTTTGTACCTAGAGCGGTTTATTCGTCTCTTTTATTTTGGGACAAGCTAAACTAAACTAAAATGGTGACGTGTTCGATTGTGACTCGTTGAAATGGAATCCCTAAGTAGTCCATATTTTAGAACCGTGTCCCACAAGATCTGCAAGTTTTCTAAATGATTTGATCCAGCTGGTCCACCCAGTCCAATACATCCAAACGATGTTTATTTTTTAGAGCACACATTGAATAAAATTCAATTGTTCCAAAAAAAAAAATAAATTGAAAAAAGAAAAGCAAAAAAAGAATGAAAAAGAGGAATAATAAACTCGGTAGGAGATTCAACTCACGAAGCTTTATGGTTCAATTCAGATATAAAATAAAACAATCCATTACCCCTAAGTTTAAATAATAAATTAGCTGAGGCTGTTTTCGAGATTGGATTGGTCTTTGAAAAATTGGGTAATATTGTCCATGTGTTTCAAGAAAATAAAATAAAATAGGATAATAGACGGAATATCAAAGATAACGAATAATGCCTATTATAAAGCCTACCCAATAATAATCGACCTCCATTTTGAAATTATGGAAAAACAGAAAATAATGGAGCAATGGAATGTGATATTCACTTCAGTTGCTTGAAGATAAAGACAACACAGGCACAACAAAACAAAATAATTCAAATTTTGGGCGACACAATGCAAATAATGACACAATTATAGTGGTGACAATTTTGTAAAGAATATGTTTTCTTTTAAGAATTTGATTTTTTAAATGATTTAAATGATTTAAAATGATTTAAAAAAAATACATATTTTTATTTGAGGTTTAATCCCTTAAAGACTAGGGATAATCCAAATTTTTAAAATAATAAATAAATAAATAAAAATTTATGATGGATAAATGAATACAATAAAATTTAGAATGATAATTTAAGAAAAGTTTTTAAACAAAAATATTTCTACAAGATCCATGTATTAAAAGTCATTGGTTAGTGCACTTGTGGATCTACATGGTAAACAATATTTTTTAGTACAACCACATTGATGTATATGCAATATTGAAAACTGAAAAGCATGAATAAACGGAACAATGCTTCAAACCTAAGAGGGCATCTTCCTTGATAAGGTAAACAATGGAACAATACAAATTGTTTTTAGTATGAGAATGGTGAATGGTAGAAGACAAGAAGAGAGGAAAAAAACTTAGAAGAGATACAATGTCGTAGAAACTTTAAAACAAAGGAGAGCAATGCAATGACCTAAACTAAGAAGGGAAGGGAGAAGGGAAAGACCCAAATCCTTATTGACATGCCCTAAATCCCTAAATTGGTGGCAAAAAATTGAAAACAATAAACCACATGCAAACACGAGGATCCAATGGTTTGCCCTAACTTTAGTAGGAAAAACAAACCCCTATGCTTTGTGCCCCCACTTAATATCCTAAATTGCATCCTTATCAAGTCTACTAACTAATAAAACACTTAGACTGAGGATTGTATACTTATCCTACTATCAAAAAGTATTTGAATAGAAACATGTCAATGTTGAAGAAATAAAATTGGTCATGAAAATGTCCCTGGCTATTTCATTTATATGTATAAAATATGAAATAAAACAACACACACAACAATGCATAGTTTTGTTCTAATAATTTTCTAAAAGTTTACATGAATTAAATTAGAAGGTCCCTACCTTTTGAACTCACGTAGTTTTTCAAAAACTAGGAAGTAAACTCTCGGGGAAGTGATAATATATTCAATATATGTAATTTTCACAAATTTGTTCTCTTAAATTTTAAATATAGTGGATTTTGAGATTTTTAATTATTTTAGTTATTAACTTAAGATGTTTTTTATGGGTCATTTTTTCAACTAAAAAGTGGATACTTTTTGTAATCAAACATAACTATATTCTTTAAACTATAGAATATTCTTAAAAAAAATCTTATAAATCTATTCTATACAAATGTGAGAGAACTAATCCAAGAATTCACAAACTATAGAATGTTTGTAAAGAAAAGTCTTATAAATATTTTCTATACAAATGTGAGAGAACTAACACAAGAATCCATAAACATTCAGGTGGATGAATAAACCAAGACTTTGTGTATTTGGGGCATGTGTATGTTCATGCAATGTTTGAAATTTGAACATCTTGGGATTAAAAATGAAATTATATGATTTTTCCAATTCAAATTTGAAAATAAAATTACTTATACCAATATCAGAATTTTAGAGAAATAATACTACCTAGAAACTAAATGTATTCTTTAGTTTTTAGTTTTTCTTTATGAAAAAAACGGACACTTTATGTCATTGACAACAAAACATTTAGCACTATTATATTTTGGGAAGGGCATAAGAGTGAATGGTTTTTACTTCACAGTCACAGTATTATTAACCCCTAAAGCCCCGAGAGTGTTTTCTGCCAAAAACCACTCAAAACTATCACTTCTGTTGTATTCACTTAAGGACACCAAATTTTTTTGGGGGGATTTAACCATAGGATCTTGTACTTGTCTGAGATCATGTAGTAAAAATTTCATCAAATTTAACTGTACGGATTGGAAGATATTAACATTCAAAGTTGAACAAAAAGTTTTTTTCCAAGAAGATGCTTAAATTGCCCGAAAAACTAAGATTGTCCATAACTTTCTCATCCCTCGTCCAAATAGAAAGAATCAAAACTTCACATATAGGTAAAAACATAATATTTTAGGAAAAAAATTCAAAAAAAATTATTTGACTTTTTGTAATTTTTTTTGGACTGCCTGCCAATCTCCATTTCTTGCTCATTGTGCCATAACTTTTTCATCCGGCATCCAATTGAAACAAAAATTATATGTCCACAAAGCTCTTGCAAAGCTACACAACCTCAAAAAATCTCAGAAAATTTCACTTCAAATTGAGACAATAGGAACCTACCTGGACCCAAATTGTCCCTTGAGGAGACAAGCAGGGCTTTAGGGATTAAAAAAAGACCATGGATCTCCTTTATTTATACAACCTCACTTCCCCCAAATAACAAAATAATCATGAATTCCTTCCTTTATTTGTGGACACAAGGCTCTGTCGGATTATTGTGCTAACTCTGGTTCTTATCAGCGCTTTTTTGGAGGCAAATTTTTGCCAGTTTTGACAAAAAAAAGGAGCAAATACCTTGACATCCCTCCAAATTCAATGCAATGGCATGTTGTCATGAACCCAAATGAGCAATTTCATTAAAATGGTGGTATTATGTTAGTTTGGCACTTTTAACAGTTCAGGTTGTGTACTTTGAAATGGTCTGAAATCTATATCCATCTTAGATTTCTAAAATCTATAAAAGTCCTAGATTTTAAAAATTGTGCGGTTTGAAATCTAGATTTGTTCTAGATTTTTGAAGTCTATAAAAATCCTAAATGTCGCTTTTATGATTCAAAGTGGGCACTCTGAAAATGGCACACGGAATACCGCCATTTTAACGAAATTGCCCATACAAAAGCTATGTCCCTCCAAATTTAATGCAATGTCATGTTACTAGGAATACAAAAGCTACAGTAAAAAAATTCCAACCCTACTACACAAAAGATGATATTTAGTGTCTTGTACACTAAATACAAAGGCATATACTAAAAGCCAATTACCCTATGAAAGTAAGTAACATTAAATGTCAATTCAAACACTAAATATGAACCAGAGTTGTCATATCAGACGGAATATCACTGTTCACGGACAGAATCGGACCGATTAGGGCTAGGCGGCTGCAAACTTCAGAGCCTTGTAACTTTTGCAAAAATTCTTCAAATAAGGAAAATGAGATGTTTTTCGGCATCTACAGTTTTTGTAGATGCCGAAAAACATCTCATTTACCTTATTTGAAGAATTTTTGCAAAAGTTACAAGGCTCTGAAGTTTGCAGCCGGCACATTCAAGTCTAACACTAATTGTGGACAAGTTCAGATTTAGTGTTGTAGCTAGTAGGGGGAAAAAACACTAAATGTCACTCAACACTAAATATCATCTTTGGTGTAGTTCTTATATAGGTTTGATCGTGTATGTCATAAATATACATTTCTTTCCAAAAAAAATTTGAGTGTGTGTATGTGCATTGATTGTTTATGTCATAAATATTTTTTTTTTTCTAATTTTTTTTCTTTTTCTTTTGGAGTATGTGTGTACATTGTCGGAATGTTGGTATTGATCGTGTCATTCGTGTATGTCATAAATATATATTTCTTTTCAATTTTTATTTTTTATTTTTTTTGGTGTGTGTGTGTGAGTGATCATGTGTGTCATAACATTACTACCCAATTGGGACCAATGGGGGGGTTCGATCATGTATGTTATAATTGTACTAACCAACATGAGGGTCCTTTCGACTCCCCTAAGAAGCAAGAGCTCCTAGTCAGTTGCAAATTCCCAACGAGCCAATGATTCTCTACAACTTTAAAGTCAACCAATGACAAGATCTTTTGGCTCCCCTAGAAAGCAAGAACTTCTAGCGTTCCAAGTGGCAACTTCCCAACGAGCCAATGATCCTCTACAACTTTTAAGTCAACCAATGACACATTGACACTAGTTAGTATTGCAACTTCCTAGTTAGCTAATGACTCAATGCAAATCAAACTAAATTCACTCCCAGGGATCCATAGAAGGATTATCCCAATCTCCAAAGGAGGAATGGTTTAGATTGGTTAACAATGTTATGGCTATCTTATAACTTTCTTGATATTTCACTCACGGACCCCACCACGCTGTCTTCAAATGGTGGCATTTTTGAAATTTTACCCTTGTAATAAATCCCTTTTTATTTGTGTCTCAAATAAAAAAGCTTCTGCCATAATCTTACGTTCAATCATAGTTATTTACTTTTCTCTTCTCCTCTCTTGAGACACATAATTACCTGTACTGTCTGTAAGTACCATATAGTATACAGGGTAGCAATTGCTATGGCTACGTCCACGTGGACGCAGGACTTACCAGTTTTACGATCAAGCTTGACAAAGTGTGAGAGTAAGTTACCCCCAGTTCATGTGGTCCGCCTCCTCAGGTTCCTCTGTCACCGTCCTCTCGACTGTACTCTGTACTCTGTACGTTGAATGAAACTCCGTCTGTCTACATTGTAATCCAGAGCCTCACATTCATCCATCCTCCAAATGCCGACAGCCCTGCAAAAACAGAGACCCCATTCTTTGAAAAAACGTGCCAAGGCTACAAGCTTCATCTGAAACCCGACTGGAATTGCAGACAACTCAGGTAGGTAGGTAAGGTAGTCTGCTCTAAAAGCGAGCGGGCTCTAAATCTAAAACCGAACATGGCACAAAGGTACATTTTGCTTTCTTCAATGTATTAACGGTGTACATTTCAGGAGGTGGGTCGGTTTTAGTGACCACTGCGTTTTAACTTCAAAAATTTGTAACTAATTCCACGAAGGTCCAAAAAATACGAAACGACTTGGGTTAGATGCCAATTTCATTTTCCTTCTTCTAAAAATTAACTGAAAATTGTTTCAAGGAGTTTAGGTTCCCCGAAAAGGCAAACAGCTCTTCAATGGTCGCTTTAAGAGCAGATTACCTTACACCGAAAATCGCCACTTTTTTTTTTTGTCGTTGTTACTGAGCCTAGTTACTATTAGTAGACTGGTCAAATTTTCATATGTTCTTTGTAGGCAAGTGAAAGGAGGTTTCAACGCACCAGAGAACATGACATTTGGATACTATATGCAAAAGTTATTAACTTCTAAAGTCTTGTTGTCCCCTCCAGGGGACAAAATGGATTCCGGGCAGGCTCCTACGGTCTCAATCATTTTTGTAATTTTCTGAATTTTTTTTGTGAAGATAGAGAATCACATTAGCTTTCCAAAATGTAATTTTTATTTTGATTGGTGTCAGGGAGCAAAAGTTATGACACAAAACCCCCAAATTTTAGTTTGGCGGGCTGAAAAAATAATCCTCAAAAAACTTTTAAATTAAAACTTTTAAAAATTTGATTCATATAGGTTTTATTTTTATTTACATGGGAAGCTTTTATTCATTCCATTTGGATTTGTTATGCAAAAGTTACAATCAATCTTATTTTTTGGGCAATTAGAGCATCTTTTTGAAAAATTAACTTGTAGGATTCATTTCTGAACTCAATTTTAACAATTACAATTTTTTTTTTTTTCACAAGGTCAAGATTTCTTGCTAGAACAATCTCACCGTTGAGATTAGTATATTTCAATTTTATCTTAGAGCTATTAATGATTTAATTTTTCCTTCAATCTTGAATTTACTTCTACTTAATAAATTTTTAATGAGTGAAAACTAAGTGTTTCTTTAATTTTTTTTTTTTTCTAGATTCTCAACTCAATTCTTCATCATACAAAATTAGAAATTCAAAATCATTAGAGCAAAAATTTTAAGTTAAAAAGGTTCAAAGCCAAAAAATGTAGTTGAGCGAGGTGCAAAAAAACTAGATTCCTTCACTTTAAATGCAAATATCTTGCAATCTACATGGTCAAAATTTCTGAAATTTCTTCCACACATTCTTACACTAGTCTAGTACAAGATCATATGATTAAATATGCAACAGAAAAAAAATTAAATTTTGTTTTTTGCTCTTTGCTCTAGAAATGGCAGTTTTGAGTGGTTTTTGATGGAAAAATGGTCTTGGGACTTTGGGGGTTAAGGAATAAAGTTTGGTTCTAAAAGCGTTTCTTTCACGTAGGTACAGAAACTGATTTTGGAGATGTGCACATGGTATAGATGTCGGTTTAAGGTAAGTGGCACATTTGGGTGTACCTACCTTAATGGGCAATTCGTGAAAATGGCGAAATTCTGTAACTTTGGCAGTTTTCACAGTTCAGAGCGGCCGCTCTGAAATGTTCAACTATCCTAGATTTCTGAAATCTAAACCTCTTATAGATGTCTGAAATCTACAATAGTCATAGATGTTGCTTTCAAAGTTCAGACCGTGCGATTTGAAATGTACATTAGTGCTAGATTTATGAAATCTACAAAAGACAAAGATTTATGTAATCTATACCCCTCGTAGATGTCACTTTCGCAATTCAAAGTGGCCGCTCTGAAAATGGCATATGGAATATGCCATTTTAACGAATTGCCGTTCTTACCGGTAGCCAGATCAACAAGGAGGTAAACAAACCAGCTCCCAAACTGTACCATTTCACTCACATAGAGAACTACGTTACTTACACGCATACTTCCTTATTACCGCACTCTCTCGAACAGCACATTCCGAGAAGAATCCCCGAACTGATTGGATGCGGGATTCCGACTTCTTGCACGTGTCACGTTCCCAACACCGGTGACATTAAAAGAGGTCCGCCACAGCGTCACAGGAGTGTCTTATTCACGAGGATACGCAATTTCCGATGGAATTCCATTTTCATTGCCGAAAACAATAATATATATCACATGTTCCCATAGCAATTAGTGTTCATAGTGAAGCAGACCGGAAAGTTTCGCATAAAAACATTAATTTAAGCCCCAGACCCGAGCGTCAGCTTTCCATGCGGAACCCACCAGAAAATACAGTCAAGCGCGGTTGACAATGCATCACCCGACTCTCCAGTTTGCGAAACAGTAAAATAGGAGACTTCACTCAGTTCATTTGTGCACAAAAAGAAAAGAAAAGAAAAATAATAATTTGACGCTTTGACTCCTGGAAATATTAAAAGTCGTCAGGTCGTCATGCTGGAAGTGTGGAACCGAGTGGGAACCACACAGGCAGACGGAACCACCCAGTGGGGGCAGCACTAACTTAGAATATTCTCCAAATATCAATTGCTGGCAAGTTCAGTTTGAGAGCCTGTCATAATCCAGGTGTCGGAAGCTTACCATTTGTTTTCCCCGTGAAAACTGACTGAACCTCACTGGAAACTGCTTTTAATTCCATTTGTAAACTCACGTACAGCCCGCCGTGTAAACTAAGTTTGGTAATTCCTGCGGCGTGTAAGTTAAACGCTGGAGAGACGTCTTGCAACTCCTGTTCGTACCAGGGGAGACTTGTCGTTGACGCAAATGTACAGGAACTGGATGACTGGAACTGCAGTTCGTTCTGAACTTCTGACCAGGCCGATAGCTAGCACGCGTCCCGGGGTGCGGTTTGAATCAGTCACACGTGGTGAAGTGCTTAGTTTCACTGATTTGCAGAATGTGGGGGAATCAACGAAGCTTAGCTTTAGGGGTGGCACTGATGAGACTAGCTAGATGGGGAATTTGTACTGTTGTGCACAACGAAACTTCAGTCGGCCCACTCTGGCCAGGTCAGACTAGTATTTTCGGATGGCGGCTGAGTGAGAAACTGGTTAATTTCGATCGAGTTTCATAGTGAGAATTCATCGACGGTCAGTACTGGATCATGCCCACCGCTGTCACGCACGCCAGCTGTGGGTGTACGTTTTCCAGATCCAGTAGCTTGCGAATTGACCGGCGCGCGAGTGTATATATGAGGGCTGGGTTTGAGAGCGAAGGATAGTACTGACTTGTGCAAGTGATCTTACGCTGTAGATCTTTCACTATCAGTGACTGTCACTCCTCTTAGACGTTGTTTGAGCAAGATCGAGCTTGAACTGTAATAAATCTTTTCTGATATGCGAGGAGTGATCGAAGGGGTGATTACAGTGGTGGAGTTGGAGATCTGAAGAGTTGGAGCTCGGCTAAGTCTGTGATTTGCTAGACAGTATGACCATCATTCCGGGTTACCTGCCTCCCACCTCGCACACGCTGCAAGGAGGCAAGATTGAGGAGTTTCGACACTATCTTCTGGAGGAGGACGACGTCGACACATACTTCCCAGAGGATCAGTTCCTCCTGAACCGATCTTGCGGGGATGGGGATGAGTTCAGCGCCGAGGCGTTCATCAAGAACCTGGAGTCGCCGAAATCTCCTGCAGGGTTGCCAGTGTGGTCGTCCGACGAGTTTTACGAAAGCCCCGATAAGAGTGATTGGAGCGACCCCGGATTGGGGAGTCGGAATGGGTGGAACAGGAACTTGCATTTCGCTGGTGAATCTTACTCAGGAAGATCGATCACGAGCTTCCAGGCGCCTGAGGTGGCCGATAATCTGAGCTCCTCGAACGATTTCGAGAAGAGCAGGTTTCGGGAGACGACTGTTTTGGATCAAGACGATCAAGCTTGGATTCAGTCCACCTTGAATCATGGTGGTGCTGGCCCGGATGTGTCCCGGATTCGGTCGCTTGAGGATGGCGCTGGAGAGGGGGAAGAGCGAGAGTCTGAGGTGCCGACGTCGACGTTGGGGGGAGCAGGTGCGAGATGTGCACCAGCTGTCGAGGTGAATCAGAAGCGCAGCCGCGCATTGAGCTTCCGGGGCGTGAGGAGGAGACCGTGGGGGAAATTTGCAGCGGAAATTCGAGATTCTTCCCAAAATGGCGCTAGAATATGGCTCGGGACTTACGACACGGCCGAAGAAGCTGCTGTGGCTTACGATCACGGTAATGCCTGGCAATCATACGAATCTTAATCACTGCTCTCCTTTCACGTACCTCGATCGATGTCCTTTCACACTTACAAGTTAGCTAGCTCAGCGTATGTGTTATCGATCAGCAATTGATTAGTAATGAATCTAGCTCAAGTTTCGTTTTATGGTGCTGTGTCTAGAGAAATCAGAAATGGTGTCTCAGTGCCAGAATTGTGAAATCCAAGTGCTTAGAGATGTAGAACTAGGACAGACAGTAAAGTACCAAAGTCTTGAAATTTCGTCATTCAATTCTAACGAATGTGAGGTTAAAATGCTTCTGAAATGCGAGCAGTTGAGCTGACTCTCTGTTTCATATTCCCTTGCAGCGGCTTTCGAGCTTCGAGGTTGCAAGGCACTTCTGAACTTCCCCTTGAACGCGCACATCTACTCTGCTGCTCTCGCAGCGAAAACAAGCACCACCGGAATGAAACCGTCCAGTGCACCGAAACCATCGACATCTGATCAGAGAACGTCTAGAATTCCAGTACCTGGGGTGAGCTCTCCCGAGACAAAGACGCCAACGTCGAAAGCCAAAGCCGTGGTGCCAAAGCCCAAGCTTCCCAAGAGCGCCAGCACGTCCCTCTTGAGCGAGTCTCGGGACCTCATCAATCACCCAGAAATGACCGTGGAACCCGCTCGCACTCCAATCATGGGCCTCACTCCCGGGATGCAGTTCCAGGCCGCCATGTTGCAGAGAGCTGCTGAGCTTTACCAACTGTCGTCGTACATGCAGCTCTTCACTGGGATGGTGCCCGGCATGGTGCAGCCCCAGCGACAGCGGAGTTGCTTCTCTTTCCTGGAAGAGCAGGCCGCCTTGTTCAACGCCATGCATCAAGAGCGTCTTCCTGTAGCGGGACTTAAGCGATCTCGCTCAGTGGAGTATTTGGATGGGAATTCGAAGAAAATGTTTAGAACGATGAGTTCTGCTCGGAGTTGCATCTCCGGTCCCCCGTTCTGATCAACCCTTCAAGAAGCTTTGGAGCTTCAGAGAACAACAATTTTTTGGCAAATTTTCAGTCTGAGGAGAACACGGCAAACTGCACCTTGCACTGCAGTTTCATTTGGCGTGGGTGTTCCCCTGGACTGGGATTTTGCCTTTTTTTTCAAGTTACAGCATTTTTATGATGATATTTGCGGAGTCGATCATTCTCCCTTGGAAGGGACCACGTTTCTGTACTAAATGGTGGTCTCAGTGGGATGAATGAAGTAGCTAGCCTCCCACAAGGCCGCTATGCACCGTAGCCTACTTAGTTGGTCATTGATGAAAGACATCCACGATTAAGGCTGTTATCTACGCAGCGCTTATGTTTATGGATGACCAAGTGGCTATGAGAGCGTATCTTGGCGAGATGTGAATAGCACTGAAGAACAGTTTTGGGTGATCCATGGAAGCTCAGTAAATAGTTTGCTCATTTCTGGTCATTTGTATTATACCATTGAAATTGATGTCCCTTGGCTGCGTTGAGGTACTAGATTTTGTACCCGAAAGAAAAACAGATTCCATTATTTGGTGCTGGGCTGAGGATAAACCATAGGCTGGGAAACTGGAAACATAATTGCACTAGTAGATTGTAAAGTAAGCCATGGTATGGACAAATAATTGCAGGTCATGTGATCGCCTGATCCTGTTGCAATTACCTGACACAGCCGGTTTCAGCCATTTGAAATCTCAACTGAAGTTGAAGGAGAGGAGGAAATGGTGAATTGTAACAACGAAATTTTTTAAAGTCTACTCCCACCCGACGTTTGCAAACAACTGTTTTAAAACACAATACTCTCACTTAGTTCAAAGAAGATGCTAGATTTTCTGAAAAGGTTGTTTTAAAACGGTATACTCTCACCTAGTTCAAAGAAGATGCTAGATTTGCTGAAAAGGTTGCTCGTTCAGGTTCAGCAAAATTATGACCTTCTAATATAATATATCTTACGATTTTTCACACAGGGTTCAATTTGTTGAACTTGAAATCCCGGTACTTCAGCCAAAATTTTCATATTGCACTGTCTGACTTCTCTTGCAGCTTTACAGCTGAGAATTTCCTTGACCGCCTTTCTGTATCCTCTTCTAAGATCTTGTTCGTAACCTCCGAATCTTGGGGGCTTCAATTGAAACTTGGTGTGCTTGATTTGATGTACTCCATCTTGCTCTGCTTGCAAGCGCCTCTCAGGCCCCTTCGTTGGAGCCTGGAGCGGACAATCATACATAGCTTGATACATTGTGATTTGGAACTAGGTTTGCAGAACTCTCATCTTTGTCGTCTGTAATGGCTATTGATATGTGGTCACGGTGCGACTTCATTGAGCAAGGCAACTTTATTTAAGAGTCTATGCAGACCAACACCAAGAAGCAAGGTTTGGAGAATTACAACATCAAAGAAGTAAGGGTTTAAGAATTTCTACACCACAGAAGCAAGGGTTTGAGAATTTCAAAACCAAAGATGCACAGGTTTGAGAAATCGATCAGATCTGCTCCCACCTACACCATCAAACAGTTTCATGCTCTCTGCGGTTAACAACAGAGGCGATATTAAGTAATGACCACAAAGTTGCAACAACTCCTAGTACCGCCATCAATGAACGGAAAACTTCATTTTTTAGAGATTGAGTTACGAAAACTTGGTGCTAGTATCGTCTTTATCTCCAAAAGATGCGTAGCAATTCAGTTTCAAACACTGCCACTTCATGCTCCAGCTAGACTCGGTGAATACGAAGCAACGTCTGGGATCATCAGAATCCATACCTTAAGTTACGCTGTTTGTTTTGTTTCTTACGGTGAGATCTCCGGAACCGCGCGTCCCGGTCACATTCTTGGTAGATCTCGGCGGCACAGACAAAACTAGAAAAATACTGTTACATTTATTTTGGCTGTGGCAACGGCACTGGGCACACTAACTATTTAAATTACTTGTGAACTAACAGTGGGTGATAAGACCACCCGTAAGGCCAGCACAGCAGACTCTTTTCGAATTCCCTGCGACTGTTTTGGAGATACTGTAGTTTTTTACTGCAAGTTTTTTCTAGTTTTTATGTTTCCCTTCGTTCTATTCTCATCATGGAGGAATCTTTCAAAGACTTTCTGTGCAAAAAAAATTGTGAATTTCCTTTGCAAGGATTTTCATAAGTTTTTCCCATATCCTCGGTGTGCAACCTAAATTAGTAGATTCTGCAACATTGATGCATCTTACGTTTTAACGTTGATTCCACCTAATATTTCGTAGATTTTAGGAGATGCAAGTTGTCCCATATTGATTGTCAAGCGTACCATGAAGTTGGTCCTATAAGACCTGTAAGTTGTCAGCATTTAAGACAATGTATTCATTTCACAGAAATCTAACGTACATACAGTTAGATTCTTTCAGAATCTTAGAAATTTTACAATTATACATGGAATTGTAGACTGTTCAAACAGATGAAATCTACATTTTATTAACATTTTGAAATCTAGAAATCGGTCTACACTAACAATTTGGAAATGTACAAACTAGTAAGATTATAAATTTAAAATCTACATATCCTTCAGATTTCAGTTTCCGAAATCTACGAACTGTATTGATTATGCAAACTAAAATCTACATTCAAATTCATAATTTAGAGGCCTAAATCTATATTCTAGAATATTGAATTTTAAAAAGTGAGTTGATTTTGAGGTGGGGACATCTTCACATAGCACTCCAAAATGCACAGATTTCCTCCTTCAAATTCCCTTAAAGTTCCCTGTGAGAGTCACATTCCCTGTGAACAACAATTTGTAACATTTCGATGTTTCCTTGGAGGGGATTTGCACTGCATGGAATTCAGAAAATGCTTCCTGTGCAGGTGGGAACATACCGCTTAACAAACCTGAGTTAGGTGCAGCGGTCATTTACTCATTCAAAGAGTGTAAAGCGTTCGGACGGATACTTGCAGTATGGAACCAGTCTTGCTTATTCATGATCAACAGTTTCGGAAAGTGAGACGAAGCTTGCATCGAAACTAGTCAGAAAGTGTTCAGAGCGGTGGATATTCTGTACTTGTAAAATTTTGGGGGAACTCGTTTCATTTTTTCATTCAATGATAACTATTGCAATGATCATGCAAAATGTGAATCAAGGGTCAGTTAGTGCTGGATCGTTCAAGTACATGATCGTACGTTACTGGCATGAAACACGTGAATTTCTTGCCACTGCCGAATAGATAGTTAATTATGGACTTCCTTCTTTAAGTGAAAAGGGACGGTGAGTCCTCTTGCGAGGAAGAAGCCAAATCCAACCAAAAAAAATCCAACGTGAAGTTCCCTCGTCTCGTTTGTGCAAGTCAGAACTGTCTTCTTGTATTCTCGCTTAGTTTGAATAGTTTGTTCCATGCTGTGCAAGTAGTATGAAGCAAGTAAAATAGGATTAACCTTTAAAAGGACAGGCCGGTGACTGTGGAAATAATTCCTTTTGGCATTGTATGAATTGTTTGTTTAAACAAAATCCAAATGCACTCACTAGAAGTCTAAACTAGCATAGAAGACCTCCCTTTTTCATGCAAAATTTCAAGGATGAATAGTTGCACTTTTGTCCTACACAAAGAAGGATTCTCTTTCATTCAGCGACCAAAAAATGGTTGTGACGTCGTTTATGGATTAAGATATGAACACAAATTTTATGCTCACTCTTATTATGTTGGTTTTCAACAACTTCATCCCCATTTTTGCATTATTTATAAAGGTGCTAGTGCATATCATTCTTGAATTTTTAGGATTGGGTCCCTTGACCTCTAATAATTTGTAATCCTTTTCACTCTTGAAACTTGTCAAAAAATTTGGATTGAATCTTTTCCTTCACACTGCTAGATAGAATTCTTCTATCCTTATTACCATTGTAGGTTGTGGCGGACATCCCAACCTTTATGTTCAAGAATGTTATGGTGTGATTTGTTTAGCAACGTAGAACAATGTACAACCCCTCAAAACATCAATTCCATTAAAATGAATGTCAATTTTGTTTAAGTGGTGCAATTTCAACATAAAAAATTGTGACTTATGTGTACATAAAGGTTTAACATCTAGGATGTGTATGGATTTGTATTTCAAAATTGTCTAACATCTAAGAGTGGTATGGATTTATATGTGAAAACCAATATTTTGAAAGGCAATAAAGTAATGGTCTCATGGAATATTGTCAATTTCATGAAATTGGCCATAATGACAATTTTCCATTTTCTAATTTGACATTTACACTAGTTTCTTGTGTTAATAGATGTGCACACAATTGTAGAAATCACGAGCTGCACACACAATTGTAGAAATCCATAACCGGTTGTTGACTTTTTCAATGCTAATGTGGCACCTTCCCATTGGCAACCCGTCACCATTGCCATTACAAGTTGCAACTCATAACTTTCTTTCCTTTCAACTTGCTTCCTACACTCTTGGATCATGAAGATCAAAGGTTGTGATTGGACAATGTACAACCGGTTATGTACGATAACCTATTCACCGCTAGTGCGGCTCACTGGTTATCTAATCCATAACTGTCTATGGATTTGCGACAGTTCATTAATCACACACCTCAGTTCGCTAGCTTTACTTACCACCATCGGAATTAAGAGGGGTGCGCGCACCGGCCGGGGTGGCAAACATTGTACTGTACGTCGCCCTGCCTACCTACGTACCTGCGATGAAATTCCTTAGTTCATATGTTCCCCCAAAATATCGATGAAGAGAGCGGCACAAGAGTTGTACGTACATATGAAATCCACATTCATACGGACAGATCCAGACTGCGGCCGAAGCACGTTTAGAATATGCGCGCTTGTGTGAGTACGTACTGTCATGTTCAACGTCTAGACAGTGCGCGCGCGCGCAGTCAATGACCAGCTCGCTCTTTTCATACTGTACGTTACTTACCTTCGCGAGGAGGTTCAGTTCAACTCCAAGGCGCCCTCCGTGCATGTGACTCTCCAATCCCTTGCTGACTCTGTTGACTGTAAGCTAGGAAGGTCTTCTAGTGCAAAAGAATATTCTGGATTCAGCTACCGATTATTCGAACTCCAGTACGCAAGTTGATGAAAAATACGCTAGGTAACAATTCTCCTGGATACAAATAGTATAACAATGTATAACCCATGTTGCACTGGCTTGACTTGCTACGTATGAATTCTCAAAATGATTTTTTCAGCAGCTTGCGTACTGGAGTTTTCCGAGCGAGCCAGTAATTCAACACGAACTCTGTTAACCACGACTCCAGGAGTCCCGTCCAGCCAGGTAAGTAAGAGCGAGCTAGCGCAGAATTTCCCAATAGTTGACAATTCGACTTGGGAAAATTGATTTGGGATCATGATTCATTTCAATCGATCAGAATTATGAGCGGAACACGCCCGCAATGCATTGAGATCATGATCACGTTAATTATTGCCACGCACGAAGAACAAGTCTCAGGCTGACTATCAGGCACAGGACCTGCACTATCAGACGAGTTCCTTTGACAGACTCAGGCTCAGATAGACTAACTCAAATGCACCGATTGTCAAAGAATGTGATTAATTACTAGTCGTCAGGTCTCAGGTCGAAACTGCGACCACTATATTGGTTTACTCTCTTTTGCGCAAACAAGAATTTTTTCTGTTCACAAATAAAGGTTACCTCTAATACAAACCCTAGCCGCAAGCGGCCTTGAAAAGGTAGAAGGGAGCGAAACACAAAACAAGGTAGTAACTAGATAGTCGAACTCTACCTTGCTGGTTGGCCAGGGAGGATTGACCCCTGTATTGCGCCATCAAAGGGTAAATGTAAAAATTGCCCCTATTTTGTACCGCTTAAATTCTGAATTTCTTCACACTTCCCAACTAATTTGGGGCCCCTGATTGCAAATATGAATTCAAAATTTGAAAATTTTATCATGTGCAGCAAATATAAAATTCTAGTATTTTCTGAGGGGTAAAACACGGGGCAATACAAGGGTCAATCCTCCCTGGCCCTCGCGGGTTAGGGCAAGGGCAATACTCCCTTCTTCTCCAGTGGTCAAACCCAGGTTATATTTGAGTTGTTGAAAAACAAAAAAATTATTGCCGGGGACTTGTCCTCTGGTTCTATGTTCTGTTCCTTTCATCAATGGGAATTGTCCATTTGTTGAAAAAAAAAACCCAAAAAACCCCAAGTTATGAATACAAAACCAACTTTTATTCAGTCGGGGGTGGCAGGGAGGGGGGCGTCTCTTTTCAGGGGATAGTAACTTCAGAGCATCTGTCTTTTACCAATTGATGAGTAGAGCTGAAGTTTGTTAAACAAAAGTTTTTTCTTCAAGCTTAGAGCATCCCAACAGCTGACTCGCGAGACAAGGGCGCCAAATGCTCATTTGGCGTGTGGAATTGGAGCCCGGGGCCACACTGCTTCTCGTGTGCCCCATGGCAAATACGCCTAGAAGGGGCGCCAAGTGGAGAATGCAATGTCTACAGTTTTGTAGCTTAGAAAATCAAACTACAAAAATAGGGAACTCTTGATTAAATGAGAGAATTGAATCCAACAACCATCTCAGATTTCTTTGAAAGCATCTGCATCTTCTTTTGTGATTTCATTTGAATGGATAAATTCTTTATACCCGTATGTGGTGGAAGGATGTAGAACAATCCATGTGAGATAATGTAAATTAGAATTAGTAGGAGCTCAACTACTCATAGTTAAATCAATAGTAGGAATTGTGTTCAAGGTAGAAATTCATACCTCATTTAGGCATTTAGGCATAGTAGAAAAAAATATTTCAAAAAACTTTGAACTCATAAAAGTTGATAAATGAAGATAATTTTCATCTCCAAAAAATCCTTTTGAGATTTAAAACCTCCAATCAAAGGTTATGGACCAAGGCTTTTTTTTTGGACTTGTGTCCCCCTTGCTGGCTTCACTGGAGAGGCCAGTTTTTGGAGGGATGAAGCCAAATAGGTCAGATTTCTGACAATTTGGCAAAATTTTGCCCCCCAAAAAGCCCTGTTATGGACAAAATTCAGAGAGGAAGTTTGAAAATGTCAAAAAAACAATTCTCTTCCCACCCCTCTCTCAACTTTGTCCATAACTTTTGATTTGAGGTTTTAAATATCAAATGGATTTTTGAAGGTGATCTTAGTTCAAAGTTTTTCTACTATACCTAAATGAGGTATGAATTTCTATTTTAAGCACAATTTCTACTTTTGATTTAACTATGAGCGGTTGCGTTCCTACTAATTCTAATTTACATTATCCTAGATGGGTTGTTCTACCTCCTACCACCCCATGTGGATGTAACGAGATTCTCTTTACACTTTGAACCTAGCAAACTACCAAAACCCGATTTCTTCGGGTCTTCCAGTGAAATTCCGTTTCATTTGTTTAAAACAAACAAACCTCTGGGATTTATCCGCCAGGTCACCTTTGGCTGGCTAGCCCCAGTGACTAACTCCCACTGGAACTGGAGCCGTGCGGGCGCTAACTGAAGCCAATGCAAGTGGGTAGGAGAAAGCGAGGCAGGGCGTCCCAAGCAGTAGGACCACCCTCCACTCATCGCAACCCTCCATCTAAGGTAGACAAGCCTATTACCACCCTGATTTGCGATCTGACTATGTTGAAGTCAACTTCAATGGGGTCACCTATTTTTCAAAGGTGTATGCATGTTTCACAAATCAAACCCAAGTGGAATTATAATTTTCTGATGAAAATTGAAATTTCTATGAATTGTTGAAGTTGATTGCCCTGAAATTACAAATCCGCACATGGATTAATTTATAAAAGTCAAATCAACAACCCATTACCGCCATAGATTGTATCTATGAAAACTTGGATATCCAC
The DNA here is from genome assembly GCA_951230915.1 of Antitrichia curtipendula. NCBI lineage: Eukaryota > Viridiplantae > Streptophyta > Bryopsida > Hypnales > Leucodontaceae > Antitrichia > Antitrichia curtipendula. Next base: position 8,572,396 of record OX579638.1, on the reverse strand, counting down.
CAATCAATGGTAGACACGCCTTACCCAAGCTGAAATTAATGAGCTGATTTTGTCAGAAAAATAGATGGACTTAGATGAGTTTCAAGGTGGTAACGGGGCCAAAAGTAAGATGTCGGAAATAGGAAGCTGACAGGAATAGGCCGGTTTACCTTACTCCGCATCCGTTCCTCATCGAAATCCCACCCCAGGTTAGGGCCAACTTACATGTGAGCCCGGTGGGCAAAGAAAGCAACTAAAAGACAAGAACAATGCCACCGATGATCGGTAAGCATGGAAGTAGGAGAGAGAGTTCTACCGATATCAGTGAATTAGACACTATAGAAGGAGCATAAAAGTGTTTTTTTTAATATTTCGCCCTTGTTGACTCCTCCCACCCACCGATACATGTAAGGAGGCCCTTAGCGCCCGCACGGCTGCAGTTCCGGTGGGAGTTAGTGACTTGGCTGGCCGGCCTTCAGTTGTGGCCTGTCTCTTTGCAATGAAATTTCGTTTCATTTTTGTCCAAAAAAAACCCTAAACCTTTTGCTCGGTTCTGTTGACTTGTCAGAAGTACAGAAGTCAGAGCACCGACGTTCTAATTGTCACACTTTGACTTGGGAGCGTTGATTTATGGAAAGTCTAGATGTACAGTGCACCGCAATTTTAAGGTGTAGATCCCTCCCACCAATGCTCTCAATGTCAAAACCTTCACTGCTAAAAAATGAGGACTTTCATGTGCTCAGATGCGAAATTCTGTTTCATCTGGTTTTTAAAAAAAAAAAGTGCAAGCTCGGATGCATTAAAAGACGGGGACCCTGTCCTTGTGTTTCAAAAAGAAAAAGAAAAAAAGACGGGGACCCTTTCTCTACAGTGCCTTGCACTCCTGTATCTGACAACATGGTCATAAATTTCTTACAAGGTACAGTCGGTATTGTAGCGTCACCATTCAACCATTCAATAGAAGTTACCCAAAATCGATCAAAAAAGCAAATTGTGGACATGATTTGCAAGGCAAAGGAAATATTTCAGGAGGTGCAGAGGTAGAAATGACGAGGACTGTCAAAATTGAGTAATTTTATCGCTTGAATCGAAATTACTATGAATTTTGAAAGGCAAAAGTTGGTCTGGATCCGTGTCCAATGTCTAGAGTCATCCAATCCCCATCATTCAAGAACTACCTTCCTACACGTTACTTCCTACTTTCTTTCTCACTACATGTGTGATGACCTTATTAGTCTAACCCTTGAAAAGGAGGAAAAAAAAACATTCCAAGCTCGGGTTGGAAATTTGTTCCAATCTTGGTTGGAAACAACTACACCCAACAGGTTGAGTATGGGGCTCTGGTCGGGAATGGTTGGTCCTACCTTAAATAGATTTTTTTTGTTGTCCAACTGAAACCTTGGAGCCATGAGGTAGTAAGTCAATATAAATCGACCACCTTAGGGTTGGAATTGAATTTTGGGGAGGTGAAACTTCTTGAAATATTTTTCAATAAATTTTCCTTGGAAGAGAAGAGGAATTGGCATCTAACCCAAGTCTTTTCATATTTTTTTGGAGCTTTCTAGAATTAGTTATGAAATTTTGAAGTTGAATTGGCATATGGTTCTAAAACCACCACCCACCTACATGCACACAATTTGTACATTAGTGAAGGCTATGAAAAAATAGCATGTACAAATTGTGTACATTTTAATTCCTAAAGGACCGTCTGTCCGTTTGGGGGACAATTTGGGTCCGGGCAGGTTTCTATAACCTCAATTTTTAGTGAAACTTTTTGAGGATGTGCAATTGTACGAGAGTCTTGTGGATGTACAATTTTTATTTCAATCGGTGCCCCCCCCAAAGTTATGGCAAAATAAGTAGAATCGGAGCTTGGCGGGCAATACAAAAAAAATCACAAAAAGTCACAATAAAAATTTTAAATTTTTTTTCCTAAAAGATTATATTTTTGTTTACATGTAAAGCTTTGATTCATTCTATTTGGACTAGTGACGAGAAAGTTATGGACAATCTTCATTTTTTGGGCAATCTAAGCATCTTCTTGAAAAAATAACTTATAGAATTCATTTTTGAATGCAATTTTTATAACTTTTCAAAAACCATTGTTAGATAGGATTTAGTTTGCATGTTCAAATAATCTAACCATTGGGATTATTGTTTACCAATTCCATCTTAAAGTTATTAACAATATAGTGTTCCCTTCAATTTTGAACCTACTTTTACTTAACAATTTTTTAATGAGTGAAGATTAATTATTTTTTTCCTAATTTTTTTCTCCTAGATTCTCAACTCAACTATTCAACATAAAATATTAGGAAAAAATCATCTTTAGTGCAAAAAAATTAAGTTAAGAAGATTCAAAGCCAAAAAATCTAGTTGAATAAGGTGCAAATTTTTTTGTTTTCTTCACTTTAACCCCTAAAGGTTTTTGACTATGTTTTCACAAAAAACGCTCCCAAACTGCCATTTCTAGTACAAGTACCAAATTTTGGAAAAAAAACATTTTTGGACATATGTAACCGTAGGATCTTGTAGTAAACTAGTTTGAGAAGATGCGGAAAAAATTTCAGAAATTTCCACTGTGTAGATTGCAAGAAATTAGCATTTGAAGTGACAAAAAACCTTTTGGAATTGTACAACATATAGGAAAAAATAGTAAGTAGAAAGAAGTAGAAAATGATTTAAAACACTAATTAAATTGTTAACAATTTATTCATGGAATTGAAAATTTCCAATCCCAATGGTTGTAATGATGTAGTAAACTGTCTAAGCCTAATGCTTTTTTTTTTTTTTCATAATTACTTAAAATTGAATTAAATAAAGGGCTTCAAAGTTTATCTTAGAGTAGAGATTCCACAACTACCCGCAAACTACCCACAAACTTAAACTCCCATAACTTTTATCTCATTAATCCAAATGGAATTATTAAAAGCTTCCCATGTATATAAAGATCTAAAGAACCAATTTCAATTTTTTTTTTCTTTTAAAGTGAATTTTCAAGAAGTTTTTTTTGCTGCCTAGGCTGCCTGCTGAGCAATGAAAACAACATATTATACCATAATTTTTTAACCATGTAGTCAAAAGTTACAAAAATTGTTGGGCCTTAAAGCTACTCCTTGAGCACATAGTGTATGAAAAATTCAAAGAAATAAAACAAAAACTCCATTTGTAGTGAGCTGCTTAAAATTGCTATGTTGCCAAACAATGCAATTTAGTGCTTTAGGGGTTAAAATAATGCAAAAGCACTCACTGGAAGACAAACTAATCTTTCCTTTTTGCTCAAAATTGCACTTATGTCCTACATGGAGAGATTCTTTGTCATTCATTGGCCAGAAAACGTCCTCAACGACATTTATGGGTTAAGAGTCACAATTCTTCTAGTTAACTACTTTGTAGTATACTACACACATGTATTGTACACACACACACAAACACACATATATATATATATATATATATATATATATATATATATATATATATATATATATATATATATATATGTCTAGCACTTCCACTAGTACACTAAGTTAATTTTCATCCATTTTGATATGTTCACCCAAAATGGTCTTTTTGCTTGGTTAAGATTTGGTGTCTCATGACTTTTATTTGCCAAGATGCAAGACGCAAAGAGCTCACACGCAGAAAGCAATTTAGATGATTTTCAGCCCTTGCGAAGGGCTGCAAGTTCTCCAAGGTTCCTAGCCCCCAGAACTGCGTCACAGCAGTTGCCTGATGTGGCACAGAGACTGCCACGTCATATTAAAAAAAATTAATTTAAAAAAAAAAATCATTTTTTTTTTCACATTTTAAGATTATTTCATTTTTTTTATTTTTTATTTTTAAAAAAATAAATAAATTATGACAACGGCGTTCTTTAACTGCCAAGGGAACAACGCTGGGAACAGGCTTGAAACAACCCTTCCAGACCCCCAAATCTCAACTAATGCTTACTATGTTGTACCATGTTGCCATCCAATGAATGACCTTATTAATAGTGATGGTACAAAGGTATGGAAGTGGCTACTGATGGGATGTGGAGGTGAGTTGTTGCTAGGACATGGTGTGAGCATTTTATCCTCACTATCAGAATGAACCGAGCATAACCAGGGTCTAAGCAATTTTGAGGTTAAATTCCTGCAAGTGCCTAATGTCATCCAGTTGTGCCTTCTAAGCAATGGACAACATTTTCTTGTTCTTACTCTTAAAGTACCTATATACAAATTCTAACAAGAAAAAAACTCCAAATGTTAGTAGCTCTGGCCTGTTTTGGCCAAAGTGGATTAAAACTAAGATTTCAAAAGATAAACTAATCAAACCAAGATATCAACTAACCTAAGTTGTAGAACATCTAATTTCCTTTCCAAAATGCTAAAATATGTTTAAAACGGATACTCCTACTAGAAGTTATCAATGGATGAAGTTTTGCTTAAATTTTCCTATAAAACTTCATCCATCTATCTTTCAAACTATCAATGCAAATTAACTTTGGATTTTAGGATTGAGTTCAAGCCTAATTTTTGTTTCTAAGTCTAAAGTTTCACTCAAATTGGTCTACCGTACGCAGGTAGTAGGTTTAGCACTTTGGTGCCAAATATTTAATTTAAGTCCAAAATAAAATTTGATACTTTAAAAAGTTATTTTTTGAAAAATTTGGCATTGTATTTCCAAAAATTCATAATATTCAGCAACCATCTCTTATAGCTTGAAAGGCCTCTTAACAATACGAGTGAGGTAAACCAACCTATATGGGATATGAAAATGGGGGATTAGAAGGAAGCTCAATTGCTCATAGGTAAGTCAAAAGCAGGAATTTTGTTTAAAATATAATTTTAGACCTCATTTAGGCATAGTAAAATAACTTTTTTCAAAAATCTTTGAATTAAAAAAAGCTGAAAAATCAAGGTAAATTTCATCTTCAAAGTTTGTTTGAGATTTTGAGCCTCTAATCAAAAGTTATGGACAATAATCAGAGAAGGATTGGAAGGAACATTTTCTTTTGACATTTTTAAACAACCTCTTTGAATTTTGCCCATAAATTTTTATTGGAGGCTTAAAATCTCAAAAGGTTTTTTGGAGATGAAATCTACTTTCATTTAACAACTTTTCTTAGTTCAAAAGTTTTTGAAAAAAATTATCCTACTATGCCAAAACAAGGTTTGAAGCTTACTTTGATTACAATTTCTATGTTTTGACAATGAGCAGTCAAGTTCTCATCTTCAAATTGTCCCACATTTTATGAGGATTCATGATGGACAATGACTTTCACTATGTAAACAACCTCTCCACCCTTCATTGCCACAAATTGTTGATAAAGTAATTTCTTTCACTAACCATGAATAATCTATTTGATGGTAGACAGTCAAATGATTGATTGGTGTATAACTTAATGGATTCCTATTCAATTCTTTTTTTTCCTGCAAACCATGTTAACATTTATTTGTAAATTTGGTTGTTTGGTGTCATAATTAGCATAAGAATTTGGCATTTAAGAAAATAATTAATCTAAGCGGAACTTACTATTTGAGTAGTTATTAACTAAGAATTTTAGCCAAATCTAAACTGCACTAAGACTAAATTTCATCCTACTTTAACTCTTTCAATGCTAATATTTTTCTTAAGTATGAGTTAGTTTTCAAATCCTTAAAATATTCTTCAGTTGTTTCCAAAAGATTTTATGTAGTTACCTATTAATTCCTTATGACATTAGATTTCTACTATAGACATATTAATTTTAGATTTTTAGTATTTTTTAATAGTCACGCATAAAATCAAATTTCTAAAAAATGAGACAATCAAAGATCAAACTTTCCTAGTAAAAGTTATAGGCAGATGAAGTTTGATTACTAATTGGTATTCTAAAACTTCATCCAATAATTTCTACTAATTCAAACAATCAAATTAATTTTTACTCTAAGTTTTAACCTTTGACTTGAATTAGATTCTAATATTCCTTTTTAGATTTCATTGGATGAATTCACTATTTTTTCATCCATTTTTACTATCAAATTTCATCCAAGCGTAACTTCTTCAATTTTTAATCTATTTTGAAAGTAAAATATTTTCAAACCTTCTAGAAATTACCTACTCTAATCTAAATTCAAAATTGGAAACTAAATCTTTTACTTAATGGTTTAATTTTTAGTTCTAAATCTAAGTTAAAATTAAAATTAAAATAGCAAAACTAAAATTTGTACCTCCAATGTCAAAGACACCACAGTACTATCTTTTTGAATCATAATTGTGATCATCTTATAGTACCTATCTCCTTCCATTGTATTTTGATTTTTGGTTGTATTTTTGCTTACCACTTGAAATAAAAAGGATTATTATAGAAATTAAAAGTCTAAAGTATTTCTTTGGATGTTCTAATCTAATTAATATTCTCTCTCTATTTTCTATTTATTTCTAATTTTTTTAATGGTTTTTCAATAAACTATAGGTTGTCAAAGTTGTCACCTTTGACTTCTACTAGATTAAAAACTATTTGAGGATCAAACTACATTGGTCTTGTAAACTATCTAAGCATCTGGTTAACCTATCTACTTTTAAATCCAGTAAAGACTTGGAAATCTCCATATTTAAAAAAAACTTCCTTGATTGATCTTAAAAAGGAGAATTCAAATTAATTCACTAAACTATCTTAATTGCCAATTGATTCTTCTTCAATCTCTTCTCGTTCTAATCTCACACAATAACATCATCCCTTCTACCCTATCTTCTCTCTTGTATGTTTGCACTTGGTTGTTTTGATTTTATATTTATTAGTTGCTTTTGTAGTAATAATCTACAACTTAGGACACCCAATTCAACTAATAGAGTTTGAGCTTCAACTAAGGTAGACCAAACCAATTCTGTTCATTTGGCCTAATTCCCCCCCTCCCCCTTTTGGTCCCAATTCTGTTTATAAAAACATCCAAATCTATTCATTTTTCTAATAAAATCACTACATTAATGCCTACATCTCAATCCTTTATTGGTGAGTACTTAAGTGTCATTACATAAAATGGAAAGGTGGTTATAAATAGAAAGGTGGTTATGGAAAGTTTATGACTCCACTCTATAGGCAGTTTTGTAATTTGAATGCACCTTACTTTAGAAACTCACAAAATTTATAATTTTAATCAAATAATTATAATTCCACTAGAGTTTGATTTGTGAAACAAGTGCACACTTCTAAAACATATGTGCCCCTCTTGAATTGACTCCAAGATATTTAGATTGCAAATCAAGATGGCAATAGGCTTGTCTATTTTAACTTGTAAAGGACCAAATTGTGTTTTGAGGCAACATAGTGACTTTGGGTAGTTTACCAAAAGTATTTATTTTTATTTTTTTTCTTTGAAATTTTCACATAACATGTACCCATGGAGTAGCTTTAAGGCTCAACAATTTTCATATCTACTAACTACATGGTTTAGAACTACCATTTCTGACATTTTTTCATACAAATGTGACCTCGTGAAGTGTGACTTTCATGTAATTTTGGCTCGCAAAAATCAACAAATTGTAAATCCAAGTAAATGTAAAAATTCCAAATGATGGAATTTGCATTTTTTTAAAGATTTGATTGGCTTGTATTGATCAAAAGATTTATAAAATTAAAAAAAGAGTTCTCTTCAACTGTGATTAGACAACACAATTTTCTACTACGTTGGTAAATGCTTCAATTGATTTAAATTCTAGCTAAATTCAATGTAGCTATCAGTTCACGTACTTGTCAGTGTCAAAATGCTTCAAATAAAACTTGTCGGTGTGGAGTAGAGAGAGGTTTGCCTCGAGAAACTACGGGGATCCTAGCAGCAATTAGGAAGTGACTTAGGAATAGAAATGGTAGTTATATAAATCTTTAAATTGAATTGTTGAATCATCTACAACTCCATGAAATTGCTCCCCATTGGCCTATCATGTTTGGTCTTTAGGTTTGGGTTCAAGGATCAAGAATTAAGGTAAAGATAAAAAAAACTCGAGATACATGACGGGTAGGATGGACGACATACCACAAGATACCGTCGGTAAGTATGGCTCCTAAACTTTCAAATTCATGGTTTGTTTGTCGTCAACTCAGTCTCACTGTGAGAACGAAGGAAGTCTTGACCATGTGGACAAAGAATTTTGCTTCGTTGCCACAATACAAAAGGAAGCTAAGCAATGGTTTGACCTACACTGCTTGCAACAACAAAAGTTACAAGGAAAGACAAAGCTATAAGCCACAATACACAAAATTCTTTAATCCAACTCCAATTCTTTAATCAAATTTAAATTTCATGCCATTGCTGCCTCAAAAGTCCAAAATGAGATGAACAATAACCCTTTGAAAATCTAATACAATTCTCTACTTCTCCTCCAAATCTCAAGTCATTCCAATACTTTGTCCAATTTCTGTGGCCACCTAAAATTTCGACCATTAGATATTGAGGGCAACAAATCCTTTCTTCACTTTGATACTCACAATTCACTCATGCAAGATCCAAATAAAATGAATAATAGCTTCATAAAAAGCTAACACACTTTTTTATGCTTCCGCAAAATTTCACTGCACTCAAAAGACTTGTCCGTCTTCTATGGCCGGTTGAAGTCTCTTTCTATTTACATAGAAGGCAACAAACCTCCCTACACTCAAACTAACACAACTTTTGCATGCCAACTCCAAATCAAATAAATGAGGTCTTTTTGAAAACACAATACCATGATACAAAATACTTCAAAATTTCAATGCAAAAATCTTCATACACCATAAGATCTCGTCTCCTCCATTCGGCTCCTTAAACTCCTTCCAAACTCCAATTCCACACTACTCTTACGCCTCCTAGGGAAACCTTCCAAGTCCTTTCTTAGATACGCAATCTACATGGATCAACCCATATCTTTTTTTTTCATGGATGATCCTTCAAACATATTGGCCATCATTATTGACTACCTTCTTATCTTTATTTAAACACTATCTCCCTACAATTCCAGTCAAAAGGCAAATGAATATCTTTTTACCTTCTTACAATTTCATACACACAAAATATAAACTAAAAAATATTTCAAATATAAAAATAAAGACTATGTTTTAATAGTAGTCTATTAGAGGTAAAAAAATAGAGCTTCAATAGGGTCTCAATAATATAATTTGCACAAGGTCAATCTTTCTAATGAGAAAGGAAGAAGTCATCTTTCTCTACGCATTGTTATAATCAAAATCTAAAAAAATAATATATACTATAATTTTCTACATAATGTACGCATTTGCAATGCAACATTAGAGCATTTTGTTATCAATAAAACTCTATCCCTATTTTTGGAGTAGGATTTTATCACTGCTTGAGTAATTTCTAGGAATTCCCTACCAGTGATAAGGTGGTTGACTTCCTATAGAATCTAGAATCATCTTTTGCATTTCGTAAAAATCCAAGTTTTTTGGGTAAATTTAAGATGCTTTCAAATACTAAATATAGGCTTATATATTTACTTTGCACTATTTATGAGAAGGAGTAAATTAATTACTTCCTCCAAATTTTGTTGAAAAGGGAATCTTCTAATGAGAAAGGAGTTGTAACAAACTAATTTTACCATTGAGATTCTAGCATGTTTTTATGCTAAGACCATTTCTTTACAATCTTCGATTGTGTTTTTCTTTGTACTAATTGAAATATTACTTAAAATCTTATACTATTTGAATGTTGTTGATGAAGTACAATTTAAATTTAATAAGCTTTGTCAAATTAGATGGTGACCTATAAGTAGATGAACTACTAGTATATGTAAAAGACTATCTATTATACAAATGCAATAGAAAATTTGTTTCCTTGGGCTAATGTAGCAGAAATAGCAATTTTTAGTGTTTTTTTGACAAAAAAGTGGCCTTAGTCCTTTAGGGTTTAAGCCCAACAAATACATTACAAATTACTTCTTTCATCTCAAAAATTCTTTTTTGCACCTTGTGTATTTTTGTCTTCAGTTGCTATTGTGTAGTGAACAATTATATAAACATTATATTATTTTTTTCCAATTTCACATGTACATCAATAATAAATGCAATCACTTAGAGATTCATTCAAAAAATCAAAATAAAGTTGATTGTACCTCCACTAACTTTCCATTTCTCGTTTGGGGTTCACGCAAAGCATTGAATGTGCACTCCAACAACTACAATCAAACTCAAAACACATTCATGGTGCCCACACTACCACGCTCCTTTAACATTTGCCACTATCCTATTATGGCATTGAAATCACCATGAATTTTAAAATTAAAATTAGAACAATTTATATCAAATGCAATATATGTTCAAAAATTTAAAAATCCCTCCATAGGTTTATATTATGGTGCAGCAAATCATGGTGCATTTTTTTATTGTGTAATTTCAAAATAAAAAAATCAGCACTCTATAGTTGAATGCAAATTTAATTTCTAAATTGTTGGTCAATAATTCATTAACTAATTTATATTTTAAGTGAAACTACACATGAATAGCAATAAAATATAAATGGAAAAACGATTACCAATCACCAATAAAAATCTAATGCTTTTTGAATTTCAATGTCTATGAACCAACTTAAAGGTTGTCACAAGATTTTCTTAGCTCATTTTGAATTTTGGTTATAGAACCATGGAATGTTTTGTTTTTAAAATTTTAGAGTGACAAGGCAAATGAATTTGCACCATGATGTTCTACATTATATTATAAATAAATAAAAAATATTTAAATATTTATAGCATTAATTATATTTGATATTAATTGTTCCACTTTTTATGTAGGAATTTATGATATTTCAAATTTTCACAAAAATGCAAAATTTTTATAGCTGATAGAAGTCATATATGGTAGAACCACCCACTACCAATCGGACATCAATAACCAACCTCTACGGTGCAGCTATTTCCAACCAAGGCTGGTCCAAATTTCAACCATAGTTTGGAATGTGATTTTCTCTCTTTTGCAAGGTTGGCACTATAAAGTCATGACACATGTCCTAATTTAGTGAGCAAGAAAGTAAGAAGTAGTGAGTGGGAAAGTAGTTACGGATGATTGAAATTGGAAGACTCTATATCTTGGGTATAGGTTGAGGCCAACTTTTGGCTTCCAAAATTCATAATACATTCAATTTAAGAAAAAAAATCATGAAAATTTGGCAATGCCCATCATTTCTATCTTCCTATAGGGCTGTAATTTCACATTGCCTTCTATTGCTCCAGAGCATATGCGGAATTACTTAAGTGGTCGACCATAGATGGTTCTACCATAATCACGTCTCTTCAAAATAAATAAATAAATCACATTCATAGGTACTTGCAAATGAAGTTGAAAAAAGTAATAGTAGACTTGTCCTTTTAAAGGTTGTAAGGAGTTCACTTGACAAGAAAATCTTGGCAACTTTGAACTCATTATGGTGGACTTTAAACGTTTATGTTGACCAATACTAATATTCGACTTTATCATCGTCAATTAATAAACCTCAAAGATCATGATCCCATTGGTTGCCTCAAAAAACTTTCAACTTTCATTTTTTGTTTTAAAAGTCAAAATTAATTAAATGTCTATAAATTAAATGAACCCCAAGATTTCATTGGTTCCTTCAAAATCTTTTGAACACCCTCAATTGAAAAGACATTGGACTTCAATTTTAGTCTTGTGAATTCAAAATTCATTTATTTTTATAAGAAGCACCTGTATTATTCTTTTTATCACAATGTACATACTGATTTATTTTTTTGGCTATAACTTTTGTGTTTTGGCTCCAAATGACTCAAGATTTCATGGATAAGAGGATAAGGTATTCATGACTATTATACACCTTTCCTAATTTTTTTGCATTAAGAAAATTTGTTTTATAATACAAAAATAATCCTCAATTTTTGTCACACTTGCTAATTTGGGTGATTTTAGTACTATATAATACTCCAAACAAAAAAATTTAGAGAGGAAATTTAGAGGGATGGTCTTCAAATAGACTTGCAACAATTATTCAAAGAAATTTAAAAAATAGTTAATTATATGTGCATATGAGTGTTGGAAAAATGCAACAAAATTAGTAACTGTTTCTTGCAATCACCCTTGTCTTGACTTCATTCCACTATTCTTGTCTTTGTTTTATTTCAGCATTTCCATCATGGCTTCAAGAATACCGAATGCAATTAGGGTTTGGCCACTAAAAGAATATGTGAAAGTATTAAAAAATGTAATACTAATGGTGTCCTAAAGCGGTTGCAAGAAACACTTTGTCTTTTTTTGTCCCTTTGGATAGGTGATTTCTTGGCTATAACTTTTGCGGCATAGACATTGGGTATTTTTTTTTCATTTTTTGAGAATTAATTCACTATTTTTTAAGAGCCCTAATTGGGTGCCTACTTCTACCATTTTGAAAAGTTTTAGTCCTATTCTTGACTTGAAAAAGTAAATTTGAAGCCAAAAATTAGAAAATTAGTTGTTGTACTAATATTGCACATAGAGATGACAAGGCTTTATGCAAATTGTGACATGTGTGGTGGATACACAGGCTCAAACTGTGTGTCCTTTGTGCAAAAATTGGAATGAAAAAAAAATTCCTTTTACAAGTATTTGGTGTAATTCAAGTGTATCAAAGTGTATAAAAATGACCATTTTCAAATTTATTTTTATGATTTTTTAAAAATTAATAAAAATCAAAATCTTCATGTACTTATTTTCTACTAATTTTTGGTCATCCTAGCTTTCTAGTAGTCTATTGCAATAAATAGCACTGCATAGTATTACATTGATTTTTTTTAGTTCATTTTAAATGATTCTTGGTATATTATATTGATTTTTTTACTGATTTTTCAATTTCATTTTTAATATTTTATACTATTTTTAATGATTTTAAATTCATTTTCATGACTTAAAATACATTGTTCCCACATAATATTAGTAGTAATTGTACATATTATTGGCAATCCTATGGCCTAAAATAATGATTTTGAGACATATAAGTAAATTATTTCTTGCAATAGCCCTTTACCAAGAAAACAAATTATGTGCAGTGCAAAAATTTGAATAGATGTTTACGAATTTTTGAACATCCATTTAGATTTTTGGTAGGTATGTAATTAGTATGATATATAGGATGTAATTGTAAAATACACACAGATTTGTAGTACAAATATCTCACCCTAGAAGTAGTTAAAGTCTGTTGACCTATCGAGCAAGATAAAAAATAACAAAACTTTATCTTCTAACTTCAAATGTTAAAAATATTTCAATTTTCCTGCTCAAAGCTTTTGAATTTTTTTTCCACAGTTTCCCATGGTAGTCTCTTACAAATTTGTACAATTGTACTTCCAAAAATAAATTCCTTTTTTTCTCACAACCCCCCAAAGTGACAATTTTAACAATTTCTGCCCAAAATGTGCCCTTGTTATTTCAAGTTTGAAGGTACCGTTCCAATTGGCATTGAATATGCTATTCAACAAGAACAATGTAATGTGAGGCTTTATCTCAAATAAGCAACAATACTAATTTATTGAGTAGTCAGACCCCACATCCCACTCCAACCGAATCCTAACCACATTGTGCAGTGTGAATGCCGTTGTAAAATAGTGTGCTCTAAAAGTGCCCTTATTTTTAGGTAGAGAATGGAGATGGAGTGATCCTTAAATGAATCAATTTAGCAATTGAATGCATGGAAGAAAAATTATTTTTCTATTGGAAGAGCCAATCGTTGACTTTGATTTCCGCTCATCCCTTTACAAGTTGCAAGTGAACAGATTTTACCTATGGTCACGAATAGGTGCCTATGCCCCGAATCTTTGAAAATTTATAAGTAATTCAAAAATGCTTGGAAAAATACAAAATCACTTGTGTTAGGTTCCAAATCCATTTTTCTTTCTCTGAAAAATTATCTAAAAATATTTCTGTCCACAGAATCCTGTGAAAAAGGCGGACCAGCCCTTAAGCATGTTACCTTAGCTAGGATTTGGAAACCGGAATTCAGAAACTAGAGTTGCTGCTACAGCCAATAAACGTGCTTCATCAGAAGGCAGTGTCAACCTCTCCAAATTCCGTGCAAATCTGGAAGTCTACAGTGCATCTCCCTCCTCCCTTGCATGGCGGTGAACATTTGCTCGTGATATTCATCATTCAACGTTGCAGAACACACGACCCTAAGCTTAGTCTGCACAAAATGCGGCAATCCATCACATGAATTCGACTCTTGATATGCTTCTCACATGGACCTACACCTACGTTACTATCAAAAAATTGGTGCCGACAGGGAAAGGCAAGTAACTTAGAGCTGCTTGGCATTGGCATTTGAATAGAGATGGGCAATTTCGTTAAAATGGCGGTATTCCGTTAGTTTGGCACTTTTAACTGTTCAGACCGTGCACTCTGAAATGGTCTGAAATCTACATCTATTTTAGATTTCTGACATCTATAACATTCCTAGATATCTGAAATCTATAAAAGTCCTAGATTTTTCAAAATTTTCAATCTAAAATCTATAACATTGATAGACTTCCGAAATCTACAACAGTCCTAGATCTTTGAAATCTATCTTTGTCCTAGATGTCGCTTCTATGGTTTAGAGTGGGCACTCTGAAAATGGCACATGGAATACCGCCATTTTAACGAAATTGCCCATAGAGGTTAAAAAACCCGTTGAAAACGATGCACAAGCTCAGACAGTCGGAACATGCGAAGTTTGACATTCGAATGATCGTGCATTACTTCTTAGTTTGCAGATCATGTGCTACTCAACGATGGTGGTGGTAACGTAACTAGACTAAGCTATGGTACAATTCATTGCATGTTCACACACTGGAGAGAGCAAACGGAAGGCTTACAAGTAGAGTACGCCTCCAACAACAGGAATTTGATGTTATGCAAAGTGAGACAGAAACACATATTTAAATCTTGCGCTTGATACAGTAGTGGAAACATGGTTGACGTCGCCGACCAAGGAAATGACCATGACACGACCCCAACTCGACTATGTCTTCGCTAGCGATAGCAAAGGAATACAGTCAAATCCTCGTGTGGTAACGGATAAATATGTACGAATCCGTAGCTGTCGATCGCACTTTCTCCCTGTGGGTCTACAGAGGAAAAATTGCAAATCTACTAGGAGGTCAAAGGGGAATCTGCTGATTTTCTCACATACTTTCATAAGAAAACAATGAAAAGATTGCTCCAACTTATCGCTTCGTGCTATGAAAAACTTCTCGCAGGACGGACAGAAATTTATTTGTTCCGGATCCAGCTTTCAAACCAGCTTGTTTGGTGGTACATTGGCGTGAAATACAACTATCACTGACTGTAGCAAACAACCAGCTCCAGCTGAAAAGATGCGAAGGAACGATTCAATGTTTACCAATGATAGCATTGCATTGACTCTTCTTCTATTTCAAATTTCGAACGTTCACTGTACACTCGGAAACAATTCACACAAAATTCCATGTGCAGGTAAATCTGCCATTCTAGAACGCCTGAGACGTAACTTCCGCTGCAGATTAAGATATAGGTTCTCGATTGATTCGTAAAAGCCAAAATATGAACTTCAAGGTACACATGCACAGATCTCAAACACGATACGCACTACCCATTTACCTCCGGATAAAAGTCACAACGCGGAGCAAATGGCATTCGAACTCATTCATGGGCGAACTCATTCATGGGCTTGAGCAGACTCTGCCCAGCCGGAGCCGTGGAGTGCACGGCTGCAGAAACTTTGCTCTGTGGTTGACGCTAGAAGCTTCGAATTGCGAGGAATGCTGACAACTGAGGAGGTGAGGGACAATGTGGTACGGGGGGAACAGTTTATAGTCTAATGCGGGACTAATGCCCTATCCACAATAATACGGTGTGGGCTGAAAGGAGCGATGTTCAAGGAAAAGCGCTCACTGGATAAGGTGGACTGAGAGTTGAGACATTTCCAAATGACCTGGATGAACTTCATCAGGGCGTAAGTTTGAGGAGCTTCAGCTCAACATTGCTAGAAAAAAACTTGAATGTCCTCTGAAGAACAAGATGTGTGTCAGCTTGTCCGGGAAGAAAAACTACGCCGGAATTTCTGTAGATGAACACCATTTTTTGCAGAACCTAGACATAAAAATCATAATGTGGTTGTCATGTCAAATTGAACTTATGGCCAATGCCTCAATGAGGTTTAGGGTCAAGATATGTGACTTTGAAGTCCCAACACTTTGTTTCCTTGGACATTCTTTCTATGTATTTGTGTATGGGAGTGACACCTTATGGCTCTTAGTTCTTCCAAGCTTCATGATGTATAGCAACACGATTAATTACAAATGTTGTGTCTCTTGTCTTTCTACGTGTGCCCATTTGGGGACGCTTTACAATTGGTATCACTCCAAGAAAAACAAATTGGAGTGCCCATTGACTAAGAGCATAGAAATGGTCCAACCTTGACCGATGAGGTTTCGTAGTCTTAGCCAAGCCCCAAGTGCAAAGCAGCTCCTAGATGTTAGAACTACCCTTTTTTGTACAATGGGAAGACCAAAACAACATCATAAGCAACCCACCCTGTAAAAATATCTCTACAAACTTGTCCTTGTGAAGAGATAAAATCAAAGATTCCTTTCCTCTCAAACTCTAGAACTTATCAACTTTACCAAAGGTATGTTTACTCTTCCTGTTAGGGACGGTCTCAGCAAAGTGAATCCAGTCCACACGTGTACCAAAATTCATTCACTGATAACACTAAGTAAGAATATACCGTATATTATGCACTGCACTTCAAGTCAACGTTCCTTATTACTCTACAATTTCGGAACTCATTCCTGGCCATGGTTTCAAGCTTGGCTTGCGCGTAGCTCGAGTCCAAACCTCCTTTCGCCAGACGGCTCACAACCATTACTTTCAGATTTTTTTCTGCGACTATTTCCTACTCTAGGAACTTCGTTTCCAATGCGCTGCAGCTAGAGCTTGATCCATTTCGGAATATCTCTCACTAACTTAGCCAATGCTTCGTTGCTTGTGGCAAGTGGATCTCTATGTTGTGAGACGGTTTAGTGATTCAAATAATGTCAACACTGTCGCTCCGCATGATTGTTAAGGTAGATTCAGAATCTCGTTTCTACATTCAAATGCTTCAGAATTGAGTGAATGCTGTAGTTGTTTGGTTTCGTGAGAGAATCCATTCAGCACTGTAATCTACTGTCCTGCAGTAGTTGAAGAGTTGGGCAATGCTGGATTTCAGAGTAATTTAGAATTGATTCCAACTTTGGAATGGGAGGACCGATAGAGGGGGCAAAAGTGCTGGTTGATAGTGGGCGTCAGCTCAGCCTTTGAGACCCGCCTGCAGTGAGTCTCCAAGTACAAACATGTCTTCTGTTTCGTAGTTGGTTAATTCTGTATTTCCTAACCTCTCCTAACTAAGTTACTGGGGTCTCCAGTTCCAAATATGAACTCGTAATTTCCATGGGTGGTAATTAATAATTTCCAGACTGAAGACAACGATCCAATTGAAATTGAGATGCTCAAAGGAATCATAATTTCCAAAAATTCATCAAGTTTTAACTCAACTTGGAAAAAGAGAGAATTAGGCCAAACCTCTTTGCGAGTGACTCTTAAAATCTCACCAAAGGATAGTGCGAGTGACTCATAAAATCCCAGATCTTGCCAAGGGATAGTGCGCGAGAAAACAGGACTCTAACCCCGATATTTTTGTAGCACTTACGGAGTGCAGCTCATTTCTGTCTGAGTTTGAATCTCGATGGCTGAGGAAGAATCTGTTGACGGAGCGTCCTGAGAAATACAACGAATCCCTGTTGTACGATTCGTCATTTTCAAGGTCTTACCCATTTCTAGACTGTTGCAAGGATATTGAAATCTTACCCCAATCTTTTATCATCACAAGCCATGGTGCAAAACAAGCTTCGCTCAGGAACCGGATCTGGAACACAGTGAAATGATACTACATTCTATCGACAGAGCGCCAACAAGCTAATAAGTTCGTGTAAATAGTCAAGCGCGACACGTACTGAAATCGAAAGTACGAGAATCGTCCTGCTTTGCCATGAATTTCTTCGAGATTTGTGATTGTCTTTCTGAACAGTGATCTATCACCACTACTCGTCGGAATTGTTTTCAGTACCAATAACGAAGGATTTCAGAGATACTGGAGGCACAATGTAGAGGTATGCTCGGGTGCACTCACAAAGCAGCCCCGATCCATTCCGGACGCATTGAACAAACAGCAACCGTCTTACTGGCTCATCAGCGTCAACCCAATGTTCACATGATGATGCCACATTACACATTGACAATGTCACAGCACCAGAACTTCAATACAAAATTAATGCTAGATGATCATGTATGCGTAGCGACAAAAAACATTTAATTCCAATTGGGAACCTCCGCAAAGAACAAAAAGAATGGGCATCGAATGGAAATGTCGCTGTATACCAGTGACAAGATGATTTTAACTTTCGCTATCGGTTCGACAAATAAGGAATCTAGTTTCCGGGGGTGAAGTTGGTGGCGTAAGCCCAGGCGTTGTTGGCCACGGGGTCAGCCAAGTGGTCGCTCAAGTTCTCAATGGGGCCCTTGCCGGTCACAATGGCCTGAACGAAGAATCCGAACATAGAGAACATAGCCAGACGACCGTTCTTCAGCTCCTTCACCTTCAACTCAGAAAACGTCTCGGGGTCGTCAGCCAAGCCCAAGGGGTCGAATTGGCCTCCGGGGTAGATGGGGTCAGTCACTTCACCCAAGGGTCCACCGGCAACACGGTAGGCCTCGACAGCTCCCATCAAGATCACCTGAGAAGCCCAGATGGCCAAGATGCTCTGAGCGTGCACAAGGCTTGGGTTGCCCAAGTAGTCCAACCCCCCGCTCGCGAAGATCTGGGAGCCAGCTTTGAACCAGACAGCCTCTCCGAACTTGATGCCGTTCTTGGCGAGCAGCTCCGGGGTGACGCATCCCAAAGCTCCGAGCATGGCCCAGCGGGCGTGGATGACTTCGAGCTCCCTGTTGCGAGCGAACGTCTCGGGGTCGGACGAGAGTCCGGCGGTGTCCCAGCCGTAGTCTCCAGCGAACTCTCCGGTCAAGTAAGACGGGGTGTTCTCGGAGAAGGGGCCCAACCACTTCGGTCGGTCGGCGCCATACCTGGCGAGATTGAAATCCCTAAAGTCAGTGCTGGTGGACTCAAACAATTCGCCGAGGAATTTCTTCAGGCATGCACATCACAGTACAGAATTCCAGTCGACATTGTAATCTCTCCACATCTGAATGTCACCAAAATTGTTCTCGCAACACTAATCTTGCAATGGCAATCAATCACAAGATAAACTCTATTATTCAATTTCGAAAAGCTGGAACAAATGCACAAACACTGGGCTGTGAAATAGAAATGTACCATTGGCATTGGCATTGGCATATGGAAACTGAGAATGAGGTACACTCACCAGATGCTGTCGGAAGACTTGGCAGCAGTCTTGCGCATGGAAATGCGAGCGTCGCTGGTGCCCACCTGGCGGGCGAGCTCGTTCACGGGCTTGAGCAGACTCTGCCCAGCCAAAGCCGTGGAGTGCATGGCAGTTGCGGCGGCCATGACTATAGAACAGATCTCACAAGCCCAGGGCCACAGGCTACCAACTTGCAATGAGGTACTGGATGCGAAGGACTTGAGAATGAGATTGCAATGGAGGGCACACACTATATAGTCAGTTGCGGCATCCACCGAGTGGCAATGGACGAAAAGAGATAGACGATGAAAGAGCGCTGATAGGATAAAGGCCATATGCCGCACTCAAGATTTCGATACGGTCTCCAGTTCAAGTGGCTCAATCCGGATTTTCCTCCTGGCCACAGAAACTGGCTTGCTCTGTTAACCGAAAGTCTGACTGCTTTGAACGAATACGCCGATATCATGCAGAAGGTGCTCATTGATGGCAGAGCCGCAGACCCGCTACTTTCGAGCGGGGCATTGAGTACTTTTGCCGTGCGTTTTTTGACAAGTGGATCAGAACGTTTTTACCGGTCACATGCAAGAATGTCCTTCCAGAGAAGGGGCATTTCAGCATTTGGCCAAAAAAATGGGACATGTTTTGAATGCAAAATGCGAGGATCGCCACTAGATGGTGAAGAGAATTCAATGGACTGACTAGTAATGTAGCCGTTTGGACATGCTAGCTTGAAAACTTGAACGATTTCGGCTGAAGTTTAGTAGCAGTTACTCTCGTCTGACATTCAATCTTCTTCTGCAGTGCACAATTGTTCAGTATGCATCTGATGCAGTAGAAGGTGAAGGTTAGTGCGACCTGTTTACAATTGCTCGCTCCTGAATCTCATCCTGCTGGACCTTCATGCACTAAGAGTTGACAAATGTTAGCCATCGATCGAGAACCTAGAATTTGAAAATCTTAACGTATGTTCGCATTTGGTGTTAAAGAGTGTTGTTACTAAGGGTCTTTGGAACGAATTTAGACCTACTTCTAGATCGGATTCACATTCCAAACATCACCCCTAACATCAAGTGCGAACATACCTTTAAGGATAGGGAGAGGTTTTTTTCTGAAGCTTTGTGTAGCTTGTATCCCCATTCCTGCATCGTATGGTGCGTGCACCAATCCAGTATGAAGTGGAAAGTAGAAAACTATGGGAATGATTGTCAGCACGGTATACTCAGATGAGTTCAGATGTCTGTGCACGCTGTAATCCGATGTGGTGATTGCTCTGCACTTCCAATGCAAATCACAAACGCAAATGTAGTCAGAGATAATGTAATTTACCATTGAGCGTATTGGCCGATTTGAGACCAGTGTAGGGTCACTTACTGGGAATTCTTGTGCAATGAATTCCCAAACATTGTTCATATCAAGATGTCGTCCATCTTTACCTCAGTTGCGCTCCCATTGCGCAAAACTCTGCTGCCATTCCTACGTCTCTTCATGCCATTCAAGACATAGCACTCATTTCCCACTGAAACATATATTCTCTACGCTGCTGCATAAATACCCTGATTGCCAGAAATTGGAAAAAAAGTTATATTTCCACATTTACAGCTCTAGAATTTCACATTTCGGGCAAATTAATGTCAGAACAGAGGAAGGACATTTCGTTTAAACCTAACTACTGTACCAGTAGTCGGAAGACAGCAGCGGCATCCATTTCAATTGGCTTCATACATCAAGATGAAACGCAAATCGACGGTGTCTGCAACCTGATGCAGAATGAGCGCCTTTCATACATGTTGTCGCACATATCAAGAAAATAAGCTGGTTTCACAAGTTGCATACCGACTGTCTCACTCAAAAACTACTCGAGGTAAACCGTACGTAACACTCAGGACAATACTCTCCATCATTCGAGGAGGTTGAGTAACCAAGTGACAGCGACGAATTAACTGACACTCGCAAATCCTTCGAGATTGCGAGAGAACGATATTGCTGGACTGGGTAGAACTTCCCAGGGCGAGAGTCAAAAGGCATACGGTGCTTACTGTAACGCCGAACCCGAGCAAGGCTAGGGATATGATATATGCAAAAGCGATTTTAACATGTTGGCAAACTGGTATTTGTTCACGCCCATCTCAACAAGCCATTCAAAGACATGCAACGGATATGACCAGACAAACCAACGGATATGACAGAAAACCAAGTTTATTTACACCAGGGATCTCGAAGCAGACCCCGGTATAGCTAATTCAACCCAAGACGGGCTGATACAAGCTCTCAGCCCCGATGAAGGTAATGTCAACAAATTAGCATAAAATCTAGCTCCCGGGGGTGAAGTTAGTGGCGTAAGCCCAGGCGTTGTTGGCCACGGGATCAGCCAAGTGGTCGCTCAAGTTCTCAATTGGGCCCTTGCCGGTCACAATGGCCTGAACGAAGAATCCGAACATAGAGAACATAGCCAGACGACCGTTCTTCAGCTCCTTCACCTTCAACTCAGAAAACGTCTCGGGGTCGTCAGCCAAGCCCAAGGGGTCGAATTGGCCTCCCGGGTAGATGGGGTCAGTCACTTCACCCAAGGGTCCACCGGCAACACGGTAGGCCTCGACGGCTCCCATCAAGATCACCTGAGAAGCCCAGATGGCCAAGATGCTCTGAGCGTGCACAAGGCTTGGGTTGCCCAAGTAGTCCAACCCCCCGCTCGCGAAGATCTGGGAGCCAGCTTTGAACCAGACAGCCTCTCCGAACTTGATGCCGTTCTTGGCGAGCAGCTCCGGGGTGACGCATCCCAAAGCTCCAAGCATGGCCCAGCGGGCGTGGATGACTTCGAGCTCCCTGTTGCGGGAGAACGTCTCGGGGTCCGCCGAGAGTCCGGCGGTGTCCCAGCCGTAGTCTCCAGCGAACTCTCCGGTCAAGTAAGACGGGGTGTTCTCGGAGAAAGGGCCCAAGTACTTCGGGCGGTCAGGGCCATACCTACAGCAAAATCAACAAAGAGTTCAGATTTCCAATCGACCATAAAACTTCCCCCAAGTGCACAAAACAAAAAGCTCTACACAAATCGAAAAATTGCAAGGAAACCTTCCGATCCAATCTACAACAATCCACAACAATCCACAACAATCCACAACCCGTCACGAATGCACAAGTACCAGATGCTGTCGCTGGACGACTTCCTGCCGGTTGTGCCGGCCCTGCCGCCTGTCGTGCCTGCCCTGCCGCTGGTCGTGCGCATGGTGATGCGCGCATCGCTGGTGCCGACCTCGCGAGCGAGCTCATTCACGGGCTGGATCAGGCTCTGGCCTGCCAAAGCACGAGACGCACAGGCGGTCGCGGCGGCCATGGCTACACTCCAAGGAGCGAAATGTGCAATAGAAACGATTCAGATAGACTAGACGCAAGGAATGTGGAAATCGTTGAAGACAACTTCAGTTACTTCGAAGAGGAAACTCGCATTGCCTGTCGATGGAAGGACTTAAGTATAAACTCATGGGCGTTGTACAGTACAGTACTGTACGAACGGATAGCCTTTGGGCAAATATCATGGTGACAATTGGAGCAAGTGCTCTGATTGGTGGCCGCGTGGATGTGGCGGGGCGGTTGTGCAACCAAATTGCAGGAAATGATACGGCTGAGGTGGATTCGTGCCCAGCCTTGGGAACAGAATGTTCTCTTGGAGAGCGAAACTTCTACAGGTAGGTGACTAAATTTTGAATATAACTGAACCCCGGAATGCCCGAGGCACCCAATTTGGGTGTCGACAATACTTTGAAACTAAATAAAATCTAAACAAGATGCTATTTTTAGTATTTTGACTGTATGGGAAAAAAAATTGAAGTCTACTTTTAACATTAAAAATCTGATTTTGAAAATGATTGATTATTTTTTTTCTATTCAAGATTTTGTGCAAGAGTGTCCATTGCAATCTTGACTTTCTGTAGTGTTGGGGGCTGAGTCTCAAATATACCAGATCTGGGAGAAAAAATCTCATTAGAAATTCATTAAAAAAATTGTAGAGTAGGTTTTGAGAAGCTATAAATTGATTGAGGTTATGCATGTTAGGCCCTTTATTTTTATATTTTCTTGATGACCAACTTTTTAGATTTGACATGTGAAAGGAGGATTGCAAGACTTCAAATTACTTTTGCAAGTTTTAATACCCTCATGGTCAAATACTATAATCTTTCAATTCATAAGTGATATTGTTGTGTTTTCTTTTCTTGTGTGATCTCTAACATGTCTAGTTTGAATTTGTACAATTACAGTTCTAAGAAATTGATACAATTTATCAAAATGTTGGCTTTATATTCAATTTAGAACAAATTCCTAGAAGCTCAAAAAAGGCCTTGGGCATTTAATTAGGGGTTAATATAGCTATTTAACTATGCACCCAAAAGATGCATTCCTACAATCTTGTCCTTTCCCAATGAAAAAACCGCAAATGTTGATCTTCTTACCAAAAAAATGCCTCCCCTCCACTGTCGTCAATTAGATGGTGAGATGGGAAAAAAATAGCTATTGATTGGCCATTGAATAGACAATCTTGGTCATCCAACATTTAGGATTTGGCGCTTTGGGATACATAAAGTAGATATGGATGCAAAATATGGACATGGAATATATATAAATATAAATATATGGAATACATATGTATCTATACAAATTCATTTGGATGTAACCCATATTGAATTCAGTCCAAACATGTTTTTAAAGCATGTAAATATGAAATTGGGATGGGTATTCAATATTCACAAGCATAATTTATGATTTCATTTCACAAGTGTGCATCACAATGTACTTAAACTAGTAGAAAAATTACATATGTACCCCTTCCAAGATTTTTGTAAAAGCTTAACAACCAATGGGAGAAAGATATGTGTACCCTTTTTGTTTTTCATTGGAAGAAAAGCAACATGTTTATCAACATACATGTTTAATATAGTACTAAAATTTGTTATTTATATCAAAACTAACCTACTTGATTGCAAAGAAGTTGATTTCTACATTAAAATATATATGTACGTAGAGAAGAAACTGAAAATCAAAATATTTGTGGAGCTTCAAAAATGATTTGACAAATGTTCATGAATACATCAAAAAAAATAAAAATATAACTATTTTATGAGTTTAAGATTCTTCATATAATATCATTTCAAAGTTAATACTTAGAAGATGCATAGATATTGCATCTTCTAGGTGCATGGTGATAAATGATTGCTTTCTGTAAAAAACATAAATGAATAATTGAAGGAGGTACATGTGTCATTTTTTCCATTGGTTGTGAAAATGAGACAAGTGCTTGTGAAATACCCACCCTCAACCTATATTTGTATTTTTTTTAAGGTTGTTTGGACTACAATCGATATCCTAGCAATTTATACACTGGTATGAATTTGTATTCACATATTGTGTGGATATGTATGAATTTCATATATATTCTATATGTACTTCATATGTATTTTGTATGTATTCTGTGTATATTCTATATATCATATGCGTTCTGTATTCCATATCCATAACCGGTTGTTGACTTTTCAATGCTAAGATGGCTCTATGTCATTGGCTAGCCGTTACCATCACCATCACAAGTTGCAACTCATAATCTTCTTTCCTTTCAACTTGCTTCCCACACCCTTGGATCATGAAGATCAAAGGTTGTGATTGAAAAGTGAACAACCAGTTATGTTTGATAACCTACTCGCTGCTACCGTGGCTCGTCGGTTATCTAGTACATATCCTTTATTCTAGAGCGTCAAACTCTAATCTTCTTGACGACCAAAATCATCTTTCACAACAGTGCAATCAATAGCGACTGTTTGCTTTTTTATTGGAGATTAATGGCATTGGAGATGGGGAGGCATTTTTTTATATTGAGATCTGTAGCTTTAGATTTTCAATTTACTGGAGTATTGCAAAAACAAGAGTTGTTCACATCTTTTGGGTGCACCTCATTTCATACAAACTTTCTAACAATTTTAGAATACATGTTCAACAAGGCATCTATAGGTTGTCCAAAATTTATTGAGCCTTCAAGAATTTAGGTAGCAAGTCCTGTTAGTTTAAATTTTTAAAAATTGGAAGCTCAAATTGCACAAGGAAGAACTTTCTAGCAATTGCTTTGTTAATTTTTAAATTAAAAGAGATGCCAATCATCTAAAAACAAAACCTTTAAGTGCTCCAACATCCAATTTTTGAACAATGAACACATTTGTATTCTTGTTTCTTTCTTATTGTTGCTTGGATGAAAGTCATTCTAATTTGTGAAGATATTTTATCAAGTTCTTGTCCTATCTATTAGTTAGATGTGGTGTTACAAGAGTACACATTTTTCTTTATTTTTCTAAAATTACAAATGTGGAAGAATGTCAAGTGGTTGATCAAGCTGAAATTGCATTGACTGTAGTTCAAATTTGGATTTGCAAAAATGAGATCATAGATATGAAGAACACAAAAATTTCAAAAAATCACCATGCCAAGAGAATCTCCATTGAAATCCATTCCAACAAGTTTTACTCCAAAAATGATAATATTTTGCTTGTAATCAAATTTTGAAGGAATTTTAAAAATTCCATTTCAAAATTCATAGAAAAATATTGGTGATACCATTGGTGAATCTAATTGTATGGATGGAATTTAAAATTCAGAATCTAAAACTTTCATTTGTATATTGTTTCTTTAGCACTTTGAATATTTGTAGTTTATTCATATGGTATCTAAAAAATGCATTCTAAGAGAATCTAGAATCCCTTTCAACTACCAATAAGATCCCACAAAAAGTGTATCAATATAATAATGGGAACCATGCTAAATTACTTATTTGTATGATTTTAGGTGTAGTTACCTTGGGAGAATTTTGGCCATTTTTGTTGGAAGAATGGAGTCTCTTGTTTCAAAGTCATGCGTTGAGTCAATAGCCCAATTGAAAAATGTGGTCAAAGTATGGTCTCTTCTCTTTGTGTCAAAGTTCTAAAATCTTAGGCTTTTTTTAGGACACAACCAACTTGTAGTTGTCATTGGTTGCTTAGCAACTGGACACATCCTTGGAGTCTATAGATAACTATGCCTAATTTTACCTAGCTTGCAAAACTGACCATTATAGATTCTTGCCAAAAATGTAAAAATTTCTATTATGATATTAGATTTTGTATACACTTATTTCAAGCATTTTGAAAACTCATACTTTATTCATATGGTGTCAGAAAATACCATTCTAAGAAAATTTGGAATACAACTTCATATAAATGATTTTTTTGAATATTCACATTGGTGACAAAAAAATTCTCCTTAGTTAGATCCAGTGACACATGGCACTCCCAATTTGAATAATTATTGCACGCCCTACATGGATTGAAGCTACAGAATGATCATGTATTCTATCTATTGTATATAGTGCTATATTTGAGAATGATTTAGAAGTTAAAATAACATTCAAATGAAAGATGTCTACTTATTGTTGAATTATCAATCCAATGGTGTATGTCTTGTCATGATTTAGTACTTAATTTGTATTCTAGGAACAAATGCAATCTTGTACATATGGTTCCCAACAACTCTTGAAGGGGTAATTCGTAAACATGCTCAAATGCTTATTCGAGTGCATTTACCTTGTTTGTTCATTTCATTGAAAGTTTCCATTGAATAGAGTTTCCATCGACTGATCTGGAAAATTCTTCCAGATGTGAGGCATGTACTCTGCGTGTATCTAACAACTCCACTCCAGAAGGCCTAAAAATTACTTGGCATCCACTTACATGTCGAATTTTGTGATACTTATCCAACTCCTTTAACCATGCATCCACAAACTATAACCTGGAAATGGAAAAGGAAATTGTTGGAAACTCTCGCACAACCATCGTCACTACCGCTGTTGACATGATCGAGACTATCAGAAGAAATCAATTCTCTACAATAAAATTCTCTCTGGATATGATCATTCGCAACTACAGGAATTGTGTTTGTTACAATAAAATTCTCTCTGGAAATGATCATTCGCAACTACAGGAATTGTGTTTGGAATCCTGTTGAAAATACATCAATTACAGAAAAACGCTTCAATTTTTCACCTATGAAGTACGATTACTGGCTGCAACGAGCACTCTTTTGTAAACGAGGCCTCCTAGTAAATGGGCACTGCCAAGGAAAAATTACTCGGCTCACATACATCAATAGGAGAAAAGAGATTCAGCTGAGAAAAGTCAAGCTCATCCCAAGGAAGTCCGAAGACATCCCTATTGCAGATTTTCAGCAACGTGTAACTGAGGTTCAGGCTGCTCATAATACCCACAAGGGTCATACCCATACGATTCTGCACCCTGAATCCAAAGAATCTCCACTTAACCCAGTAATGACGAACTGGGTGACCGTGTAGAGAAAGTGCTGAAGTGGTCTAAAGCCGTGGGGTAGGCGATGATCGAATTCCTGAAGTGGGTAGTGTGACAGTAAGAGAAATGAAGTGTGCTGTTACAGAATCAGGCCTCCTGAGATGCCGAAAACCATGAAAAATGATGGAAATGTCGTAGCTGCATCAAATGGTGGCGGAATTTCAGAGCAGGCACCAGTTTTTCCGAAGCAGGGCAGCTTCACAAGAATCGACAAAAAAAATACACAGTCAATGGCACGGGATTTCAGAACATCGATTTCGAAAGGTCGGGAGCAAATCAGTACTAACATGAAAATATTTGAACCATTTGAAGAAGAATTTCGCCAGAGTCCACCTTGCATTTCAACTTCCCTTCCTTTGACAAAAGTTTTCGCTCCGTCAGCACAGTGTGTTTCTTGGCAGCATGCTTGACCGAAAGTGACAACCTCACCATGCCATTTTTATGGCTTGATTCAATTTTAGCTAAACACAAACAGCTGGAAGACTGCGCACTCAATTCCCAGCTAATCACAAAGCGGCTATACATAAGATGCCGGAAGTTCTGGATGAAAATTTGGTTTATTTTGT
The DNA here is from genome assembly GCA_951230915.1 of Antitrichia curtipendula. Classification (NCBI taxonomy): domain Eukaryota; kingdom Viridiplantae; phylum Streptophyta; class Bryopsida; order Hypnales; family Leucodontaceae; genus Antitrichia; species Antitrichia curtipendula. The sequence goes on along the minus strand of OX579638.1, from coordinate 8,544,114 downwards.
CGTCAAAGTCACCGCATTGTCATCCAAACGCCAAAAATTGGCGTCCTCGGCGTTCCAGGGTTAAGGATCTTCTACATACGAAAAGGAGGTCGGATACAGAAAAGCAAGCTATAGTCAAAACGGATTTTCATGGTCGATACAAAACCCAGATAAGCTTGATTGTGCAAAAATAGTGAGAGTTTGAGGACGTCCATCACAAAAATTACGTAGTACAATACTGTACAGCTGCACATCATTTAGAGATGCTTTGAGAAACAAGCGCATGATTCCCTCAACATGTCACACCAACAACTGACAGCCACAGTTGTTTTCAAGGTGAGGTCTGCCTATCATTGCTATTCAACAACCTCGAATCTTCTAGGCTTGTCCGCTGGTCTGAAAGCAAAGTTGACTGACACCGGACTTGAGCTATCGGAATCAGGCACTCACCTCAGTTCATCGAAACCATTGGGATCCATCACGAACTTCTCGAGGAATCCAGCTACAGAAGAACAGATAAGAATAGGACTTAGCATTGCTCTATTTCTTGGAGGTACTGAAAAAACATATTCCTCAGGTGCAAAATTCAACCATATTCTGGTCACTTATTTTTGGGCATCATCCGAGGAACAAAACAATACCTATTCAGCCGTAAGTGAGGGCAAGCCAGTCAACCAACTCCAGCTCAAGCACAGAGGCAATGCAGATGAGGAACAAAGTCAATTCCACACACAAGCCAGGAGTTGAGTCCACAAGAACAAAATTTTGAACACAGGCTGAAACACTGAAAGCTCAGAATCAACAGGATTGTGCAATGAGCACTAATTTCCAGCATCACACTCCGTATCTTACAAAGCCTCCCTTCAATCAAAAGCTCAAGAGGCTTGCGATTGGTACCAAATTTGTGGGATTGTTCCTCACAAATGTATCTTCCAATTGACATCTACCCAAAGTAAATTACAGACAACCTGTTCTTGGATTGCTATCCTTTAATTTACCAAAATCCTTGTTGCACAACCGAACTGATTGCCACTGGCTCTTCAAGCTATAGGCCACGTTAGCCAGGAGACTTTCTCCTATGACTAGTATCACGAGACCTGAGAGAAGAGCATGGAAACAGGCCAGGAGAATGACATTACCTCAAGGAGACACGATACATAGAGTTGGTGCGGTCATCCCTTGAGTTCTTGCAAGATCACAATTAATCCATTGATGACCGCAGAATGTCCTCTGCCATGCTCCCGAAAAATTAAAAAATTTAGGGTTCCAAATACTAGGTTACAGGGGACTCTCATCTCATAGCTCAACGCTTCCATTTTCTGTGATGCCGTTCAAGAGCTTCTCCTCTTTGCTGCGGCCATCTTTCCCTGTCCTGGCGCTCACGGGCAGCAATGGTCCAGCCTGGTGGCGCTCCATAACCCCTGCATCGGCCAAGCGGCGATCGACGAAGAAGAACACAAGGTACACGACGAACCATGCCACCACGATATCCACCGAGTAATGCTTGTGGGAGGCGATGATGAGCAGACTGAGCGCCACCATCACCAAAAACGCCACCACCTTGATCCACTGGCGCGTCCCGTACTTATTATAAGTGTGAAAGAATGTTAGCGCGAATGTCATGTGCGAGGAGAAGATGAGATCCCCGCAGCCGTAAATCACCCCATATGGGAAATTCAAAAGCAAAACCTCTTTCAAGCTTCCCGGAGGCGGCAAGGTGGCCGTGGGCATCCCCTCGTGGCAGTGATAATTCGGGCCGGGCAATTGCGTCACCATGAACGAACTCATCCGTAAAAACTGGCAGATCACTAGGCACATAAATACGCGCACCCATAAACTCGCCGTGTAGAATCGCTTGCTGTACAGCACGAACGGGTGGAACGACCACACCACGAACGAAACGAAAACCATCGTGAAGAGCCACTCGCTAATGTGCGCGTTCAATTTTCCAAGCTCGGGGAGGTACTGGAATCCCACGTCGTGTAGGAGCGGTCCCGGATGGTGTTGGTAATGCGCGATGCGAGCGCCCACGCCATGCAAATACTGACAGAGCGCGCATCCCACGAGAAGCTTCTTATTCTCCCAAACCAGCGGCCATTCCACGGAAACCTCCATCAGGATTCGCTTCCATAATTTCGACACCTCGCGTGTCACCGAAGTCGGCAATCCCGTCACCCCCATCATCATCCCCACTCGCCACAGCCACAAGCGCCCCGAAACCCTAACCCAAGCACATCGCTGTTACGACATGCACCCCAAGCTGCCAATTCAGGGGCGAAATCTCATTTCACACCAAGAACGCTTGCGAGCTCAAAACCCTAATTGATTGAAGACATCCCCTCGTTCCCCTCCGCAGCTGAAATTGAGCGGTAAAGCGCACATGCAGGCGGAACTGTTGTTGGAGGAGGTGAAAGCGAAGAGAGGCGCACGAGGATTGGTGATCATGGAGGAAAGAGCTTACGAAATTTGTTGTTGCGAGGCCGGCGCCGGGCGCGTCTCCGTCGCGAGCACGGTGCACACGAAAGAGCCAGGCGGGAGGAGTATCTGTTCAGTACGTTACCGGTCGCCTTCGTCGCGGCTAGTCGCGGCAGCTCACGGCGCCTGGATGGATGAAAAACAGTCGAAGAATCGGACGGATTCTTCTTACTTTCAGTTGGCCCCACCGCAGCGCAAAAATTAGACGCTGTTTCATTAAGTTTATTTATTGACTTTGGGTCGGAAGGGGAAGAGGCTTTGGGTTCACAAAGATTACATGATGAGAGGAAGTTTACAATCGAGCCAATGCTACATTGACCCCTCTCAGTATTTTGCTTGTTGTTAACCCCTAAAGGAAGGACCAAGGCCTTTTCTTCATCAAAACACACTCAAAATTACCACTTCTATTGTGTAAAGAGCAAAGAACTTTAAATTTTTTTTTTTTTTTTGCATACCTAACTCATAAGATCTTATAGTAGACTAGTAGAAGAATGTATGCAAGAAATTTCAGAAATTTTGACCGTATAGATTGCAAGATATTTGAATCCAAAGTGAAGAAAACAAGTTTTTTTGCACCTTGCTTGACTAAAAAATTTCGCTTTGAATCTTCTTAGCTTAAATTTTTTGTACTATCAATTTTATTTTCTTAGTTTTTATGCTGAATACTTGAGTTGAGAATCTAAAAATATATATTCAAGAAAAAAAAACTTAATTTTTACTCATTAAGAATTTATTAAATAGAAGTAGGTTCAAGATTGAGGGAAAAACTAAATCATTAATAGCTCTAAGATGAAATTGAAATACAATAATCCCAATGATGAGATTGTTCTAGCAAGAAAATACAAACCTGTCTAACAATTTTATTTGGAAAATTATAAAAATTGCATTTAAAAATGAATCCTATAAGTTACTTTTTCAAGAAGATGCTTAGATTACCCGAAAAACTAAGATTGTCCATAACTTTCTCATCACTATTCTAAATAGAATGAATCAAAGCTTCAAATGTAGACAAAAATATATAGTTTTAGAAAGATTTTTTTTTTTAATTATTTTGACTTTTTGTGATTTTTGTACTGCTTGCCAACCTCCATTTTTGGCTTATTGTGCCAAAAAAAATTCTCCCAAACATCATTTGAAATAAAAATTACATATTCGCAAAGCTCTCAAAAAACCGCACATTCTCAAAAAAAATTCAAAAAGTTCACTAAAAATTAAGGTTGTAGGAACCTATCTGGATCCAAATTGTCCCCCAAGGGGGCAAACAGTCCTTTAGGGGCTAAGAAATATAGTCTATGTTGTTGGCCCAATTATGAGAGCCAAACCTATACTAGATCGTTTTTAATATATTTGTATATTTTGAAGTTTTGATGAGAGAAGTGTCTATGAAGGAAAGAAGGAAAGAAAGAAGAAGAAGCTAAAACATCAAAAGCAAATAGAGGTGACAACAAACAAACAAAACTTGTACTCTAGTTTTACAAACGACACAAAGTGCAAGGAAGTGTATTTAAAACAAATTGCACTCTATACACCATAGATGAATCATAGCAAAAGTGACATTCCTTATATATTTCAAAACCACCCCTACTATTAACCCCTCAACGCCCCTGCGGTGCAAAAACCGCCATTCCTGTTTGCACGATCTGCTCTTTTAGCCCGAGATTATCCGGAATGAGGAGACTTCAAAATAGAAGTTGGCCGATTTGGTGGCAGGAATCCGATGATGCGCTTGCCCGAACGCGTGGTAAGGTCGACATTGGCCAATGCCGTTGAGATTGGTCTCAAGCCTATCTTTGGACATGGCAGTTAGCTAGGGTTTCAGGATTTTGACCGGCTGGTGCCGGTGGACGACCGTTGGTTCGGGAGCAGCGAGGAATCCAAAGCTCCAGGCCACTTTCACTGTACGCACTTCTGATCGGGCGTGCATTGCACTCATTTTCCGTTGTTGCTTGCAGATCGTGTTGGGAGTGGCGACATGGACATGGCGGCTGCTAAGCGGATTTTGCACTTGCCGATGGGACGGGCTCCGCTTGCACGGATTTGCGCGGTTGCTCCCATGAGTCCCCTAGCACTTTCTGCTATGGGAAACCATCATCAAGCGACAAGGTTAGCATTCCTTGAAGCGAGACCTCTTCAGTTGCAGATGTACTTAGGGAGAAGTAGTGCCGGCTCCACTCGCTGCTCCTTCTGTTTTGAGTCTGTTGGGCGGCGCTTAGGAATTGGGGGGAGGAGACCATGACGACTGCGCTCCATAAAGGGCGAGCCAGCATTGAGGAGGTCCGATTCATCCAAGACACCCTCTACTCCTGGGTTTTAGACAAGGGTTTAGGGTTGGAGGTTGCCCAAACAGTAGTAAATTGCCTAGACGAATCATTCCTCTTGGCGTTGCCACAGCCCGTACAAAATCATTACTGGCCACAAAATCCTAGGTCCAAAAATTGGAGGTACCTTTTCCGAAGGCACGTAGCACGCTTCGTGGGGTGGACAGAGAGGGTGTCGGAGGGGCAATCAATCGGGATTCCTGCTCAAGTTGAAGCGTTCCTGCGAGAGAAGCAGTGGCCGGTGAGCGAGGATGAATCAAATGAAAGGAGCTGCACGACTTCAAGCCAATGCTCGGCTGCAGCAACGCCCTCCGACAGCCAAGGGACGAATTACACGGTCACTCCAAGCTGCGAGGGCCGCAGGGCAGCCTCCCCTACAAGGCGTGATCGACGGAGTGTCGTTGCCGGAGGAGTCACGCGAAGACAGCGCACTCCCCGTCCGCGCCCTTACACGCACTCCGGTGCTAGCGCTGCCAGCGCAAAGACCTCCAACAACGGCGGATGAGACCACCCAAGACGTTCAATTGTTGCGGGAGAATATGAGAGGGGTCGATGCAGGGACACCAAGGCAGACGACTCAAAGCAATCGTGATGTACTCACAGGGACAAGGCGTGGTAGACCACGCAGGATGAGGGTGCAAAATGGTCGCCCTAGGACCCCACCGCGATTGCAATCCGTTGCTACTGCTCCCGAATCCACACAGGGGGCGGAGCCCTCTACAGGACGTGCATCAAGGCAAGGCAGAGGGCGCCTCCGTCCCGGAATTTGCAACATTCCCCCTGCGGATTGGATGGCACCAATCATTCAACCAGAGGACCACACGCCACCGCGCCTGCGTAAGCGAGGCCCAGTTCGAGGGGCTCTACCTGGGACTCCCATTCATGGGACCCATGCTCCAGCAAACATTGCTTCCTCCATTGGATCGCAAGCCCGCATCATCAGGCGACCACGACATGGCCCAGGCCCCGAATCTCCACGTGGTGGTCGAAGGGGACAGCAACACCAACGTGGTCGAAGTAGTCCAATTGCATCGCCATTGGGGAGGGGGCGGACTTCAGCAAGGGCAACCACTTCAAGGGGAGTTTATCCTACCAGGGGAGTTGCATGCAACTTGAACAGGGCCTTCAACAATGCCGGAGCTGTAGAAGACTGGCTTCAAGACGCCATCAACCTTGCAGATGATGTGCCGGATGCCAATCACCTTCCTGTTGCAGATGACTCCGCTACTGATGTTGTCCAACCAGGGACCCACGCAAACCTCGTTCCATGTGTGGCAGGCGGGCCGAATGGACCTCGAGGGCAAGTTCTACCGGAGAATGTCTGGGTTCCTCTCCAGGTGCTAGGCTTCGATTCTGCCCAATGGGGCGGCCTCCAATCTTTTCTGGGGGATGTCCAACAAGGGTGGTGGGAGGACGATGTCTACTGGTATGGAGTTGAATTCGGAGGAGGGATTGGTTGGAGGAAAGTCGCAGTGAGAGATTGTCAAACCATGGATTGGAGGGATGAACGGCCACCACCATATACACGTCCGGGGCCCTCCACACCTCCTGGAAGGGGAAGAAGTCAGCCTCATGATGGCAGTGTGGAGCCTTGCCCGCCGCAAGCCAATTCGGAGGATTCTGTGACTCCAGCTTCTTGCAATGGGCAGTACCCGCCCGAGTTGCTGCACAATCTCGCTGGAGTCGACAGCACGAGAGTATCACCGAATGGTACACCTCCCTTGACGCACATGGATGGGTGGAAAGAGGATTCCCAAGACCCCGAGTGGATGGCAAAATTCCGGGACTTTGCAGGTACGCTTTCTGACGACTCAAACTCGGATTGGGAGCTCATGGATGATAGGTCGCTTAGGTTGTCTGCAGCTGATGGACTAGATAGGGATAGATATCACGATTTCATGGAGGCAGAGGCTCAGGGAGGGGATCCTGAAATGGTAGGATCGGTGAGGGAACGCTACGCTGATCCAATGTGGGGTCAGCATGCTTCGTCTTTATTAGGAGATCGTATAGCGTTCACAGGTCCCATGCCAGGGCCCACGGAACGATTTCGACGTCGCCAGCAAAATGAGAGGTATTTTTTTGATCTCTTTTGGCCGCAAACTACCATTGATCAGATGGTGAGAGAGACGAATAGGTATGCTTGTCAGCCAGTCACAGAGTATCAATCGCAATATAGAAATGGTGGTCCGAAGTGGTTTGACATTACTCCTGTTGAATTTCGTGCATGGCTAGGCATTGTTATTCTTATGGGACTAAAAGTTACCCCCACGGTCCGTGACTATTGGAAGAAAGATGCGTTCTGGCATTGCCCTATCATATCTTCCGTTATGACTCGTGACCAATTTGAATGTCTATTGAGGTGCCTTCACTGTGTAGATAATAACGTCCTAGAAACTGATAAGTCAGCAAGTGGATATGACAAAATTGGAAAGGTTCGCTGGGTCATCGATAGTTTTGTGGCTCGGTCTAGGAAATTGTGGAATCCGGAGAAATTCATCACCGTGGACGAGATCATGATCGCCTATAGAGGGCACTTCAGCCCAATCCGTCAGTACATAAAAGCCAAGCCAACTCGATACGGTTTGAAGGTTTGGTGTCTTGTGTCCAACCCAAGCCGGTACATTTATAATTTGCAAGTGTACCTTGGCAGCAATGGCAGGCCTGAACACGGCCAAGGTGCTCGAGTGGTGAACCAGTTGGTTAGTGGTATGTCGCACAAAGGTCATTGTGTTGTTGTAGACAATTTTTTCACTTCTCCCAAATTATTCGATCAGCTTCTAGAGAGGGGCATCTGGGCCACAGGTACTGTCAACGGTGGCCGACTTGGTGTACCCTCCATCTTGCTGGGCTTCAAACGGGGAGAACATCCGCGTAGCACTTTATTTTGGCAAATGCATGCTAGTGGGCGTATGGCGGCAACTACGTGGTACGATGCAAAACTGGTTTCATTCTTGAGCACTTCAGCAGATCCAATTGGAGAGGGAGTGTTTGCTCAAAGGTGGATTGGTGGTAGCCGCGAACCTATTCCAAGTACACCTCAGCAGCTGGAGTACCAGCAGTATATGAGAGGGGTTGATCTCATTGACCAAATGCGTAGAGACTACACTGTTCAGTTCTGGTCGAGGAAGTGGTGGCATAAACTTTGGTTCTTTGTGCTGGATTCTTCCCTCCAGAACTCGTGGGTCTTGTATCGCAGACACATGAACGCTCGACAGGAACCGGCCTTGGGCCGGAAGGCCTTTCATCTTGTTGTAGCTCAGTGTCTCATTGAGACACATTGGCCCTTGCCAAAGACTTACTCCGGGTTTGGCTGGAATCCGAACGCCATTCACAGTAGCGTCCGATCGAAGGGCAGGTGGCCTCGGCAGTGCGTGGTGTGTAAACAAAAGCAGCCTAGGATTTGCCGGGAGTGTGGAGATGTTTATATGTGTGATGAGCCGTGCTTCAAATTGGTTCACAAGTCGAGAAAGTGGGCAATGCGGTTAGCAGGGGTGTAACTGATTCGTGTTTGTGTAGCTTGGTTGGTCAGGACAGAATGCAATCGGTCGCCTGGTAGCGCCAGCCAATCAGCATTGAAGCAACTTCGACGTTCCAGGAGAATTGTCGTAGTCAAAGGTCGTTGCCCTGCAGGCAGTGCACGTCAATGAAGAGGTTTATGGCATTGGCCACGTCGAATTTTGGGCATGCAGACGGGGTGGATGCGGAGGAAGATGGTCATGCACGATTGCGCAGTTTTGACTATGAAAGAGCCATCAGTAGGCTTGTGAAAGAGCGCAGTCAATTTTTGTGCATGGTTGGAGGATTATAGAAAACAGTAGCACAGTCTTGAACTTCGGATGCTTGAGACTCTTGTAATTGAACGTGCTTGTAATTCAAAACTGTCTTTCCTATTCTAATGTTGCACATTGATGGTCTGATTGAAGTTTTAGTGCTGTATTTGTCGTTCTGTAAATGGCACCCCCTTGATTAGCAGTTGCGGGTACATGCATGAGTTCAGTTGCCGTTTTAGAGATGACTGCCCCTGTCAGCGGACTCGGATGATCCACCACAACCGTTGCCTGAAGTGGATCTCCACGTGTCGGTCCCGAGCAGGTCGTGCGAACCTCCTCAGCCGGTTCTTCTCGCGTCGACCCCGCAGAGTGTTGTTCACTTTGATGTATGTCAGCAGAAGGTTCCTGTTCCGATCGCGCCAAAAATTTGTGGGACCATTATCTACCACATGGCCAGCCTCTATTTTTTTGGCTTGCTGAATCAGCCCCCCCTTGATTCCAAGCCCTCCCGAAAGTGCCTCGTCCGCAACATTTCACTCCCTGCCGATCAGCTTGGTTGCAGTTGTTCGTTATAATCTGAAAATTGGAACGGCCAATTCATTCGGGAATAGAGTCAATCAATGCGTATTTAAGGTAGGTAGCAAAATCAACGGTGAAGTCATCCCTCAACTTGCACAGGTTCCGTAAATCGTTGTGCCGTAAGACTGACTCCAAAACGTAGAGAACACGCTGAAAAGGCAGGGGCGTTGAGGGGTTAAAGCTACTGTAAGTATTAAATGTTTATATATTTTTTATTTATTTTAAATATATATATAGGTCAAAAGTACTTGAAATTCACTAATTTTCTACCACATGTATTGTTCCAAATATGAAACTTTTGAGGTGCACAATCATCCCTTCTACAACTTTCAAACAACAACAATCCTAAACATCTATTTTATCTTCTTCAAAGTCCATTTTCATTGAATTAGAATCTTATAGGAAGTTGGAGATGAGAATTTTTGAATGCACAAAGAATTTTCTTATTGATGCTTTTGCACAATAAAATAAAAACATATCAATCAAAGATATTAGTTTATATTTGTTTATTGATTAATATTATATACAAAAAAATTATTAGCTTGAACAATGTTAAGAAAAAAAATGTACAACCACTATTAAGACTAATAAGCCTCATGTGTGTTAGCTCCATTGCCTTATAGCACTATGCAAGTAGCTAGTAGACAAAAATGTTGAATTTTGACCAAAATTGAAACTATAAATTTGGTGATGCTTTAATATTAAGTCTTAGATGTGTCATGCATTAGGGATGTTTTTGCAATAAATGGCATTCAATTGCTCAATAGAACATATCACTCTTAATCTTAGAAAAATGTAGCTCTATTGCCAAAGCAATAAAACATCAAAAATTGTCAAATCATGGATGTTTGGATGAATAGGTACATTAATTTTTTGTCTCTACAATTCTTCTTAAAGTCATTTGCCACACACTTTTAGGCCTCAATGCAACATCTTTACTTAGGTAACCTATTTGGAATGATATTGGCCCCATGTAACCCCAGATTTCTAACTGAACCCAAAATTGATTGATGTCTAGTCAAGTTATTCTTATTGAAAAACAAATGATTTCTCCAACAAATTTAAAGGGCTCTTTGAATGAATTCTTTTTGAAAAAGCACATAGTAAGAAAAAACCCTTTATTGAAGAACTACAAAAAAGAATGTGTATCCAAACATCACAAAATTTGCCTTCCTATTGTACTTAGTTATATCTACCTCCTTACTCTTTGATTAATTTTTTCTCCATTAAAATGAACTTTTAAAAATTCAATTTGACTAATGAAATGTAACATACTAAATCAATTTTCTATTCCAATTTGAAATTTTAGAAAGTTCCCAAGATGGAATATTTTATCACCATTCAAACTTTAGACCTATATAACCTACTAAGGTTCTAAATATAGAATGATTGGAAATTTGGTTTACAAAATGATGTTCTAAACTACAACATGATGTTCTACACCATAATATAGTCCTACAATGAAAATTTCATAGTTCAAATTTTACTTATGTAATAGTTGATGTGAAACTTTTTCAGTTTTTCATAATTTCAAAATTTCAAAATATTATCTGAATTTTGATTTATTTATCAAAGATGTGTGATTTCATCTCTTCAAATAAAAAATAAAAAAACAAACTAAAATTTAGTTACAGAATGGACCATGCAATTCGGAGGATTTTTGAAGTTTGACCACATGGTCAGAGGCTCCGTCCATTAAGAGTATATAGTCCCATTTGAGAGCTCTGCTTCTTTAAAGGACGAGGGAGACTAACCTCCCTGGCTCACACAAATTCTTTGCTTCAAGACTCTATTCTTGATCCTTGGGCTTTCAACAATCACAAGACAGACCATCACTAGCTCACTAGAGTTGTACACTACAGAAAGAGCAAGAATTGTAACACAGCAAACAGCATCAGAAATAATGGCGACTTCAAAAATTTATGAGCTTCAAACCCGTCTAATTTTGTGTCGTGCTTGGGATTCGTATGAAAAAGAAACAGAGAGATGACCAAACAACAAATAGGAAAACGAAAGGCACCCACAACAGGGTCAACATCGACATGTGAGGAAGAAAGTATGTACAAAGCGATTTAAAGACTCTTTGATGTTCATTCAAGAATGATACAAGAACCCATTGAGAAACATGCTGGCATATCCATACAACTCAAAAAGTAATTACATAATACATTCTCTGGAACCGCAGGAAGTATATTAGGAAACGTCAAAACCTTGTCTATCGCCTCATGTCTTTCGTTGGATTTCGCAAAGTTCCTTCTCCTATTAATGAGGAAACAATGTGAAGTGAAAAACAAGTTAGCGTTGAGAAAATGTTCCTCTATACAAATGATTATCTGAACACCCTAATAAACAGTGAAAATATTCCGATAGTGCAATTATACCATATTACCTTGCCACTCCCACACCACGCGGGAATCTCCATTCACAAGCTTCGGGTACTGGTCGATTCGAGAATCTTCTTGCACCAATCCCTCCACCTGAACAAGTCAAACAAGGAAAGTCTAAGTCACACTCTTCAATGGTGAATCGACCTTTACAGTTTCGTCAAGCGGATAGACACGACACCATTCGCATGAAGTGCGTACTGTACCTCCTTCCAAAGTGCTGTTACTTTTCGCTCGCTTGGAAGAAGTAGGTGATCTCTTAACCTGGAGGACACCACCCACTTCGTTTCTCCCGAAGCCCCTCCAGCCCTCTCTTCAAGAACCTCACAGACCTGCGTCGGCACAGCAAGAATCCTGGTTTACGTACTGACATGAGCACGAAAAGGTTTCTCTAAAGATGCAACACAAAAAGGTCCCGACTATCACCTCAGAAGTCTTTTTCTGGTGCATCAATTCATAGCAATCATTAACCGATGGGTAAAGAAAAAGAAAAGCGACGTAAAGTGGAAGCATCCAGCAAACTGTACTTACCAATAGCCTATAAACGCCATCTCCAATGTAAATGGCTTGGACAATCCCACGAACAACCGCGCAAACCTAAGGGAGACTTGAGGTCAATAACTACGGTAGACAGGAGAACTGACGCACAGAAAGGGTTCGTCACCTGTATATAGAGCTCTTCTGCTCGATTCGCAAGCCTTCTGTACTCCAAGTTTCTGAGGATATAAACTGCTACAGAAACCACCTGCATGAACCAGGACATTCACACAGCAACGAAAATGAATTGCCAAAATTTGACAATCTGCCTCATATTCGAATGAAAGGATCAATAATTCAAAAACCGAATCCATCCTGCTTGTACGTAGCTCAATGGTATATCCTATAACAGAACAAGCTCCTGATAAACTAACTAAAGGTGTGAGGAGGACACATACAATAAAAGTACTCAGAAGTATGCCATATATGTTGGCTTTGATGCCCTTCTTCAGCCGACATCCAATAGGCTGATACGTCACTGCCAGCGCAAACGGGCATTCAAACTCTTTCGACCTGTAGCAACCCACCGTATTCCTTGCTCAGTTCGGCCATGCTAGGTGTTCAATGGACAAAACATGAGTCCTGACAAACGCCTTTTACCAGATAAATGAATTGCACTGCACTCCGAAGATTACTTGCATTCTGAGCATGGCCACAAAAAGATTGAATACTAATAGGGAAAGACTGAAATCATCGCGAACAGTGACAGGAACACCGCAATAACATGATCGATACAAAGAAACTAGAGAAAAAAGAAAACTTCAGAGCTACTGCTGCGATTGAAGCCATCAGGGCAGCAGTTCAAACCCAAAATCATCTATGCGGATGTTGAGTTTGTCACGCACAAGTTGCAATGCCTTCTCGCGAACCAACCACACACTCTCAGCATCTAGCCCCAAATCGTCTTCCTTGGAAGTATCCCAGAGTTCTTGTTCTTGCACCTGTCATGTTCAAAAATATTCAGCACTCCTAGCTTCATCCTAGAAGAATCAGAACATCTAGAAAGATCTAGCATCGCTCTGGCAAGAAAATGACGGCGTGGGATACATCCAGGCCAATAAACAAGTACTTCCCTAAATCTCCGTGACCTACTCCACAGCTGATAAAATAGCAGACAGTCTTTTCAAGGGTTAAGTTTTTCGGGGTTACCCATGTGGTTACATCCGATCTACAAAGGGACTCGCCTGAAATCCCGCACACTTTGCTCTGCACAAATTCTGCCTGCATAATAGCAGCATATTCTCATTAGTTTCTCGTGTTCACTTACTTCAACACGCCGATCAAAAAATTTCCGAACATATCTCTATATGTACAAAGCATGCAGAGCCTAAAACTCCCATACTGGCAGGGGTTGTAGACAGTACACGAGGGGGGTTACCAGATTTTGGGCATTTCGATCTATCTGTTTGTCAGGGACACATCGAGCGCCTTGGCGGCGAAAACCTGGAATGCAGCGAAAGTCTCCGTCCCGGCAAATTCCATTCTCAGGGCAAAGCCTGCAGTTATCTGCACACGAGACCATCTATGAGAGGACACATCACAAAGGAAATCAGCCTCTGTTCACTCACTTACAGTTTCATTTTTCTTCCGGGCTGTGAGAAATCGAAAGGCCAGAGTCGTGATTAACAGAACCCCCCTTCCACATATAGTGAACTCAGAATATGGTGAATTTTCTCCAGGAAAAATTATAGTCGTGATAAGTGTCGAAATCGGTTTTAATGTTACCGTTTCTCAAACATACTAAATTCCATAGTCCTCTACTTCATCCTAAAATTTTGTGGTAGAACTATGGATGAGTGGAGTTGAAATGCAAAACTACAACATTACGTTGGTTATTATGCACTTCAAAACGGAAAACTGGACACTCTGAAGCTAGTAAAGGATGTATGAATGCTCCGATAGTTCCTGACCAAGGGAGACAGTGATAAATGTTAGAGATCAAAGTGAAACAAGGTTTAACAATTCAAGTAATGCAATTCACGTCACCGTTGCTGTATAGCGTATCCTGTTAAAGTGGAACTTAGACGAGAGTGGAAACAATCAAACAACTGTCGAATTTCGACGCATGGCTTTCTTACTCAGGTTCTTCTCCTTACTCTTTGCGATTCAGATAGACTGACAGAGACCAACGCGACAACATTACATGCGCACCATTCACCACCCAAACTCCCTTCACCACAACTTTCCAGATATGACATAACTTTTAACACCTCCTAATGCAAAGTATGGCCACCTTAACCCCCTAAGAAACAAGAAGTCCAAATTGGGCATCATGTTTTTTAGCAGTTTTATTAGGCTATGTACGGACTCATACTTGTCCGAACGTACTAACTTATTGACCAAAACACGCAAAGTTCTTCACTGACTCTGGTTATATAAATTTGGTCCCCGTTGAATTATAATTTTCTCAATGTAATCAGTTGACTTGAGCATTTTATAACCATGAATGCATGGTCCTTTAGGGTTAGCAGAACTTGTTCCCAAAGTGCAGTCAAGAAGCCCTTCGATGTAACGATTGGAAGCTGGTCAAGTACGTCAATTCCTCTCAAAATAAAGTCACAGCCATATGCAAGCCAGATCATTCGCTTCAAGCATTCGTCTTTGTTTTGTAAAACAAATATTAATTGCCCTATCAATGTTCACACAACCTTCTTTAGGAAGAGAGGCCCTCTTGGAGGCACTGTAACACCTTAACAATTGGCCATGATGCTCATTCTCCTCAGTCTCTATATACAGATGCAATGAGAGGAAGGTTAATTTGGGATGTAAAAATAGATAATGGTGGAGGCAGAGGTGCACATGGTTGCATATGAGTGTCAGTAGAACAAAGTTCTATCAATGCTCACATGCTACCATGCACAATCTTGAGCTTATTTTAGGTGGTGGTGCCAAGGGCTACTGGAAGAATATATGCGGTTGTCTCCCACTGCTCACCATGCATGCTGTAATACTATCTACATAGAATGCTAGACTTTCGAGTCGTTTTTTTAGTTGTCATCTACAGTTGAAGGTGAGTTCTCTCATCTGCTAAAGAATGCTATGGTTATGATGTCATATTGGACATAGGTGCCAGAGTCGATACCACATAGAAACGACAAGCAACGTTACTATTTCTCAGAGTCCTCGTCTGTTGCACTTTACGGTGATCAAAATGGAGTCAACGCACGTAAACCCTAAATCTTGCTAGTCACCTTAGTAAAATTTAAAACGCAAAGAAAGTCCCTGGCAACGATCTGAGCGAATATAATTTGAACAACTGCTACTTAGAAAAAAAGGCTCAAAGAGGACATAAGCGCTCACCTCGCACGGGATCCTGTAGGTCATCACAGAATGGCCGGCGAGTCTCCTCCAGCCATCTCACACCTGTAAGAGTCAATTTGTACACGACCACAGCAGTGAGGAAGATAGCAGCGACCTGAAAGAGCTGCTCTTTCCACGTCAACGGAGTTTCAGACCGCTGCTTTCCCGCAGAGTGATGATGCTTCTTCTTGTGCCGCCGCTCCTTCTTACTGCTGCTCCGCGGGGGCGAGGACGCTGTTCCTGTCGAATTTGTCTCAAGCTTGACCGGCGATGCGTAATGAGAGGTCTTCGGGGAAGACGACGGGAGTGGCATCCTTAACTCACAGCAACTTGAGCAGCGTTCTCATTTTCTACTCAATTCGGTCTCCTCACTCACTCAAATCATGTAAAAAATAGATATGCACAAGGCCTCCGACACAGATTCACTCGTGAAACTTGAAACTTCCTTCGAAGAGAACTACCTCCCGGAAGAAAAAAAATTGAAAAAAAACAAAAAAAACAGGAGCAACGGAAGTCGATCTGCTGCGTCGCGAATGTTCTAACGACCTGAAAGCAGCGAAAAGACCTATTGCAGAAAAATCCGCGAGGAAATCAAACTCAGCATACAAGAAGCTGGCAGCAATGGAAACTTACAGAATGACGACGAGCGAGCAGCTGGACTCTGCCAGCTCATCTAGACCAGGTGGACTGAGCCCTACCCAGGTGGATTGAGCGGGCCCCACCAAGCAGCATCATTCGCTACTGGGAGACGACCCCGAGGGTGGTATTCAGGGCTTTTTTTTTCATTTTTGAAGAAGTGCCATAGTGGCGATACAAAATGTTACAGTGGTGCTCCAAATTGCAACATTCATCCACTTATTGGATGTATAGTATAGTTTTCATCCACAATTAGGCGATTTCATCTAATATTTTTTTAAATTTCAAAGTTGTCTGGCGATTTCATCCAATTTTTTTGGCATTTTTTATAACCTTTTTTAGCCAGATTTTTTTTTCTGGTGCAAACTGGCACCAGAAAGCCAAAAAAAAAAGCCTTGGAGGTATTCTCTATACTATCTTTTAGGGACGCTTTTAACCCTTTATGTACTGAGAATTCATGATTTTCAGTTGCAGATTTTGATTAATTATATTATAGAAAATATATATGAAAAAGAAAATTTTATTACTCCCTCCATCCCAAAATAATCTTCGTGTTAGACAAAATGTTCTGGATTAAGACTAAAAATAACATTTTTAAAGCCTGTTTTGCACTATATATGGAGTTTGGTGCACTCCTATTGCCCTTGAAACTTTGAGTTTTGAAGCCCTTTTTAAAGTGTAGTTTTGGACTATTGAAAAGTGAATTTTTTGGGGTATTTTCAAGGAGCACCAGTGGTTATTTAATTATTGAGTGTGAAGTTGTCATTTTGTGGGTAGTTAGTATAAGTCAAAGACCATATGTAGACCTATATTTTGCCTCCCAAAGCCTTCATCTCCTTCAATTAGATAATATTCAAAGAGATGCAAAAAATAAAAACAAAAAGTGTTGATTGACCCCTTCAACCATTTTATTTGTCTTTTGATTAGTGATTGCATAGATGGAGGGAGAACTATCACTTGGAATTGTTTTGTTAGTCCTAGAGAACAACCAAAAGTTAAATTTGACCAATTTGCAGGTCATAAAGTACAACAGGAAGATCATTTTGGGACAAAAAATGAAGGCCAACAAGAAGATCATTTTGGGACAGAGGGAGTATATCATTAGCTTAAATGAAGAACATTGTATGCATTGGTTCAAATACACAATTATTTAAGTTTAAAGAAATCTCCATATAAACTCTTCAACATTGCTTAAAAAAGGGTTAAAGTAGGAGGCTCTGAAAGCGAGCGGGCATTTAGAACTGTCCATATAGACTCGCCTGAAATGGACGTAAGGTGGTCTTTAAATGGACCTTCTGTAGTCATTGAATGGATCGGTAAAAAAAATATTATTTATTGTGAGAGCGGATCATTCTCTTTGTTTTCCCCATTTCTCTCTAGAAATTGCATGTGAACGGTTTATGGAAGACCTAGGGTCATAAATAGAGACCTATGACTCATCACGTTTGAAAATTCATAACTAATTCAAAAACGTTTCAAAAAATAAGAAACAACTTGTGTTACAATCAAAATCTATTTTACTTTGTCTGAAAAATGAGCTAAAAATAATCCCATCCAATAATCACATGAAAAAGGCAGCCCAGCCCTTAGATGCTCGCTTTCAGAGCCTCCTACCTTACACATAGAGGTTGGGCCAATTTTCCTCGAGGTCAATTGCACAAAATTTCAGCCCCTTCTAGACTAGAGGCTGTTTTCAACTATCATACTCATTAGAATATGATTATAACAGGGTCAATTCATTAAAATAAAGACCTTGAGGCCAAGAAGCCGGGCCAATTCAATAAAACCTAGAAGAGAGAGAGGGTGGGGGGAGGTGACATTTTAGGGCTACATTACATTTAGAAGCTGAGCCAATTTTCCTTGAGAATGATTGCACAAAATCCAAC
Organism: Antitrichia curtipendula; assembly: GCA_951230915.1. Taxonomy (NCBI): domain Eukaryota; kingdom Viridiplantae; phylum Streptophyta; class Bryopsida; order Hypnales; family Leucodontaceae; genus Antitrichia; species Antitrichia curtipendula. Next base: position 8,526,250 of record OX579638.1, on the reverse strand, counting down.
AAATTTGATTTGTTAAAAACAATAATATCTTATAAAATTACTAAAATTTTAATTGAAATCTGACATTGGTTCTAAGGCCAAGAATTGGCCTTTTATTTTTGGTGCACCCAATTTAGCAAGCTTAGACCATGTCAGATCATGTGTTTCTTGAATATTCCACCAAATTGGCTCAGCTTCTAGGTGTAAAGGGGTTGGAGACCGATTTCAGGTTTTTGTCTATGAGTGAGGATTTGTGGCCTCTAGCACAATAAATTGGCTCAGCCTCTAGGTGTAAAGAGGCCTTTATTTGCATCTACATCCTTTTTTTTTGTTCATTTGTTCTTGTCTAATCTTAATGGCACCCACACATTTTTCTATGAAATCTTGAAGTTTGATTTATTCTTCTAGTATTCTTGCATTGCAACAAACTCCATTCTAGTATGTAATATTAGTCTCAAGGATTGTTTGAAATTTACTACGAGTCGTTTTAAAATGTAAAAAACACATCATAATTAGCATTTAGATTTTCAAAATAGTAAGAATCACTTAACATCCAAGTGGCAATAAAAAAATTTAAGAATTTTTTATTTTTGTTATTAAACTTTATTGATGAATATTGATTAATGCTCTCTATATCTTTAAAATTTCATAAATATTCAACAATATTAAGCATTCAATGAAGTGGGATCCCCGGTATGATCATAGTGGTTGCACTCTATATCTTCACAATTTTATAAGCTTGAACAATCTTGCAATCTTCTCAAGGTCAATAGTAGACCACTCCAAAAATATAACTAAAGATCCAAGCTCCATTGAAGGTATGCAATATCTCATTTTAGAATGAATTAGATTTCAAAAATCACATTGGGCACATGTAATTTGTTTAAGCAAGTAGCATTTTATGTGTAGCTTATAGAATGGCATACAAATGTGCTAATATAAAATATTTTTAATACATAGAACATTTTGCAATACTTTTGACAAAAATAGTTTTGATATTTTTGTGTAGGTTGGAAAGGTGTAAGAGTATGGCATATGTTGTTGCAACCACTATGACTATGATCCCATACAAATATGCTAACACAAAACATTTTTAATGTACATGACATTTGCAATACCTGGTGACAAAAATAGTTTTGACATCCAATATCATTAGTTTTGTGACAAAATCATTAGTTTTGTGGGTTGGCATGTGTCGCTAACCGTCAAAGTACATAAAATGTGGAAGCTAGCTTAGCCAAGGTTGTTTTTTTGGCTTTGCACTAGAAAAACTTTAAATTAAAAAGAAATCTTGGCTGAAATTTTTTTTATGGATATGTGATATATGCTAAATAATGTGATATTTTCTATCCAATATGTAAATGAATGTTGAAATTTGGAGCACCACTATAACATTTTGTACTGCTGCTTTTGCACTTCATTAAAAAATGAAAAAAAAGCACCCTGTGTCTTACAAATTTTTGTTAACAAAAGCAATAGCAGGTGAATGGAATGATCATCGGAGATATTATGCATGAAACAGTGCAATCTCAGTCTCAGCATGCTTTATTACTCAAAGGTGAGGCTAAAACTCACATCTAATCAAGATCCTGTATAATTGTAAGTAATCAACGATTGGGTAGCAAGACGTTACTCAAAGGTGAGGCTAAAACTCACATCTAATTAAGATCCTGTATAATTGTAAAATAATCAACGATTGAGTAGCAAGACGTCCATTCTGCACATGATGTACTGTTAGCTTATCATAATGACAGAGTGTGAGAGAGGGGCCAGGAGACTTCGCACCTCACCTCAAAGAAGATGACCATTCAGGGCTACCTAGTCCTTTCAATGCAAACCTGAGGTCATCGGATTGTCTGCTGTTCTGGTAAGCCAAACCAAAACCAAAACTTGAGCAAGTGGACAGAAGATGTAGCAACTCTACAGAGCTGATGACAGTGAAAGTGCGATTTCGTACCTTCTTCCTCGAATGCTGAAAACTGCGAATCAAGTTCATTCATCAGGAAATGGCATAGCAATCTTCTAGTCAGAGAGATTAAAGTGATGCTCAGGGTTGCCAGGCACTGGCTTAAATCGAGCTGAGGGATTCCCATAGTCAACTGCATTACAGACAATCATACTTGACCTTCATCTCACAGCAAGCAATTTGAATTGCCGAATCATAGGTCCATCTGACACCAATTTATCTTCCAGCAATCATAGGCAATACCAGAACAGAGAAAAAGCTACAAAGTTTGTAACCACCTAAACTTATTTGAACGCCATGCTTCCCAATCTACTAATTAAGTTTCAAAAAGGGGTCTTTAGTTTGCTGACTTCATCTAAACCTTGTCATTAGGAGCCGAGAAGAACTTGATGACAGAAACGAATGAAACTGACACTAATTACCACTTTCCGAAAGTACCGCGCCTATGTCAAGAGGGCATCTAAATGCTAAGAGTCGATTGATCGAACTCCATATCAAAACTGTTTTTTGCTTGCGAGCTTGAACTCTGAGCTACAAAAGTAAAGCCTGAAACATTGTTCGAGGGTTCAGCTCTTAGAAAGTTTGTAGGAATCTTTCAGCAGTGCCAATGTTGTTGCAGCTGTGTGCAGAAATTATCACGTCGAAATACCTCATGTAAGCCACTCGGAAAAAATCAAAGCTCTGCTTGCGACGTTCACGGGTAACTACCCCAAAGTGCTGTGATAAGAGTCTTCGAATGGGCGTTCCTTCTCTTGATGACTTTCAATTGGGTTAACGGATCGTGAAGATCATCTTCTCAAGACTAGTGAATGGCAATCCAACGCTCCACAGATCCGTTACAGACGAAGCATTGGGCATTGTCTTGATTTCCTTGACGCAGCTTGCTTTTGCAAAAGGAGCACATGTTCTGGTGACCGCATGGAACCGCAACCCATAAAGCTTGTCTCTCAAAGCACATCTCACATATTCCAGCCATCTTTGAATTAAAGCCTTGAGCCAGGCTTGATGAAGCAGAGAAGTATCCACTGGGCGTGCCGAAATTCGATTCGTTACTGTGAGGAGAATCCTGGCCAAACAGACGGTAGAACAATTGAGAACGTTTGGCTTTGTAATGACAGGCGCCTCGGTTAATATTAAATTTGAATTGCATCCCTCGAAAAAGAAAAACAACTGCTCAGTGCATGACATAAGACTCCCTGTTTGCAAGCCATTCGTGACTAGTAAGCATCCCAAACTCCGAGTTGTATGAAACATTACCCACTAACCAGCTTATACAGATTCAGGAAATCGTGTTCGGGGCTGACGTTATACCTCGTAAAGCTGACATGCGGAGTTGTAAGTCTCAGTTCCGCTGCCCTGAATGCCATAGCCACCCACCTTGATCCTCTTTGGGTCTTGTCCCCACATGCTTGAAGGGGGCAAATTTTCTGAAAGAAACCCAGCGAAAGGATGATTGAAAGGGGTAGGAGGATTGTTTTCGCGCGTTGGTGTCTTTGGTTCCTTCTCGATAAATGGGGAGTATATAGATCTCTCCCTTTCATTGTCCACATTCTTAGTCGACTTTTGTAAATACTGCCCTGGTGGTGCTTCGTGCACCATCACAGGAGCAGGCCAGGAGCCTGTTGCTGCGTGATTGGCAGGCGACGCATGTTCTTTTCCCGTCATCTTTAGCCTTGATATCAGCTCTAGTAACAGGGCCACATCCTCTTTGGCTAGTCCAGAATTTATGTCAGAAGAACTCGTCTCACCAATAGACAAGGTTTCCGTGTCATCTATTCGCACCAATGTATCCTGACTGGCTGATCGGCATCTACTGGAGGAGCTAGAATTAGAGGTCATTGGGGTTCCGCTGTTTAATCCACTCCGGCTATGTCCGTCAGAATAGGTCAACGAAGTTTTCGGTGGTCCATCACACGTTGCTTTCAGGTCTGCATTGTCGCCTGCTACTGCAGTACTGGGTCCGTGTCCCCTCGACGACAAGCCCTGATAAAGGCCATAAGAGAAAGCTGACTGATGGTCAATCGAAGAGGTCATTCCTCCTGATGGTGCTGGAGCTCCTGCATGCTTTCCTTGATGACCAAGATTAGAACCGCTTGTACAGAAAGCAGCATTAGAGGGCGGTGCTGCATCAGACCTGACGATTCTAGCAGCTGAACCGTGGCAGGCGACCTCTGCGTATGAGCGTGTACCGTCCACTAAGGAACGGGTTGTAATGTTTGAAAGATTTCGCCGACCAGCTGCTGAGGGGATGTTTCGATTCATAGGTGGAAGTAGAACCATATGAGTGGCAGGTCCCCTGCCCACAGGAACAATCTTCATTCTGCAGAGCTCTGGGAATGATCGAATAAAGTCGCTGAGCTTCTCGAACCCTAGTGAGGCATGATCGAGCTCCAAACCGCATATTGCTCTGTAATCTCCTTTGAGAGAAGATAGTGGATACCACTCTCCATCCTTCAACCGCGTAGAGACTCTCGACAGGAATTCCGGAAGCCACTCCTTGAAAGTGTTCAACCACGTCGGCTTCCTTCCGAGCAGAGTATTGGATGACGCTCCTCGCATGAAGGATTGTGAAACAGAGTGATCACGAGAGACACTGGATACATTTGCTGAAGGACATCCAAACGAAAGTGAAGCACTTTCTGGCGGCACCTCCCGAATTAAAGATTGTAAATTCGAATCATCAGAGACGTTGCACACCGGAAATCCACTCAAACACGAAGGCGTACTTTCCGAAGAGCTGGTCTGCTGGGTTTCGACCAGCGAGCTCGTCTGATTGCACGGCGGGAGTTCATTCTTTGGCAGACAAAGTGATCCTGGTGTCGCTACTTCGAGCACCTCTGCTTCGTTCAAATCCAATATTTTGTTCCCAGTCATTGCTATGTCGGAATGAGTATCAGAGTCAACTCTTGAAACTTCTAGTACCGGCAATTCGAAACGAGGAACTGCACCCTTAATTTCCACCTGCAAGGAAAAGAGATGCAAAGATGAGTTAAGCGGGGAAAAAATTTCAGCACAAGCTACTTCGGAAATTGAAACTTCTTCAGTGGTGCATCTTTACAAGCAGTACAACTCTAACAAGCATTAACTCTTCCCCGGAGCCATATCTGTAATAACTCCGTCCCCCATACCTTCTTTCCATAAATGTTAATATAATGGGCCTCCACGGCAGCCGAGACCGACGCTGCGTGCTTGAACGTGACAAACCCAAATCCACGAGATTGCATTTGATCACCTGCCTGACTACCAATGACTACAGCGTCCAAAACTGGTCCGTAGTTTACCTCGAAGAACTCCCGCAAGTCATCTACACATCCAAGCACAGGCACAGTCAGAGCGAAAATCTCTCTGTGACTATTAAGGAGTTTGAACAAAATCAAAAATCTACAGAAGTCCCTCTTACACTCTTGAAATCTCTATCAAAGATTTAAAAGATTGTAACGCATAGGAAAAGTACCTCGCTGGTCTGTGATGGACTCTTCCTGCCTAAACGCTAATAAATCAAGCCGACCTCCGCTCGATCCTATCGAGCGGAAGATAAAAAATTCAAGGAAAGTGAAGATTGAGCCTGAACGCAACAGGTCTAACTCATTGCACAGGGCAACTAGTACGGTTGGATGATAGACCAATGAACTGTACGTTACTACTTAGCGCGTCAAATCAAGCAGGTGGCAATAGTTACGTTACTCATTATGACGTGGAGCAGGCCCTAAAACATGGTAGATCGGCATAGTCTACGAATAGAATTTATCAGTACCGTATTGGCCTGTTTGGCTAATACGGTATCCCTATTCATGACAGAGTCTCCCAAAATGAGTTTTCTTGTACCGTACCGAATTGTCGCGCTCTTGAAAGAGATATGGCAACTGAAGATATGTTCGTTTAGGATGGGAAGTAATCATACTCCTGTTTCCGGTTCTAAATTCACTTCCATATTTCTCGTTGGTTGCTAATTATTTCACGCAATTGAAAATGCGTTAGCGCTTACCAGATTCTACTGAAGGTGACAATCCTCCAACGAATATTTTCTTGCCCAAGTCCTCTGCGCCAATACGCTGTATTTGCAAGGTCATTGAAGTGCTCGAATCGTCAATTTCACTTTGCCAGTAGCTTAATAACAAAGTTGTAAGCTCAGTAGCATAGATTTAAGCGACTGACAGAGAATTGCCGGGCTTGGCAGAAAAATATCGAGCGACCAGACAGTAAGTGTTTTTCAGTACTTCAGGACATTCGATTTTCATTATATTACTTAAGAAATTCGACTCTCATTTGACAGAGAATTCTGGGTAAGGAAAGTGCCCTTCTAATGGCCCAAAACAGATATGGACCTTTGGGCCTCCAACTTGCTTGGGAATGAATGATTGCCCCATCTCCAGTGATATAAACTCCGCAGCTGGATGCGAGAAAAGGCATTTCTCTCCACGAACACACCCTCCTGGCATTGTGTAGTAGCGGCACGTCGCCTCAGATTTCGAAAGTATCAGCGAACTTGACCTGCAGATTCAAAAGTCCGCCATAGCCTCACGCTTTTGATATACGAGAACAATTACTTTGAGAGATCTATTGTATGCGATTATAGTATTCGATAAAGATAATCGAAAATTATGATGGATCACAGCGATTCGTGCCAAGTCGCCATAGAATTCTTGCATGCAGTGGAGAGCATCACGTTACAAAATATGTCTTAGCAGGGCAGATCTATTTCTGAGAAACCTAGCTCAGCAAAACGCGTTGAACCTCGAGGTCTGTAAGGTGCGGATCGAGGATTCTTCCCGGAGTGATTCATGAAAATCTAGTGCTACTGGGTCCGACCCTCGAATGAACCTAGCCAGGGATGGTGTTCCGATTTGCACCAAAGTTTTTAGTTCAATCATTGCAAATGGTTAGCTCCATCTTGAGGACTTCAGAACTCAGGGACACTGGATCGAATTTCTTGGATACTATTAAAACTTCTAATATATTTAAATTAGATACAGAAATTCCGAGTGGACACACCAATGCGATTCATATTAGAATCTTCGCGTCGACAAATTCGGCAAAATACTGTCATTGTTAGAAGACAGTTGAGGTTACTCTTATAATGCAGTACAATTCAATAGAAAAACATAGTTCAGAGTGTTTAGCTTAGGGAATTGCAGATTTAGGATTGAGAATGAAACCTCAGGTTGCTGACTTGTCCGTCCGCTCCATACTGGAAAAGTAAGCGCATGCAATCTATTGAGGAGTGTTTTGGATCTGCGCAGATCCTAGCGATCGTCAGCAACTGCGTCTCGCAACGATGGCAAGCGGATATACATGAATGACGCAGCTGAGCTGATGCCTGAAACCTGAACTTTCTATCAGTGCTTTCTCGCTTCTGGATTCTTAGTGCTTAGGACCACCAGAAGACCAACGGAAAATCAGAGAATAATTAGGTGAACTGTCCGCTCAATAATCCTAATGCTGCTTAGTAGATTTCGCAGGAAGAAGAGATCGTGCTTGTTTGCAACCAGCTAACCTCCAAGGAGGTGCTCCATGCCCTGACTTCGAAGAAGAGAACGGATCTCCGAGGCCTACAGAAACACGTAAATCATTTTAGTATACCCTTACGTACTTAGATAATTTCGATCTATTCACTCGCATGCACCTACCACTCTCATCTGAGCATTGCCGGAACATCTTCAAAGAGATCTCATAGATGCGATTAATGTGCCAAACTAACCTACCGAGTCTACAATGTCTTTTCTCCTTGCGACTTAGGAAAACAGAGCCGGTACCACTTGAGGACGCAATTCCACAAGTTCCAGAAATGATAAACGACAATTAAGCATATGCTGTCAAGCAAAGACATAAGAAAAATCTCTCTCCTCTGAGTCCCTCCAAGAACTGGATATTCAGAGCCTCAAGGTCGGTATGGTTCTATACTTATTACTGGGAATTACCATAGCTACCGCGCTCATAATTTCATGATAACCGCTTCCACTCAGCTACTGCGCTCACGGCTTCACGATAAACTATGAGCACTAGTTTGTCTCTTGATCTTCAGGACAATCATATGCTTCTCCTCTGTTATCAACGACACGGACTGGAAAATTCAGAAGTTTACGCAGTTATTCAAGCGCTCAGGTTAGTTAAATAAAGTTTAGTTAAAAAGTGAGACGTCATTTGATGCACGAAATTGGCTTCAGAAGATTTGTTCATGCCATAGAAGCCATGGACGAATAGATTCAGAGGCTAATTAGTAGTTACGAAGCAGGACATGAGAAATATCTTAGCATGATGACCTTCTCAAAGAATTTCCGCAAGCGCGTACTGAAAGTGAAAGCCGAATCAAGGATTCTCTAAGTGCAGACAGACATTCACGCGATGTGGAGTAGCTCCTAAAACTAAAGCAGAAATGAATTATCAATTCACCATTCTCTAGCGGTACATGAGATTAATTTAAACCATAACCAGGGACGAATCCAAACTCACGAAGCAGGACCTGATGATCTTCTTCTCACCAACAAGCAGTTAACGAGGCACAGTGAACGGAATCTAACTTCCGCAAGCTCTTACCAATGCAGATTTAAGAATTTCTTCAGAGCACGTAGCTCTCGGATCGCTCTAAGTAAATTAAACAAATAAGAATGAGACACTAATTGATCAACGAAACTGACTACATGAGATTAATTTAAAACAAAACAAGTCGGGTGAATTGAATTATAGGCCAATTTCGAAGCAGGAAAGGATCGGATGAGTGACCTTCTCCTCGTCCACCAGCAATTCTTGCAGCTGGCTAGGCACGATCGCCATGCTTGTCATACAGAGAGGAGGATTTCCGCAATCGAGGAGGGAAACCGATTTAAGCAGTGCACGAGCAGCAAGCTCGGCCGTCAAGCTGCTGCGTTGAATTTGGAGAAGTGCAGGCGATGACCACTCGCCTCCCGTGCTTTCACTTGACCGAGGACTATGCTGATTCAGGTGTCATTCGACACTTCGATCTGGTTGGGCTTCCCGATTCGAGATCCCGAAATCATGAAGTCCAAACAACACTCCGATTGGAATACACCTAGGCAAGACACCGGGAGGGTATCATCTTAATCTCAAGTGTTCTGAGGGTATCAATGTGCTCTCAAACGATTATCACCTAGATCTGATCTGCGCCAGGAGTATCACCCCATTCTCACATCGTTCAGGGAGTATCACCACACGGTTACAAGGACAGTCCCAACCACTCACGGATTCTACTAGTCTGCAGAGTATAGACTTTGAGAAAAATATTTGGAATATTTGGGGGAAATAATCTCCAATTTTGAACGGATGAAAATTTTAAGAACCACCACACACACACCAAATTTTTTTAATTTTAAATAGGATGACTGTGCCAAATTTGGATGAATTAATGACATTTCATCTAACATACGTACTTTCTGATGTAAATAGTTGCATCAATCTGGTGAAGATTACAAGGTACGCTACTTTATAGAATTGAGAATAATTCCCTTACCATGAACAATTGGGATTATGTAACACATTTTCACAAGTGTTCTCAACTTGATACCTAGATGTTTTGAAGTTGTTTTCTAATTAGATATTTAAGGTATCTTCATTCAATCATATGTGACATAATTCTAGTAAATCAAACCCAACATAGGCTTGTCTAAAATATACAACCTCTATTCAAATTCAATTTTGGGTGCACATATTTTTAACACTTTGTAATATCATAGTTTATTTGTATTGTCTCCAAAAATTGCATTTTAAGAGAATCTACAATTCCTATTTGAGTACCAACAAGATTGAACTTAATTTTTATAATTCAACAAAAAGAACCATACTCAATACCTAATTTGGACAATCATAGGTGTTGTGACCTTACTGGAAATGAAAGATTATAAAGATGTAAAGGAAAAAAAGAGGTTTGAATATCTCATTTGGTATTAACCCATAAAGCCCCAAGGGGTGTTTTCTGTCAAAAATCACTCAAAACTGCCACTTCTGCTGCAATCACCCAAGAAAAGCAAAAAAATAATACTTTGGGGAATCTAACCGTAAGATCATGTACCTAACATGTCTGAGATCATGTAGAAAAATTCATCAAATTTGAATGTATGGATTGGAAAATATTAGCATTCAAAGTTGGACAAAAAGTTTTTTTTCAATAAGATGCTTAGATTGTTCATAACTTTCTCATCCCTAGTCCAAATAGAATGAATCAAAGCTTCACATGTAGACAAAAACATAATATTTTAGAAAAGAAAAGTAAACAACTTTTTTGACTTATTTTTTTCAAATTGTAATCATATAATATTAAATTGGGTGTGTGATAGATAACTTAAAAAACGAAAATAGAATACTATTACATACAGATTGGAAGATAATAATGTTTAATCAAAAGGGGATTAAAAGCTTGAAAATGAATTCAAGTCTTCTAATCCTCTTTTTACATGTCAAATCTAAAATTGAGGTCATAAAAAAAATATGAGGTTGAAGGACATAACATGCGTAACTAAAATCAATTTATGTATTTTCATAATTTACTCTATAATTTTTTTAAATGAATTTCTAATGTGATTTCTTTCCCACAATTTAGAATATTTGAAGCTCATCTTCAGAAGCCTCTCACACTAAAAATACAAATTTTGCAACAAATATACTTGCACAAAATCTTTAAATAGCAAACAGATAAACATTTTTTTTCAAAATCAAATTTGTGATGCTTCAAATAGATAACTTCAAATTATTTATGCTTTCAAGATAACATTGTTAGTTAGAAATGGCATCTCAATTATCGAGTGGCTTAGGCAATATAATGGATTAATTAAATGTGTCTTCGTGTTGAGCACACGGTATAGGTAAGATTTGGGATCTTATACTCATTAACTTATATTGTGCTACTTCACAATTGTACCAAAACTTTGTCTCTTATATCCTTTGTGAAGATTAAACTTGGCAAAAATTACGTCATTTTTGTAGAATAGTGCAACATATTAATTTGTGAATGGTGTGAAGTGACATGAATCTTTAAGAATTTGACGTGGAAATTCAATTTCAGCACCAGAGTGCCGACTGAGACCTTCACATATGGTATTAACCCTTGAAGGACACAAAGTCCCCTCAAAGAGTCTTGAATGTTTGAACATTGAATGTTTGAACATGTTCCTATTATCTCAATTTTAGGCATGATTTTTTGAAATTGTTTTTTGAACATAGAAAAATTAATTAATTCTTAGAAGTATAATTTTTATTTCTATTGATGCTTGAGAGAAAAAGTTAAACTATAAAAAGCTCAAAATAGAAGTCATCGGGCAATTCAAAAAAATTGCAAAAACTCCAAATTAAATTAAATTCTTTTGTTTGTCATAGAATATATTTGTTTTTTTCATGGAAAGTTTTTATTCATTTTATTTGGACTAATGATGAGAAAGTTATGGAAATCTTGTTATTTGGGCAATTGTATCATCTTTAAGAAAAAAAATACAAGGTCCTTTTTATAAATTCAATTTTGAATTTTTTTTTAAAAAGAGTTCCACATGGTTTAGTTTTTTTATGCCAGAACAATCTCATTGTTGGAATTAGTGTATTTTAATTCCATCTTAGACCTATAAACAATTTTTTTTTCATTTTTTTTCATACCTACATCTACTTAACAATTCTTTTAAGGATGAAGATCAAACTCTTTTCTTGCTAATTCTTTTTACAAGGCTTTCAACTCAATTATTCAACATATAAAAAATTTAATTCAAAATCTATTGTGCAAAAATTTTAAGTTATAGAAATTCAAAGTCTTAAAATCTAATTAGACAAGGTTCAAGAAAAAATGTTTTCTTTACTTTAAACACAAATATTTTGCAATCTATATGCTCGTTTATATGGTGTAAGTTTTTTAAATTAAATTTTTTTGCTCTTTGCAATAAAATTGGCAGTTTTGAGTGTGTTTTTATAATATAAAAAAAGGACTTTTCCTTTAGGTTTAAACAAATGATATATCTTAATTTCATCCATTATGCTCTCATTGCACTATTTTTCATTCATTTGCTCTTGTTAAACTCTATTGACATTCAAACATCTCTTGTATAAAACCTTGCAGCTTGGAGAAATCTTTTTGCTGTTGTTACATTGCAACAGACCCAAATTTATAATGATGCATGAATAAAATTTAATTGCCAACAATAGGGGTAGTCACACCTTCTTCACTCCGCACTTGGAGAATGGAGAACGGAGATGTGGCGGCTTAAGGTTGGCTTCATGTTGGCCTTCCGTGCTAGAATATTCTTAACTCCTAAAGGACCAAACACCGTTTTTTGACAACATAGCATTTTTGGGCAGCTCACCACGAATGGAATTTTTCTTTTTTTTCTTTGAAATTTTCACACAAGATGTGCCCGAGGAGTAGCTTTAGGGCCCGACAATTTTCATAACTTTTGACCACATGGTTAAAAAGTTATGGTATGATATGTAGTTTTCATTGTTCGGCGGGCAGCCTAGGCAGCAAAAAAACCTTCTTTAAAAATCATTTTCTAGAGAAATAAAAATTTGAAATTGGTTCCTCTAGATTTATGTGCACAAGGAAAGCTTTGACTCATTCCACTTTGATTTATGAGATGAAAGTTATGAGGAATTTTAGTTGTGGGTAGTTTGCGGGTAGTTATAGAATCTCTACTCTAAAATAAACTTTGAAGTCCTTTATTTAACTCAATTTTCAATGTTTTTGGAAAAAAATATAAACACAAGGTGTAGATTTTTTATTACAACATTATAATTTTTTGGATTGGCATTTTTCAATTCCATAATTAAATCCTTAACAATTTAGTGTTTTGAATCATTTTCTACTTCTTTCTACTTACTATTTTTTTCCTATATGTTGTACAATTCCAAATGATCTGAAATTTTTCAAGCATGTAGCTAACTTGCTTTGAAGAATGAATCCAAAGAATTACCACCATTTTGGACATTTTTTCATACAAATGTGACCATGTGAAGTGCAGCTGCCCGGTTTTTTGCAGGGACAAAAAAAGGGTTTTTGTCACTTCAAATGCTAATTTCTTGCAATCTACACAGTGGAAATTTCTGAAATTTTTTCCACATCTTCTCAAACTAGTTTACTACAAGATCCTACGGTTACATGTGTCCAAAAATGTTATTTTTCCAAAATTTGGTACTTGTATTAGAAATGGCAGTTTGGGAGTGTTTTTAGTGAAAACGCAGTCAAAAACCTTTAGAGGTTAACTAGTTATATCTTCCGCACTCCTAGTCTTCATCTCCAGAGGTGAATAATGGGAGTGGTGAAGACTTGTTCATTTAAGTATATTCTCCATCTTGCGTTGTACACCGTCTTCATGTTCATCCTACGCTCCCCGTCAAATGTTGGTCTCTGATTCTCCACTCTCGTTCTCCATACAACTTTTGGGGGTGTCACACCTTCTTCATCCACTGCGGTTCCCCATTGGTTCCTCCAAACCCTCATGAACTTGTCATTCTCCATTCTCCACTTGCCTGGAGAAGAAGGTGTGACTACCGCTAATGTAAGTTAGGAGGGCGACAAAGCTACCAAGTTCTAGAAGAATTCTGGAATATGAAGGTAGATTTTACCTTTCTTCAATGTACTATTAATGAACTTATCAAGAGGTAGATGAATTTAGAGCTTAATGTAAATCTAATTAAAAAAATTCATGACTAATTCCCCCAAAGGTAAAATAAAATACAAAACAACATGAATTAGATGTCAGTTCAATTAATCTTTCAAGGATAATTTACTTTAAAACCTGCAAATCTCCTGATAAAAGCTCACTTCAAAAACCTCCTACCTTATAAGAAACCATTTTAAAAGTTGCAACAATCATTTTGAGCCCCTTTTGTGGCTCAAATATTCTTCCTTCCTGCAACTCATATGTGAAGTTGCCCTTACATTAATCTTATAAGGTTGTAAGTTGTGGACCTAAAAGGTTTGATGAATGACTTCACTATTACCTGTAGAAACAAAAAATGCATCTTTTAGTCCAATAATTAGAGTGTTTTGGTGACTACCTTGGTTATAGGGTGTTGTGTCCTTCTAGGATTAAGTTAAACAACCTAAAGTGCACACAATGGTCAAAACGACATATAAATGCTGAAATTTGGCTTATTACCTTACTAAGAGCATCCTCAATCGTGGACTAGTTCTAAAGCACTATAAAGGTACATGAAGAACCTATTCACGCGGGCATTTTCTTAACATGGCAAAACTTGAGCGCAATACCTCAACCATTATATGTTACTTTATACTGATGCTTTTGACATCCAACAACGCTAGAATGCGAGCGGTGAGCGGTGAGCGATGAGCAGTGAGCAATGAGCAGTGAGCAATGAGTAGTGAGCAGTGAGGTCAAAATTGACCTAAAATATTATAATTTTGGAGAAGATTTAAATTTTTATTTATTTTTTAATAAATATATTTTTTTAATTTTATTAAAAAAGTAATTTTTGTAACCCATTACCGTGGTTTAGAAATGTTTTTAATTGATTTTTCAAGCGGTAATGGGCGATAAAATTCCCTCACATGAAAGAGAATGTTGAATTTTGAGAACGGCTCTTTTCCAATTTCAGAATGGAATTGACTACTTCATACCGTTGATTGGATGAATATTTTTGGATTGAGTTTTTTTGTGGATGTACAGACTTTTTAAATGTATGATGTTTTGGGTATGGAGAAAGAATTTCATCCATTGTTGCAAAAACAACTCAATGAACCACATGAACTTCAGTGGGTACAAAAAGTGAGCCTTGGGTGAAAATAACCCATTAGATATTACACTGAAAAATATATCTTTTCTTGCATAAGATGGATCAGTGAACTACAAGATTTAAAAGAATGGATAAAACATTCCTCTTTACCAAAGAGCGGTTTAGGCCCATTATATGGGGGAATATATATACTTTTTTTGTATTTTTTTCTTTCCCACAAATGGAAAAAAATAGGATTCTATGTCCAAAGATACATTATTTATGCCCTAATAAAATTTTACCAAAAAAAGAACAAAAACACTTAACTTCACAAGTTCATTGTGAAGGCCAAAAGGCCTCCTCGGTGCCGAGGAGGCCTTTTGGCCCTCCAAATTCTTGAGAGATTTTAGACATAAACAATAAAAAGTGGCAATAACTTGCTAGGACTATTATGACCAAGAAAGAAAAAACTTAGAGATTACTATGGTGGAGTAGGGTTTGTACTTCATCAAAGCTAAGACTTGGTGCATGTATGTACTTGTCGTCCTCAGAGTTTGCCTTGCACAAGAATCGGTAGACATAATACAAGTGTTTGCAGTTCACCTACGCTTTTCGTTTGCCCAATGCTCCACTGCTCATTGTAACAAAATCTTCGCACGTGCAAGACGGAAAGTCACATACAACAACAATATATGTCTTCTGTTTGGAATAGATACCTGAATCCATGGTAATGATTCTTCCATAACCGGGATATGGAATTGGCGTCACGTTCTTCACAGTAGCCTTGACATTTCGGGCTGTTTCCCACTTGTTGCGATGATCTACAGTAGGGGCGCCTTCAAAGTGCTTGATGGTCCTGCCATATCGCTTGGTAGGATGTGAAGCACCATCTGACGGCCTTGGATTCACAATGTCAGCAATAGCTGATGTGGATGAGTTATGGAAAAGGCGCCGGGGAGACATGTCGAAGTCCTTCGTTTGAAGTTGGAAGCCTCCCTCTTCCAGAACGAGGATCTCACCCTTTGTCAAATGGGTGCCACGAGCAACAGGCCAAATCATTGGAAGAACGGGCCAGTCATACACCCACCTGAGTTTGGATCCGTGAACACATCGCAAGATATCATCGGGGCAAAACCAGAAGTCAAAAATGACGATTGCTCTACTTCCATACTCGGTCATGCGACCGTTATAAGTTGGAGTAGGGGTACCATTCTTCTTATCCTTGCAGACAAGTGTACCACATTTTTTCTTCTGCCCCACTTGAATGCTGTGATATTTCTTCCCCACCTTCTTGTAATGTGCCATTGCAATGGATTGCACTCTGTCTCAAGAATAGAAGTAGCATGGGGAAGATAGGATGGTATAGATTCAGTGGGAGTGGCGATGACATTTGAAGTCCCAACGTCAGTTCGGGCTCGCGTTGAACGGGTTTGAACACGGGGGTGGGAGAAATTAACTTTGTCATGGCGGTGGGAGTCCTCTTCTGATCCGGGTGGCAAATCTAACTTTCTTTTGCTTGATCCAAAGACCTCTTCCCCTTCCAAGTGCGGAATCCTAGTGGTGAATCTATCTGCCCCAGGAAGCATGCTAATTGTGGCAGCAATCTTTATTGGGTCGTTCGACCTTCTGGCAGCCCGAAGACGAAGCTCATCGAGGTGGAGCCTAGTGCCAGATGCGTGACCTTGAAGGAACGCCCAATAATTGGTGGATTGCATCATGGCACGCATCATGTCGTCCGCCGTAGCTACATAGAGGCAAGTCTCCCGGTTGCCCGACATTTGCAACCACTTGTTGTGCACTGTCTCCGCGAGATTGCAGGATGGCATTTCCGCCAATTGCTCATTGTCCAACTTCTGTATTACACGGCACACATTCAAGACTTTAGTACAGTAGTGCTTGAAATGAAAGAAGATGATTCGCTTAGGGTTAGGCTTAACAAGTACAGCTACAGCGGGGGATCCGGAGTTAGAAATTAGGGTTAAAGGGTTTAGGATTATACCATGTCCATGAAGCCTCCCAACTGGTGATAACAGAAGTGCCAGAAACCCAACCAGTCGTCCAATTCACGCACTGCATCTTCAGAGGCCGCACGCGATGAGAGCCACCAACCTTTGATGCCAAGGTAAAGTTCTTCCGCTTCTTCAAATGTCTTGGCGTCTTTGTATTGTCAACAAAGGCGGACATGTTGTTCTTGAAACTCCGGTTTGATGAGTTTATTGGTGTGTTTGTTCAGGGATGTCACCTAGTGAAGTAGACAAGATCTTTCTTTGTCCACCATCTTCACGGTTGGGTCGCCATTTCCGTAGATGACACGGACAACATTCCAATTTGCTTGGGCGTTGTCCACCATGAAGCCTTTGAAGTTAGGGTTCAAGATTCCATGGCGTTCCATCAACTTGTTCAATGACAGCCACATCAACTTCTGGGATTCGACATCCTCGCTCTACATGTCACAGACGGCGATGCTCATCACACGGCAGTACTCAGCGTCATAGACGTGGGCGGACATTGTAGTCCAGCCCCTTACTCGTTTGACATGGTCAAACATGATCCAAGAGTTCTGGAGATCTCCACCAGGTTGTATACGTTTTACGAGGTCGACACCGCTGCCCGGGCCTTCTTCTGACATTTTGAACATGTACACCTTTTCTTGACCTTGCCCTAGAAAGACACTGTCTTGGATATATGCGTAGGGACTCTTCAATTTCAGTTTGATGATATTGTCAAGTGGTCCCCCATTAGCAGTCGGTCGGAAGGAAGAGATAGCATTTCTGATGTTTGGAGAACTAAGTATCCGAAACTTCTCCATAATCCTGACCAGGGAATCTCCACGAAGCGGTTCGGGCGTGCCTTCCCGGTCAAGTGCAAAGATCTCATTTGACAAGAACTCCTTACTAGCAGCTAGAGCAATGGCGGAGTTCTTTGCAATAGGGGTTTTGGAGACTTTGTTACTTACAAGCTCAATGACTTTCTCAACGGATTCGCGACAAGTGCCCTTAGCAATAGGATGTTGGTGAGTACCAATATGGATGCAAACCCTACCAATACCAGTTTTGTTGACAACGTAATACATTTTCGACGGACAAGATTCAAGGCAAGATGGAGGAGACTTATAGATCCGGCAAACAAGGGTCGAGTTCAGCAGAGGGATATCTCCAAGAGGAAAGGTGTGCGGCGAAAGGCCCTCCCATTCTGTTTCATTATGTGAGCCGTTGCGTCGTAACCTCGGGCAAGCGGTGTTATTACACTGTAGGTGACCAACACAGCTAGAAGATCGAAACTTGAGACCGAAATCATTCACAATGTTAGTGGTGTAAGTTTTGGTCCATGCATGTCCATCGAACCGTTTATCCATGCCTTCCATTTGGCGAGCTATAGATGGAGAAGTAGAAGAAAGAAGAGGAGGGAGTTCGAAAAGCACATCTCCATTAAATTCTGGTGGTAAGTACTTGACCTTTTCGCAACGTAGAGTATCTAGATTTAAGAACTTCAGGTCATTCTTCCCACGTGGTCTAGTTTGCAATTGCCTAAGGACTTCAAGAATGGAAGAGGTTTCCTTAGAATGAGGTAAAGATGGTCGGGAATTTAGCGAGGGTAAGCTCGAGAGGAATTGCGATCCGCTCTCTTCAGGTTCTACAACGGTTTCAGTGATTGGAGAGAGAAAAGAATACTTCGGGACTCGATATCTAGGAACAACATCGTCATCAGATGACTCACTCAAAAGAATGGTGTCATTCTCGGAGCCCTCAAGCTTGACAAAAGTTGGGAAAGATGTGTGGATTGTGGACTTTCTAGACTTTGGGGTAAAAATTAAGGGACTGTCCATTGGATAGCCCAAAACTCTGAATTTCCCAACCGGAAGTCTCCAGGTTAGCTCTGTATCCTTCACTCTTTTCTTCTGCAATACAGTTGAAACTACTTCTACACCTTGGGCATCATAAACTTCCTGCTCTAACCACATGGATGTTCTAAGTAATCTAAAGCGTTGGGAGAGCATTGCCTCGGAGATCCATACGACACCATCATCATCCACAGGAAGTGACAATGGAACAGAGCGGTCCATACCGTGAATGGAGGCCATGGCCATAATAATCGAGTACAGAGTATTGGATTGGGAAGATGATGCTCTTTATTGGAAGGCTTAGATTTGTAGAGAATGTAGCATACACGAAGGTAGTGAAATTGTGTAGAAGTTCAAATTCTTTAGAGCGGTTAAAAAGAAATAAATGACAGTACTGAGGAAGGAGTTACATGGCAGTTTAGGGTGATTCAGTATCTTGGTGAACTTTGATTTTAATAGAAGCGCAATAATGACATTCAAAACAACGATGCCCTGTTGGCGGTTGTCAGATGCGTATTTAGAATGTCGTTACAAAAATCTAGTATAGATTTGGTAGCATTTCAAATTCTTTGCAAGTGAGATGGTAGGAACATTCAAAATGTAGTTAAGGATTGCATCCGTTGAGACTTTCCAAAAGGTTTCTGGCGGTGCACAAGTTAAATTAGTGAGTCTAAACTAGTCAGTAAGAAGTTAGATACATGGCAGTATAGAAAGTAAAATAGAAAGACCAGCAATAAGCAGATGATGCAAGTAGTTATGTGGGTCAATGGGAGTGGCCATATAGATAGAGAGTAATGCGAGAAGAGCCAAATAGAAAGACACGAAGGGGAAGTCTCAAGTTTTCCACAAGGAAACAACTTCAGAGGTCTAGAATGGCTAGACGTTATCAGACCAAGTTTGGAGATGGGAGGGGAACATCTTTGGCTTCTACATTCGAGCGGTTGGGTAGTGGAGCTAAAGTGGAGGAGGGCAAGATTGAAAGTGCTGGGCTTAATGACAATTCCAAGAACGATTTGTTAGAATCAGAGTTTGACTCCTTAGTTCACTCTGAAGATGAAAGAGGGCAATCCAGTGGTGCGCAAGAAGTTGAGTTCGAATCATTGACTCAATTACCTGGTTTTCTAAGAAGTGCGTCGGACCAAATTCTTCATGTAAGTTGTAAAATCCATGTTTTTCTTTTATGTTTTGGTTATTCAAGTTATTGGTGAAAGGTATTGTTCGGGAAATCTTTGGTATTATTTTGATAGATTTGCCTTTCTCAATAGATATAATGGATACTGTGCTACTATAGAGGCTGGATAGAGATTGGGTAGTGTTCGTGATATAAGCAATGAACGATAACCCTGGATTTATGTGATAATTATAATAGATTGTGACCTTCAAAACCGTAACCATTGTCAAGGAACTTGGACTGCCTTGAGCAAAACTGAGAAGGACATCATATTGAAAATGTAATCGTAGGATCTTATTCTTAAACTATTCTAAGACGATGTAGTGAAAATGCCTTGATTTTTGACCCAATGGTGGGAATGATAATTGAGAGAATAACATACATAATTGTTACCCGTAGAGACAGTTGGAATTAAGGGCTCAACCCTTGAAGAATCGTTGTTAACTCGGAGGACAAATGCATTTCAGGGCAGGTACCATCGGGCTGGATTTTTTCATGTCATATTACAAATTTTTTTTGGAAGATAGAATAAATAATAAGCTTTGTAGTCATATAATTGCTTTCAGAATCGGTACTATGCGGCAGAAGTTACGACCAAATAAGATCAAAACAATGGACGGAGGGCAGTTCGAACAGCATTAGGGATTGGACCTCTCACTAATAGTTTGTTCTTTCCATTGATTATATTTTTGACTATCTGGAAAGCCTTCATACATCTCATTTGGTTTGATAGTAGAAAGAATGGATATTCTTGGTTATTGAGTAGGTGGAGCATCGTAGTGAAAAAAATAACATTCAGGATTCATTGAAGAACGCAACCTTTCGAATTTATCATAATTCCTGGATGGTTTAAGGTACATTCTATCACATTCCACTGGAATAAGTGCACATTAATTTGATAAAGAATTTATTAGTTTTGTAAATTTATCTTTTCTCTCCTACCTCTTTCTACTTATGAATTTGTAGCAAGAATGATATGTAAAATCATTGTTCACTAGACTCTTACCTAAATACTCTACTTTCATGATATCAAGCTCGTAACTGTGTTTTGCAAAATTTGCAAGCTAAAAACATATAATTTCTAAAACCTAATCCAGCAGTGCGCTACAATATATCATCCAATTTGTGGAGTCAAGAGTTCTGGTTTTATTTCCACAGCTGAAACTCAAGCCAAAAATAGATCCAGAATGCAAGTGAACCCATTTCGCAAACCTTGCCAAAGACTTAGCAAACACACTACTTTCAAAATTGTTTTAAATTCCTCAGAAAGTAGAAGATCACTTCTTATCCAATTTTTTATTAAACAGGTAAATAATAAATATGTCTTTCAGCCCAATAGTATAATTTCCAAGATTAATAATTATATGGTGGCAAATGTGCTAAGGTAATTATTAAGCATTTTGAATTTCTGGACATTGTTGCATTAAACGATTATTTTGGATGTCCTTCACATTTGATTTTGTCTTGAAATGTTTTACGAACATGAATAAAATAATGCAAAATAGACTAATTATTTAAATTCAAAACTGATTGTGAACTTTTTGGGCCACAATTCTAAATCCAAGACATTTGAAAATACATGGCAAAACACGAAAGATAATTTCCTTTTTGTAGAAGCTTATATTATTCAATCCATATGTTCAAATGTCCAAAAAACTTTACAATTTCATGTATACAAATTAATATTTCTGATTTCGATGAAGACCGACATTAAAACTTTGTGTACGAAAGAAACCAGTCCGACGTAGCACTTCTCCTTGTTGTTTACGTTCTTGTTGTCGTTCCCGTTCTTCCTGGTTAGTGTTCCTCGAGCTGCCCACTTTATGATATTTAGCAATTCAATATGTCCAACCCTATCTTAGCTGCAATTAGAATCTGAATTTGTTGCATAAAAACCGAAACATGTTTTGGCAGAGAAGATGGGGAATATGCGATTTTAGATTCTCGCGTGACAAGTTAATAGTCGCATAGTTCCAAACAGCATGCGCAAAGAAACGTATTTGGCGAAGTTTAGAACGGGGTTCTGAACAGATCACGCTGTGACCAGCTTCCACGGGTTAGTAACAAGCATCGACACAATCGTGAACAAATCTTGTCGGAGAGGACATCTCTGGTCGAAATCGGTACTCGAGAGAATTAAGGTACGCGACAAAAATAGGGTAAGCGTGAACAAGGTCAGCATCTGGTTCATTTGTGCTTAGGGTTCGTAAATAGTTCTTTTCGGGGAGGAGGTCTGCGCAGAATCTCAACACGCGGAAGTCGATAGAAATGCAAGAGCAGAATTTGGCGCTCCTCGGCGACTAGGACCACTGGTGGTCACGCCTCGAGCTTAGTTTTTAGCAGATTACCCAGTGACCATTTTCTCGGCTTTGTGGCAAGATTTGCGGTGACCTGCTTCGACCAGCTTCGATTTGCGGTGACCACCTCCCCAGTACGTGAGGGTCGCTAGGTTAACATGAGCTGAGCTTGGACCTCCAAGGCACCAAGGAACTCTCGCTGTCACCCAACATCACGCGAGAGTCGATAGAAATACCCAAAGCTGGATTTGGACCTCTTCGGCGGCGAGGGACGCTTGTGGTCTTGTCTTGAAATTTGTTTTGAGCCGATCATCCAGTGACCAAATTCTTGGGAGCCCGTAGTCAGTGTTACCAGCGCTCTACTGCTTTGCTTATGTCGTGATATGGGTCATGATCTGATGCGTTGGTGTTTAGGATTTGTGAACAATTATTTTCGGGTGGAGTTCTTCGCCGGATTTCAGTTCGTGAGCGTCCATAGAATTCCAAGAGCAGAGAATGGCAGAGTAGGCACCGAGGAACTCTCGTGATCAAACCTCAAACCTCGTTTTGAGCAAGTCACTGGTGACCAGGTTTCTGGGGTTGTGTTAATTGTGGCGATGACCAGCTCCTCGATACGTGAGGGTAGTCAGGTTAACAAGGGCTGATCATGGACCTCCTCGGCACCGAGGAACTCTCGCTGTCACGCCCCTCAATTTGTTTTGAGCAGGTCACCCAGGATCACGCGAGAGTCGACAAAAAACCCTGGAGAACAATTGGAGCTCCTCGGCGACGAGGAACGCCTGCCCGCACGCCTTGAAATTTTTTTTGAGCAGATCACTTGTAGAGATTCTCTTGTTCTTGATTAGTGGTTCGGTGACCAGCATCGACCAGCTTAGATAGGTTTCGATTATCGGTGACTGGCTCCTCGTTACTTGAGGGTTGTCAGGTTACCAAGATCTGAGCTTGGACTTCTTCGGCACCGAGGAACACTCACCGTCACCTCCTTCGACGAGTTTTGAGCAGGTCACCCAGGATAGCGGGAGAGTTGAGAGGATTTCCGAGCTGGATTTGGGGCACCTCGGCGACGAGGAACGCCTGCGGTCTTGCATTCACAAATGTTTTGAGCTGATCATGCATTGACCAAATTCTCGGGTTAGTGCTTAGATTTGTGGTGACCAGCTCTGGGAGCCCCTAGTCATTGTTACGAGCGCGTCACTGCTTTGCTTATGTCATATAGAGGGTCATTATCTAATGCGTTTGTACTTAGGTTTTGTGAACACTTCTTTTCGGTGAGAGTTCATTGCTGGATCTCAGTTCGCGAGCGTGGATAGAAATCCAAGAGGAGAATTTGAAGCTCCTCTGCGTCGAGGAACTCTCAATGTCAGGCCTTGAACCTCGTTTTGAGCAAATCACCTGTGACCAAATTATTGGGTTGTGTTTAGTCATGCGGTGACCAGCTTCGACCAGCATGGACAGGTTCCGGTTTGTGGTGACCAGCTCCTCGTTACGTAATGGTCGCCAGGTTCACATAAGCTGAGCTTGGACCTCCTCGGTGCCGAGGAACTCTAGCGGTCACGCCCTGTACCTTGTTTTGAGCAGGTCACCCAGCATCACGTTCTCTAGTGTCCTAGTATGTCTAACGTTGATTTCTGGAATGTTTGTAGATGGGAGCTGAAGACGTCCTCGCAAGTGAGTCTCTATCATTGGGCGGTGATTCTGAGGTAAGCTTCCGATTTTTGTTCATATGTTTGGTTCAAAAGATATCGGTGTAATGATTATGTTCTTATTGGTTGTTGTGATCCATTTGTTAGATGGACGATGGAAACAAGGAGCTCAAGTTTGGACTGGTGCAGGATGCCATGGATGACGGTGCCGCGTAGCTTGAGCCAGTGCAGAGTGTTGGAGAGAAGGACAGTGGAGTCAAAAGTCCTGAGACGTCTCAAGATCTTCAGCACGATGGTATAGTGGAATTTCAAGACTTGGGGAGTGCGGGTGATGGAACTACAGCAAGAAACGAGGAGAGCTTGGCAAACGATATGATGGCTGGACTCAGCATTGATGAGGCCGAGAATGCTTTTTGGGTGAAGGAGAAGCTTGATTCCATTTCTATAATCCAAGAATTGCGTTTCAAGCCAGTCGACTCCTCACGCTTGAAAATTCCATTTTGCAGAATGATTTCGTTGCCGCTTGTCCGACCACTTCTCCACTCCGATGTTAGGCGTTTGGGAGGCGGAGTTTGCACACGGCTATCGGGAAGGCGACAGGGTGTTCTACGTATCCATTTCAGATGATACTGGAAAATCTCAGCTTGTCATTGATGAGATTATAGGGAGTTAGGACATGCATTGGGTTAAAGAGAACGAAGTATTTGAGAGGCAATTAGCTGATGATATCCACTTGTCTTCTCTATCTGGCCATATGTTCTTTATCTGGGACGGGAACCACAGGTTTCAAGCCTGGAGTAAGTATATCTCCCATTTGCATTCAGATGATGCAGATTGGCATTTCTCAGTGGACTCTATACTGCTCATATCAAAGGGCAATACTGGCATTCTTCTCAATGCGATGAACGACGTAAACAGGTAAGTTTATATGAGTTCCCTTCCAAATTGAGTTTGTACACTTGTTTCTAAGTGAACCTCTAATTGGTTTGGATGTTTTTTGCAGGTCCAATGAGAATGCGCATGTGAAAACGAACTTGGTACACAAATTGCATCGCATAAGTTCATATGGGGTATTGAAGTTACCTGATTTCAAGGAGTTACTCACATTGGATGAGTACAAGGCTTGTGAGACGAGACCAAAACCTTACCCCTGGTATCCATTGACTTCGGATGTTTTCATCAAATTCTTGAATCGGATAAGATTTGATAATCAAATTCTTGAATCATGCTGACATGTTATTTTGAAGTTTCTTTGGTAATTCATGGAGTGAGGTCTTATTAGCTACATGATATGTGCAGCAAGATGTCTCCGCCGCTGCGGATGAAGCGGCTCGACTGTACATAGAGAAGACACCAAAGTCAGACCGTAATGCTCGTGGCATACACGATGCAATGGAAAGTGCATCACAGGCAAGAGTGAAGTCCTATCGAACGGAGTTTGACAAAATGATAAGCGTGGCAAATCCCAAGCATGGCCCTAAGTTCCTCGAAGCGGTAAGCAAATTATTTTGTCCTTATTTTAACTCAATTCATTGAAATGTTGGTGTTTTGTGTGAATTTCTTCTTTGCACCCTGATTTGATATCGTAACGGATATTGTTGGAATCATAATTCCATCCATGGAATTCATATTGTTCGTAGTGGACTAGAAATGTTAATAATTGAAAATTCAGTCAAGGCTCTTTTACAATGTGTTCACTTCTGCAAATGTGAAAAATGAGTGATACATTGTCTATTAACTGATGAATCTTTTGTGCTTGAATTCAAGATATATTACCATTGGAGCCAATTCGAGAAGCCTGAGATGTCACTGGAGAAGCTCCAAAAAATTTCAATTACGATTGTAGAACCACAGTTAAAGGTGAAGTGGTTGAATTGGTGGAACTCCGGAGATTTGAACCGTGTGGCATTGCGGTTTACAGCAGTTGGTGTCACAGACGATAAATTAGACGCATGGTTGACGAAGGTTGCTTTCTGGGCTCAGGTAAGGAATTTTAATTGACATGTTCCGTAAATCTTTCTTTCCGATTTATGCCGCTAAACAGTATGTCGACTCACTTGTATTGGTGATGCAACTAATCTGTTTACTAATCATGCTTGTAGTTGGAGTTTGTTACTGTTCAAGTTGTGAATGAGACAATGAAGTCAGAGGAGATTATGGTGGATTGGAAAAAAGAGAGATGATGTGGACGAAATTGAGGAGTACATTGAGAAATACCGCATTATTTTGTGGGACCATGCTTTCTTTTTCTTTTTCCGGAAGTCAGGTGAATACTATCGATCCAAGCCATTTCTTTCTCAAGATGGAGCAACCAGAGCAATGCAGCGGCTGCAGTACAGGTAATTTTTTTAGTGATCACCGTATGATATTTCAAGCGGCCGAATGTAGATTAAATGCTTGACTACTTAACTTACGTAACTGTTTGGTTTGCTTCACTCAACAATAGAAATCTTTCTAAATCGAGATTTTGATGGATTGTCAACGTTGGAATTGTTTTTGTATTCGATGGTTGGTTGTCTATGGCCGTGTTCAGTTGGAGTTTCTAACTTCATTCCGTTTACACTCCTCAGCTTCATGAGTTGACCTTAATGGATTGAATTTTAGACATCGACAATGGTCGGTATCATATTTACATTGTTTTGTGCTGTGACACTTTGAATGGCTTATTTGAAACTTCGAGCCCATAATTTTCTAGCTGATTGTAATTAAAATAGTCAGCCTAACTTTGCATTTTTCTTTAGTGATGGTACTTCAAAAGAGAGCTCCTTGGGAAGAAAGCAATCGACAAGAAGTCATTTCCAAAATTATTTGGAGGTTGGTTGGAGAAAACCTTGAAGGATGCATACATGTTTACACCAGGGCAGGTACGTGCTTTCAAGTCTATGGAGCACATAGCATGTCCATGGTACATAGAATGCCTGAAGAAGTTTGTCCCAAGCGAGGAAGAAGCTAAGAAGGCTCTTCAGACTTCTTCAACACCAGTTTCTCTCGAGGACTCTGATGCAGATATGAGTGAGGATCCCCCATCCGAGACAGAGTTGAAGAAATCTACCAAGAAAGGTAGAGACACTAAAGGTTTAAGGGCACCTAAGGTGACTATGGGGACCAAGAAGGCAACAGAGACCAAGGAGGCCAAGGGTAGTAGTTCAAAAGGCAAGGGTAAAGGAGAAGCAATAGTTGGTGTGAGTCCCTCGGAGACTATTTGTGAGGACCCCATTATCCCTAGCACATTCAGTAATCCTGCACACTACCCTCCAGAACTACTTTCAATGTCCACGGAGATCTTTACACCATCTCAGCTTTATGAGAAGACCGCTAACCGCATGGACACACATGGAGTGGATGCCAAAGTCCTCCTATTGAAGACTTCTGTTAACTCTATCACGCAGTTCATGGTCCTTAACAAGCAACCCTCCCCTGAGTTTTCACAGCTCTTGTCATTTGCTCAGAAGGTTTGGCCCTACTACTCTTCTTTATTTCCTTAAGCTCTTCGTTATATTCTTTGTAATATGTCCTTACGTGTTCTAAAGATCTTTATCTCTGTATTGGTACTTGCATAGGTGGATCGTGGTCATCAACAACTCCTTGGTGGTGTGCCCAAGAGTGAGGCTTGCCTTGATCTTATCGTGGCAGATGTGCCAGATGGTCTTCCAATTCCAGATATAGGAGCTTCGGTCCCCACATGGAATGCATTGGCAGAGGATTGGCCAGAGTCCATTTTCGAGGTGGCTCGTGTCACGCTCCAAGATGATGGGGCGGTTATGCTTTTTCACCCTGATATTCTAGATGTCCGGCAAGCGACGGATGCCCTTGCAGAAGCTTATGGTTTCACAACGTTGTATGATTGGTGGGGCGTCAATGATATGCTACTCACATCGTACCGAAACCACAATCGCACGGTAATAGTTTCATACCTTCCCGTTCCATTGGTTTCAACTTTTATCCTTTTTATATTGTGTCCTTACTTCATATGGACGGTAATGATTTATCTTCTCCTAATTTCGTATATTGCTTCTCCAGACTAAGCGGTTTTGGATAATCCTCTACATGAAGGAGTCATACTTTGACAATCCTGTTCAGTCCAAATTCTCCATTGAAGTCAATCGGGACCTCAGTAATTTGGGCACTGATATTGTAGGGCAAGCTGCCCTTTACAATTACACTAATTCGTCTACGGCCTTGAAGAATGGGGATAAAATGTGGAGAAGAGCGCGTGAGAAGGACCCAGTTCTTATGCAACTCCTTATTGAAAGCTTTTCCAAACCTGGGAATGTAGTGTTGGATTGCAATGCATCAACTGGTATAATCTTCACCCTTCATTTGTTTTTTATTCTTGTGAATTTCTATCTTTCACCAATTTGCTTTGGTTCTTATGCGACAAATTTGATTTTCTTCTAGGCTCCAGCGTTCACGCTTGCCGTCGAAGTGGGCGTCACCTCATTGCTCTTGAGTCCGATGAAGAAATATTTGAGGCTGTTTTAGTTTCCCTCTCTGCTGCAGTTTCCTCCGAGGGTTCCATGGGGAAGAAACGAAAAGAACCACCAGCCCCAAAAGGCACCGCTAAGGAAAGACCTACAAAGAGGATTGCGAAGAATCGCATGTGTATGTAAGTCCTATCCTTTATTGACTTGCCTTCATTTCAAATTTTTCTCCTTCAACAATTAAAACTAATTTCGTTTCATTGTTTTCAATCTCCACAGGTTGGTAGACTTTTTTTCTAGTCCTCCAACTCCATTGTCTTTACCATGTTACATTGAGGCAATGGCCATCGACCTTGCGAACAGGAATAGTCCTGTGAAAGTCCCTACTTTACCTCGGTATGACCCGAATGTGCGTCGATACATTGACTATGAGGCAACAGAGGTTATTATTGTTACTAGCAGTGGCAGCACTGAGAGAGTTTCTAGTGCCACTTCGAGTGATGCGTCTTCTGTGGGTGTTAGCAGTTCAGACTGTGTTTCCAAGTCTTGACTACTTTCATTGTACGCTTTCATTAATTGCATGTAGTGAGACTAAAAGGGCCACTACACTTTATTTGTACTTCGTCTTCTCTAATTGTCTTACATTTGCTTCCATGTCATTAGAACTTTATTGATAGTGGATTCCTTCAATATGCGTGATATCATTCGCCACTTCTGTTATATACCATTGTATCAATGCCTTTTTGTGATTTTAGTAATTCATACAATACAATAAATCATCTCTCTTTGTGTCTACTTGATTCTATCATATTGTTTACCGCCAATTTGTGTCGCTGCACGTATTGCACAATGTTTAGTAATTCTTGAACTCATTGAAAGCTGAAATAGTGCCCCTGGGGTTGGAGCAATAGAATTTTGAATGTCAGAATTTTAAATCTTTTTAGAGATAATTTCGCACCTTATGAGTCATGACAACCTTATCACATCAAACAAAAATAGAATCTTCTCTTGAGGTAGGGTTGAGGTAGAGCTCAACCTACTTCAATCCCAAAAAAATATTTAAAATTATTTTGGGGATATAGTTTTTATGCCCCTAAGGACTCTTTTACCATTGAGAAGCAATACATTAAAATTCACCCAGAAATTATGAGGGCCTAAAGGCCTCCTCGGTGTCGAGGAGGCCTTCTGGCCCTCATAATTTCTGTGGAGGCCAATAGGCCTCCTCAGTACCGAGGAGGCCTTTTGGCCCTCAATATTTGTTTGTAGTTTCAGCCCTAAACAGTAAAAGGAGGCATCAATCATCATTTTTTGGAGTTTAAGACCTTAACAATAAAAAGAGGCAACAAGCAAGTCCCACTCATAATTACAAAATAAAATTTGGTAAGAATATTTCATTTGTCCTTATTCATCCACATTCATCTTTACCAATTTATCATCCATCCACTTTTGGTCGATTTCTTTGAAAGAATGATTTTCACGATTTTGAATCCCCTTTTTGCCAACAATTTTTTTGTTTTTTTTCCACAGATATGGGTGCTAGTTCTTGCCAAATTACACACCTTTAATCACTCGAATTCCGTGGTCATAGGGTACTGCATCCAACTCAGAAAATGTGCTCACTGCTCACTGCTCTCACCGGACTGCTCACTGCTCACTGCTCACATTCTAGCATTCTTGTTTTGACATTCTACATGTAGACACTATTCAAGTTGCTAGTGTTAGAGACAATGATGAATGATTGGCTAGAAGAGATGCATGTCGGTTGGGTCATTGCTATGATTTCCCTTTGACTACAACTGTTGGTTTTGCTTGTTGTGCTCTGCATAAAAGCAAAAACTACCATGTAAGAGCCAAAATCTGACGTGACCTTGAAAGTGATGATCTTGATAGAAGTTGCATTGGGACACATTTTTTCATTTTCATCTCTTTTTAGAGCAGCTCCAATGCAATCAAAAACCAACATGGCTACAATAATATAATGACAACGCTACTAAAAAAAACAAAAAAACAATGCAATCAACATTGGTCACTCTTTATTCCTGACACCGCCTGTACTATCCCTGCCTTGTCAATTTGGCAAAATATGAAGAGCCCGCAGTTTGACTCACAATAGGAAAAGTCCTAATTCTCATACTTTTCAATCTTTTTGTGTGACTCCCTTTTTTTGCATGAAAACTCATTTTTTTTTCATTGAAGAATCTTTTCTTCTCCTTTTTATGATGCAAAAAAGTTCATTTGAGGTTTGGAGATGTTCTTGTTACCAGCTTTGCATGGGAGATGCTTTTACTGTTATTGTGTCTGTATACAGTTTCCATTGAGGACGCTCTTTCATCCTCCGTCTACCTCTGCCTTGCCCAGTACTTCTACAGACAGGAATGTAAGAGTTATGGCAACTAAATAGTGCCTTGAGATGCACTTCAGTTGTCATTTGCAGGACTTCGGAAGTTTGATTTGATTTGTCCCTTTGTTGTCATTTGAACAATATTGACTGAAACTCTGGAACTGCCCTTTACTTGTGTCCTTAAAAAAACTAAAAAAAACTTTGGAACCCAGGTTCCCAGGAAGCAATAATAACACTGACTGTGGGATGATATAAGGCCTGATTCAAAGACCTAACCCTGAAAAGACGAACCACTTTTTGATACTTCAAAAGTCCTTTTCTATATATACTTCTATGTGAAAAATACCGATGTCATTTGACAATTTGCCATCAAGAAAAATTTAATTTGGTAAGAAGCTTTTGGCGAGAGATGTTTTTATTATAAAATTCATTATTCATCACGAATCCTCAAAAGGTATGGGATAAATTGAAGATGAAAGCTTGACCACTCATTGTCAAAACTTAGGAATTGTGTTTGAAGTAGAATTTCAGACCTCATTTAGGCATGATAGAATAATTTTTTTCAAAAAATTCAAAGTAACCAAAGTTGGAAAATCAAGATAAATTTCATCTCCAAAAATCCGTTTGAAATCTTGATTCTCCAATCAAAAGTTATGAACAAAATTCAGAGAGAATGTTTGAAATTTATAAAAAAATTCCTTCCAACCCTTCTCAAAAAAATTCCATAATGTTTGATTGGATACTTGAAATATTAAAAAAAAAATTAGAGATGAAAGTTATTTTGATTTTCCAACTTCTTTTAAATTAAAGTTTTTGAAAAAAAATAATTTTACTATGCCTACATGAGGTCTGAAATTCTAATTCAAATTCAATTTCTACTTTGAACTTAATTGTGCATTAGGAAAAAATTTAGGCCTACAAAGGGCCACAATTTTGTATGGCAAAAGTGCAATTACAGCAAAATAAAAAAATAAAAAAATAAATTTAGGAATCTAACGGGGCACTACAAGTGCCACATCAGATTGACAATTTCAAAACATTTTTTATTTTCTTATAAAAATATTACCTAAAAAAAATCCATATATTTGCATTGAGGCCAAAAGTCAAATGGCCTTTTATAACAAGTGATTGAACTCCTACTTAATTCTAATTTACATATCCCATGGAGGTAGGATGGGGTGGTTCTACTCCCTACCACCCCATATGTATATAAAGAGCTTCTCTTCTCACTTGTAACTCAAAACAAGTTAAAACTACCTCTTATGCTATACGAGGTGTCTCAATGGATTCAAATTTAAATTTCATACTTTAGCTTTCAAGCAATGAAATTACCTCACATTGCATACATCATTTGGTGCTTTTTTTTGTGTGTCCATCGTGTAGATGCCCTAAAGGAAGGTGGATGAATGAGGTCAAGCTCAGAGTTCCCAATTGATGGAACAAGTTGGGTTCAGATCAAGAACATAGATGAATCCATTTTCCAAAGTTTGCCCAAAGCCTTAGCCTATACAAGTTATTGTATTCTCTCTTTCTATCCAATAGACATTGGTGTGGGATATGGAATGAATGGATTCCCAATTCATATCAATCTTTAACCTCTAATGGCCCAAGTCCATATTTTTTTGTCAAGAAACACTCAAAACTGCCATTTTTGCTACATTTGCCCAAGAAAACAGAAACAATTCTTTTTTAGAATCTAATCATAGAATCTTGCCTTAACTTGTTTTAGATCATGTGGTAAAAATTTCATGAAGTTTGACTATACATATTGGAAGATATTAGCATCCAAAGTTGGAAAAATAAGTTTTTTTGAATTTTGACTTGCAATTTCAGATGACTTTAACCGCCATTTGTAGAATTATTTTGCACCACGCACTTTGAATTAAAAATGTATTATGTTGAAAAATTGAGTTGAAAGTTTAGAAAAAAAAATTCTAAAAAGACACACTCGATTTTCATTCTTTCAAAATTTGTTATTTAGAAATAAGTCTAAAATTGAAAGAAAGACTAAATTATTATTACATATAAGATGGAACTAAAACACAATAATTCCAATGGTGAAGTTATTGTAACAAGCATACTTAACCCTGCCAAATAGTGTTTTTTTAGAAATATGAAGAGTGCATTCAAAAATGAATTCTATAAGTTTTGTTTTCTTAAGATGCTTAGATTGTCCGACAAACAAGATTGTCCATAACTTTCTCATCACTATACTAAAATTGGTAAATAGTGTTGGCTATACTAATTGTCAACAATAACACTAATTGTGATTTGCAAGGACTAGTTAGTATTAGAACATTATTTACCCATTCTAACACTATTTTAGCTCTACAGTAAAAAATTTGACGGCGGGAGGCGGAAACATTACATGTTTTTCAGCCCTTGTAGAGAGCTGTGAATTCCTTAGGGTTTCTAGACTCTGGAATTGTTTGGAATTACGCTGCAGCAGCTGCGTGACGTGGTAGAGGGACTGTTGTGTCATATAAAAATAATTTTTTTTTCAAAAAAACAATATTTTTTGTTCATCTTATTTTCTAATTTTCTAATTTTAAGATTTTTTTTTTTTTTTTAAATTTAAAAAAAAAATTCTGACAGCAGCTATTATCTTACTGCCGGCGGAACAACGCCGGGAATAGGCCTGAAAAAGCCCTCCAGACCCCCCCAAGAAACATCTAATGTTAGAATTTTCCAAGGCAGGGCCAAAGTTTAACGGCGGGAGTTAAGTGCCCTTACACTATTTACACATAAGTTGGAAAATAGTATTGGGGGTAAAAAATAGGGAACAACATTAATTATCACCCAACACTATTTACCAATTTTAGTGTAGTCCAAATAGAATGAATCAAAGCTTCACATGTAGACAAAAATATAATATATTTTAGAAAAAAAATTTGAAAAATTTAATTTTGATTTTTTGTGATTTTTTTATGTTGGTTACCAAACTTTGTTTTTGGCTAATTGTGCCATAACTTTTGTTCCTAGACACTTATTGAAATAGAAATTATATTCCCTTGAAGATTATGTTTTTTTTTAAATTCACAAAAAGTTTCAAAAAATTACGATGAATACTAAAGTTGTATGAGCCTACCCGAGATTGCATTTTGTCCCTTGTAGGACCAATGGGACTTTAAGGATTAATTGGACTGGAGTTCTTTTTTCTTCTTTGCATATTCTAAAAGAAGTAGTAAGGTAGGAAGTTCATAAAGCACGTAGACTCTAAAAGAGTGCTTTAATATAGATGTGTATTTTGCTTTTTCAGTACGCCAATAATGTATACATAGTGTACATTTCAAGAAGTGGACATTTTTAGTGACCATTATGTTTCAACTTCAAAATTTCGTAATTAAATCTATGAAATTGTAAAAACTATGAAATGATTCAATATTAAATGCCAATTCCATTTACCTTTCAAGAAAATTTTCCTAAAAAGTATAAATCACATTTCTCCAAAAAATTAATTAGTGATACTTCATTTTAATTTAATTTGTTTTCTATTATAAAAAAATATTTATTTGTAAATATTTATTTAAATTTAAATCATAAAAATTTATGGACCAACATGGTAATAGACATTGAATTTTTAACTTTTAATCTCTTTGGAAATGAAAAAAGTCAAAGGAAATTAGAAATTAGTTGTCGAGAACCATCATAGTATTGAGCAATAGAACACTAAAGCCAATGCAACATCAATATTTTTTATTTTTAATTATTTTTAAAATTATTTCATTTTCATTTTCATCTTAAAATTAGTTTGCCAATACTTTTGCTAATTTTCTATGCCAAACAACTTTTTATAGATATAATATAAAAATTGATTTAACTTATGATATTACAAATGAGTGCTATGGAATATTTGCCATATTTAAACAATTGAAAAACAGATATAAAAAAAAAGTAAAGAGGGCTCTGAATAGGTTTTTAATTAATTGTTCGAATGGATTAAAACACCTATTGGAAAATAGTTCGAACTCTAGGAGGTAGAATATTTCTAATTGGAATTCTATATGACCTATTAATGCTCAATTGTAAGATATTAAATTTAGTCTATTCATCCTATTGTATCAATTTATTTTTGTTTTAATAAAACTTATCCATAATTCAATCACCCAAAGTCTTCCAATACTAATTAAATACACTCCTTGAATTTATCTCAAATTTCCAATTGATTTCTTTTAATTTTGCAACTTTGATTCTTCCATCATTTTTATTCTCACAATTTTCTTTATATGCTTTTTATATATCAAAACTTACACTTCTTATTGTTCTACTCATTACAATTCTTTTTATTCTTGAATTCTTCTATTATTAAATCCAATTGATCACATACACAGTTTCCAAATTCCATACACATTTATACACACACATTTCTAATCATACACACAAGTACTCAAACACTCACAATTGCAAATCCTTTGTTTTCTATTGAATTGACACAAAGTTACAAAAATACAATTGCTTTACTTCCAGCAATTGGAAGGAGCGCCTACTTCACCAAGGACAACTGAATTCCAATTGGTAACATCCCAACCTAAATAGCTAGCCACTTGACAACCATCGGAATCTCAACAGATAACTACCAATTGGTCATTAAAACCCATTTATATCTCACCAATGTACAGAATCAATTCCAATTAGCAACTAACAATAGTAATCATCTACAACTACTCTACCGATTGGTAAATAGTATTATATAACTACAAAAAGAACCAATCACCTAAAACAAACTTAAAATGCCGACTACAAGGGCTTAGTTGTCACTTTTAATAACAATTACAAATGATGTATGGCAATTACAATAGCAATTAGGTTGTGGCAATGGCATAGGGCATACTATCGGTAGTTTATACTTTAAAGACAAGTAGTTTGTTAATTTGTATGTATGTTTGTCATATGTTAGTCTCTGAGCAACCGTCGAGTTCAGAGGTGTGTACTTAGTCTTGAAAAAAATCCTCAAAGAATGTGTATGCTCAAAAAGGGGTTTCATTGCATTTCAATTGATGGAGCAAGAAATATTGAATTTTGAAGATTCTTTAGCTTTAGAAATTAGAAAATTGGTGGCAAAGAGCCGTTGGACCATCAAGCCCAGATACTGATGAGCTATAGATCACTTCATTTGATACAATGTTGCACCGATATTTTTATTATTATTGTTTATACCTTTTTACTTTTATTTTATTTCACTTTCACTTTCACCTTTTGTTTTTATTCTTTTTTTCAATCTTAAATTTTGTTTTGGCATATTATTTTTGTGTTCCAAACAAATTTTAAAATAGAAACTTAACACAAAACTTAATATCACACATAAAACTATACATTAGTGTTGTAGATAATTTACTGAATAAAAAATTATGTATTGTAGCTTCTTAATAGCTTGGAGAACTTTTTTTTGCCTTTTAATTAATTAAAGTGCACAAAAATTAGAAAATCCGAAAAATAAAATATTAATCTGCAAAAGACCATCATGTTTCGAAGCCCAAAACTTCTTCAAAATACTATTTTTCTAAGCATAGATAAAATCTTCATCAATAATTACTTTTTAACCCCTAAAGGACCATTTGTCCCTTCGAGGGACAAGTGAGATTTTAGGCAGGGACCTACGGTCTCATTTTTTGTCCTGATTTTTTGAAACTTTTTTTGAAGATAAAAATATATATTATTTTTGAGGAAATATAATTATTTTTTCAATTGGTGTTTGGGAACAAAAGTTATGCTCAAAGCAGTGGAAAGTGAGGGAAAAGTGGGGAGAGGGTTAATAAAAAAAAATTCAATAATTTGAATTTTTTTTCTTCTCATAGATTATATATTTGTCTACATGGAAAGCTTTGATTCATTCCATTTGGATTTGTTGTGAGAAAGTTATGGACAATCTTGTTTTTCTGGCAATTAGAGCATCTTCTTGAAAAAATAACTTGTAGAATTCATTTTTAAATGCAATTTTTACAATTTTTCAAAAAAAAAGTTTCACATAGTTAATTCACTTTCTAGAACAATCTCACCATTGGAATTAGTGCATTTTAATTTCATTTTAGAGATACTAATAATTTAGATTTTCCTTCTATCTCGTAAATACTTCTACTTAATAATTTTTTTAAGTATGAAAATTAATTCTTTTTTAATTTACTTATTTTCCTAAACTCTCAACTCAATTCTCCACCATAAAGATTTAAAGCTCAAAACTCTATAGTGCAAAAAATGAAAGTTAAGAAGGTTCAAAGTCAAATAATTTGGTCCCACAATTTATTGAAAAATTTGTTTTTTTCACTTTAAACACAGGTATCTTGCAATCTTTGCAGTCAAAAAATTTGAATTTTTTTCTACACATTTGCATACAAGTTCAATGTACCTAAAGCGAAGTAACCCTTCCCAAAAGAGAAGTTTTGTCTTTCAATATTTTTAAGAAAAAATCATATGCCCTATAACTTGTGCATTTTGTCAATATGTTGGGACATTATAGTTTGGAAACACATAATAAAAGTTGTAGCCAAAAAAACTTTCATATTTATCTTTAAAAAAATTGCAAAGTAGAAGGTGGTATTGAATGAAAGAAAAAAACTAATAATTATGCTAATAACTTTGACAAGAAATTGAGAATTATTAATTACAATGGTGAAAATGTTCTAATAAAAAATTAGTATCCTATATTTTTATTTTTATTTGAAAATTTTGAAAATTGAAAGAAAAAGATGACTATGTACGTTTTTTCTACTTCACTGTCCACAAAATAAAACTCCACGTAACTTTTACCTTGTTATTTAGAATTGAATGGCTCAATTTTTTTTGCATATTTATCAATCTATACAATCCACAAAAAATAATTTATGTTTTTTCTAATATATTTTTGTTGCTTGGTTTGATAATGAAATTAAAAAAACTTCTAACTTTTGCAATATTTTTTGGAATGACATGAAACAAAGCTTCACATGTACATTATAATGAGTAGCATCCATTCTAAAATTTTCATGCAAAGATTCCAAATTATAAAGTCAAAAAGTTGCCCAAGTTCTAAGAAAGCCCAAAGTGGGCTCCTTGGTCCTTCAAGGATTAAAATTTGGCAATTTTAAAGTATAATTAAAATCAGTTAGGCATTCATCGAAGTTGTTTTTATAATGTTCAGATGGTTGTTGCTACTGTCATCTAAGGTGTCCGCATTTAGCTGAACTCTTGTTTTGACCTCCAAACCCTAGACTTTCTACCTTGTGTGTCAAGCTTTTATTATCTGTAAGGGTTTGTTGCATGTAAGAGATATGTTTTGTTTGTAAAAGACTGTGCTTTAGAACAATCAAAATAGTGAGGCAAAAACTTTGCAACGTATTCTTATAATTATTGACAAATAAAAAGGATGCAAGATTGTGTAGAGTAAGTTGAATTTTTATAAATTAAGCAATCTTTGAATACATAATACACACACATTATAGATATAATGTTTCTACCTTATATGTTAGGGTTTTGTGAAGTGTCAATGCCAAATTTTGAATTTAAGATAATGAATAGTTGATCTACCATGATACCAGTTTCCAAATCAAAATCTATTATGGAAAAGTAGATATGAAGCTTCAAAATGGAGGCGTTTGGAATCTAAAGCAACCAAGAAGGGTGTAGTTGGAAGCTTGAATCTTATTGAATTTTTGTAATATGGCTATGATTTTTTATGATATGCACAAAGTACAACCAAGTGTAGAAGCCATGACTTTGCAAAAAATTAGTAGTGAGAAAATGTCTACCAAAATTGAACAATATTTAGATTGAGATAAAAATTGACATGTGTGTATTTGACTAATTGGTCTACATTGTCGCAAAGTTTCAAGACATTTCGAATGATTGTCCATCATTTATGATAGGTCAAAGCTAGCTATGACAGTTTCTAGGTTATTGTGAGAATTATAGAATAAAGATTTAGAAAATGGAATTTGAAATAAGGTTAAGGATTATTTAGGGACAATAAGGATATAAAGGGATCATACATAAAAAAAATTTATAGTGAAGGCCCCGTGGGTAAAATCACACTCAAAGGTACCACAAAAGGGGTCAGACGCATTGAAATCTGCAATGTATCTTTTTTGAAGCTAATCTATTAAATTTAGTCATTTTAGTCCTTTTCTACTAGTAGTTCAAATCATGTTAAGACTAATATTTTTTTATTCATAGATAAATCTAAACTTACTTACTAAAGTTTCAATTGAAGTTTAGATGTCAGCATGTCAGGTTTTTCAATGGTAGAAAAGGGGTCTAATTTCTAATGAATAATATTATGATTGAATTCAAAAAAATCATGTGTATAAATATTCATAAGAGAGAATAGAAAAGGACTCTTTTGCAATAATTTGAATACTTTTTTATTTTTTATAATATTCAGAAGTAAAAACATGTGAATGTCTTTTTTAATATAAAAATGAATTTGAATGATGATTGTGATAGAACAAAAAGTGTTTATATTATTCACATTGAGGGTCCCATGAAATCTATTTTTAGAATTGAATGTTTAATTTTTTTTAAAGATTAAATCAAGAATTTGTCAAAAATGAACAAATTGATTAAAAAATTATACTATTTTTAGTTCAAAATTTAATTACTAAAAATTCTTTTTGATAGATGTATGTTTTGAAAGTTAAGAAAATTTGGATAAAAAAATCTATTTAAAATGCTATATTGTAATAAAGACACTAAATTTAGCCTTAAAATTGATGATTTATGTCTTTTGAAAGATTTTTTTTATGAAATTTTTTCTTCATCCCTTTCAAGGGATGCATTGCTATATTATTCATCCATAAATTTTTTAAATAATGACAACATCAGAGTAAATGAAAGCTTCAAAAGTTTAGAAAAGGACTCAAGTCTTGTCCTACAGAATTAATCCCAATGGTACCTTTGAATGTGGTTTGACCCCCGTGCTATTCCATATTTATATGCACCATGTTGTGAGACCGTCAGAAAGTCCTTGGCAAGGGTGTGAGCCAAAGTAAGTTTTTTGGTGTTTCAATTGGTGAGACTAAAGATATTGAATCCCAAATTTTTTATTGGCAACGGGAATTAAAAATTGGTTGTGGAGAGCTATAGGGCTTTCAAACCCAGACTTCACTAAGTTGAAAAATGCTTCAATGGTCACAATGTGTGCCAATGTTTTTATTTTTATTTTTACTTTAATAAAAAAATTTGGCATACTAGTTCTAGGCCAAAAAAATATTTTTATAGAAGAAAAACTATATTAAATACAAAAATTGATGAAGTACATGGACTTCAACATTAGTGCTATGGATAATTTGCTTCAAAATAAATAGATATGGAAGGATATTTAAGAAGGGATTGACCATCATTTATGTGGCAATTACAAATAACACTCTAATAGTTGTGGCAACGTCACAAGGTAAAAATATTAAAACAAATGGTTTGTTCATTTGTTTTGTAACGTAAGTAAAGATCTCCTAGACTATTGGGCCAACAGGGATATTTGGTGTCCATCAAAAACCTTTGGGGAAGGACTGTGCGTGAAGCAATTTTTGTCTTATTTTTATTGACAAGGCAAGAAATGTTGAACTTCAAACTTTTTATCCCATTGAACATTAGAAAATTGGATGGAATACTAAAAATAAGGAAATTGTAGGTGGTGGAAAGCAATTAGATTCATATGTGGACAAGTTGTAGAACACTTCATTTTCCCTGACATCACACCAATACTTTCACACTTTTATTTTACTTTATTTTCACTTTATTTTTATTTTTATTTTTACTCTTAAAACTTATTTGGCATACTATTTTTGTATGCTAGTTATTTTTCTCAAATCATAAATGCAAAAACTGATATGATACATGATATAAAACATAGATGTTATAAATATTTCAAAGTAATTGGCATGAAAGGAGATTTAAGAAGAATTTGTGACAATTACAAATGACATACCAATGATTATGGCAACAACATATGGTCTCTCAAATGGCAAACTAGTATCAATGAATTTGTATGTGGATATTAAAGTATGAACTCATTTTTCATTTCTCTAAGATTATTGTACCAAAATGTGAGTGACACGTTGTTGTATTTCAAATTTATCAATTTTTTGTCAATTTGATTTTCAAATTGATTTGATTTATAAATAGAGTTGTCAATTTGTCACATTTCCACTAGCAAGTCAATTAGGAAGGTAAATCTTCAACCAAAGTTGAAGAGGTCTATTTGCTTAGATCTGGAAAAGGACAATTTAACAAGATTTTAACCCCTAAATGTTTTTGACTATGTTTTCACCAAAAATGCTCCAAAACTGCCATTTCTAATACTAGTGCCAAATTTTAGATAAAACGCATTTTTGGACATATGAAACCATAGGATCCTGTAGTAAACTTGTTTAAGAAGATGTGGAAAACATTTCAGAATTTTCCACCATGTGGATTGCAAGATAATAGCGTTTGAATTGACAAAAATCCTTTTTTTGTCCCTGCAAAAAAACGGGCAGCTGCCCTTCACAAGGTCACATTTGTATGAAAAAATGTCCAAAATGGTGGTTACTCTTTGAATTTATTCTTGAAGGCAAGTTGGCTACGTGCTTGAAAAATTTCAGATCATTTGGAATTGTACAACATATAGGAAAAAAATAGGAAGTAGGAAGAGGTAGAGAATGATTCAAAACACTAAATTGTGAAGAATTTATTTATGGAATTGAAAAATGCCAATCCCAACATTTGTAATGTTGTAATAAACAATCTACACCCAATGTTCTTATTTTTTTTCAAAAATATTGAAAATCAAGTTAAATAAAGGACTTCAAAGTTTATTTTAGAGTTGAGATTCCATAACTACCCTTAAACTAAGAACCCTCATATCTTTTGACTCACAGATCTAAATGGAATGATTCAAAGCTTCCCGTGTACATATAAATCTAAAGAAACAATTTCAAATTTTTATTTTCTTAAAAAGTGATATTTAAAGAAGTTTTTTGGCTGCCTTTGCTGCCCGCCAAGGACTGAAAATGACATATCATGCAATAACTTTTTAACCATGTAGTCAAAAGTTATGAAAATTGTTGGGCCTTAAAGCTACTCCTTGGGCACGTGTTGTATGAAAATTTCAAAGAAAAAAAATATAAATTCCATTCGTAGTGAGCTGCCCAAAATTGCTATGTTGCCAAAAAACACACTTTGGTCCTTTAGGGGTTAAAAGGTCAAATTGATTAGATGTAGCCCTTTGTGAAGAGTCCTCTTCACCACTTGGGGGACTATATGTCCAAAGGTCCAATTTCTTTTTTCTTTTTTCATACAAGTGTTTGACTTACAATGTGAATTTACACTCTTGTTTTATGTGAATATAATTCTAGTTTAACATTGCACATTGTCTATTTTTGTTCCCATTGTTGTGAGCTTATTGTGCCAAATTCTATGATGGCTATTTGGTTGATAGATTCATCTTGTGTACTTGTGTGTAGTGACGGTGTCAAGTCGTCTAGAGTTAACCAAGTGAGTGAATTGTGGTCAAATTGACAAGTTGTGATAATTGTGAATGAACTGTGTGATTGTTGGTCTAATTCATGATTGGTGCAAGTGAAGTTGTTGGCTAATAGACTGAGTGATAAAAATTGCTTCTGAGCGCTGAGTTTATTGTGAAATCGATTGTGTGATAATATTGTGAGCTTTAACTCATGTAAGCATTGTCAAATTGACCTTGTGTTCTAGCCTATGAAGTGCGATGTATGTACAATGTTCATCAATTAGGTAGTATGTGAGGTGCGACATAGATTCAAGAATATTTAATTTTCATCGGTTAATTAGCTGTTGTATACATAGATTGATATACTGGTGAGTGTGTGACCGATCAAATTGTCTAGATTATTTTGTGAGAATTAATAGCCTAATTAAAAAAGGAAGTCTTGTGAGTTGATAATTGAACCCATTTGATTGTAAATTGTGTGTTAGAGCGATAATTTTAATGAACTAAGAGTATTGTCGGTCTTTAACTCTTATACATACTTTGTCAATGCGATGTAAGTGATTTATGAACATCATCCAAGTAAGTCACGTAGTTGTGTGAATTCTTGGGAACATTTGGATGTTGAAAATTGTTTGAAATTGCATTGGTTGAGTCAATTGCAAGTGTTTTTGCTTGCTTGTTGTAAATGTCCTTGTCTATTTAATATGTAAATAAAGCTTGGGTGTAGCATCGTTTGAATTGGCTACTTTAAATTGGCTAGAAGTTGCAAACAAAAGCACATGAATAAGTTGATATCATTGAATGGTGTTGCAAACTATTAAAGATAAGTGACTACTTTGTACCCTATAAATTTTTTAAGAACAAAAACAGTCCCTGTTCTTAGCACAAAGTCTAAACAATAGTAATTTGTGTGCAAGCAGTAATAAAAGGTTAACAAAACAATCTTTAGTTGCTAAGAAAAAATCAAACCACAAGGAGTCCTAACTTTTGCAATTTGGCAGCCCTAATATAACCTTGCCTCAAGTTCAACAATGAAATCAAATAAAACAACTTAAGAGTTGAAACATGTAACTCAAGGAGCAGTCATCAGTTCATGTGACTTGGAGCAAACATCATGCCATCATGGACCATTTTGATGTAGTAAATAGGGCCTATTATATGGTGATTAATGTTGACCAAGAATATAGCCCCCAAATCCAATTTTAACTAAGGCTAATCCCAATATTAGAGGGCATGAGCTGTTGGTCACAAGTCATATGTCCAACTGATAATTGATGGAGATTTAATTAATCTGCCCAATAGCCATTGTAGCTTAATTGTGCCCAATTGGTCGCAAATACTACATATACTACTTATAAATAACACCTACTGCTATTAATACTAAGAGAGATCACAAAATACCTTAAGAGATAGTTTAGCAAAAAATACAAGTAGTGATTTAGACGATATATGATTAGACATAATTATCCACCAAAATCAAATCTATAAATTTTAAAATAAGTTATGATAAATCAAAGATATGCTGGTAATTGTAATCCCTAAATATCCATTTTTATCGGTCTACAAAGTCTTGTTTTAGGTCTTTGAATTCTATATCAACACACCAAATAAGTACTGTAATATAAATATAATAAAAAATATTTTCAAGCATAAATTTTGGGATAAAGCTTGAATATTGATTCTTCAAAAATAAAAAAATAAAAACATGACTACACATGTTCATAAAACTTTCCATTTGGATTATGCCTAATCCTTCACATGAGAACCTTTGGGTACATTTTTTTTCAATGCTTGTCAAAAATGAATAAAAAAACTCCTCCCCTCTGCTCTACCTGCCTACCACACTCCTCCTCTACAGGCTTCTCCTTTGGCCCCTTAGTCCTTTAAATCCTCAATTTCTAACATCCAAAATATTTTATAAAATCCATTTAAAATTTTAGCAATGAGTAGTGATGGTAAGAGCAAGGGCCGTGTGGAGCCACCTTAGACTTGGTTTCTGCGTTGAATCATCAAATTGATACACTATTGTAAGTACTCTTGTATTTTTGAATTAGCTAATTTTGCATTCATATTTTACATGCAATTGATGATCTCTCCTTATGGCCTGATTATTCAAACCTGTTTTCAAAAATCTCATTAGGGTATCTCATCTAGTTTAGCAATGATGGTGGCGAACTATTCTACCGTCCTCTTTAGAGATCTTCTTGGTTCTAGATCCGCATTTATCTTTGGCAATAGACACTATATGGGAGCAACAGACCTACTTACATTTGTTCAAGTGCCGTTCCAAGGTGAACAACACAAACCTCACGATGCAAAACTGTCTGCAAGTTTTTTCAGAAATCCTAATGCAAAACTGTGCTGTTGTATTTGCCTCAGATCTTAACATGGTGATGATGAAGAGAGAAGCTACGTACTTAAGACAACACGTTGTCATTGTGAGGTTTGGAATCGACCTGGGGGGTGCACTCCCCCTTTTTTTTTTATGTTAGCATGCAAACAAATGGAGGGTATTTTTAATTGTGTTGGACCTAAATTTTCGACAATTATTCAAAGTAAATTAGCATCCACATAATGGATGACTAGTCATTATAAATAATGAAGGGTGTTATATATTACTAGATTTTATCAATTTTTTTCTAAAGGAGCCCCTCCCCAAATCCCCTCTAAAAATTTGAACTTTCTTCTATTATATTTAATACAATATAAATATAGCAGAGGTACCGAGGGTGGAATCCCATGTCCTGATAGCGGATGGATGAAGAATATTGGATGCATGAATGAGTGTTCCATCCGATACTACAGGTTCAATAAAAAAACGTTAGGGCTAACACTAGAGGTTTTCGAATTTGTTTTGCCCCGCGTTTTTTTCAAATCTTGATTTCGGGCAACAGATTTGTGGACAACACAAGGTTGTAGGCCTTACGTTGCTTGCAGATGCTTCAAGTTAAGGTTTTTGTCGCAAACTTCTGCTGCAAACTAGTGAGCAGTTTAGGTGATTGTATTGTGGATTATATTTGAGCCTACAGATGCTTTTAGTTAGGGGTTGGGCGTAGGGTTTTGCATTTGGTGTTCACATGACTGCTGAGAAGGTTACAGTATGGACGTTGGAGTCT
Source organism: Antitrichia curtipendula (assembly GCA_951230915.1). Taxonomy (NCBI): domain Eukaryota; kingdom Viridiplantae; phylum Streptophyta; class Bryopsida; order Hypnales; family Leucodontaceae; genus Antitrichia; species Antitrichia curtipendula. The sequence continues at coordinate 8,481,402 of OX579638.1, read as the reverse complement.
AATGCGTCTGAACGAAAATACCTTAGGAAGCTTGATGTTGGAGGAGATTCCATTATGGAGGCACTGAGATTGTCTTCAGAATCGAACGACGTGTTGGAGTGGGCATTCAATTTTTGGGACGTAGAAGATAGAAGGCACATGAGGAAAAAGTTGGAGCGGCTTAATGGATTTTCGAGAGAAGTTTACGTGATTAGGGTAGCTGACAAAGCAGACGGTGATGGCAACAAGCGGTGGCGCCTCCTTGATGCATCGTTCACTATAGCTACTACAAAACATGCGGTTCCGTTGGAGGAAACAATGTAATTTGTTGAAGTCAAAGGAAAAGATCCTACTGCTCCGTCCATTGGCTCATCTTGGATGAGTGGCAGTACAAACTCCGACAAGGTTAACAATAATCCTTTGCAGTCTACGCTTCTCCCAACTGCTATTACCAATCGATATTTGGAGAGAGCAAAGAAGTTAAGGGCTGAGTTGAAGTGGGTCGCCTTGGATGACTACGATTGGTGGGTGAAGACTTTTGACCTAAATGGCAATTTTTTTTAGAATATAGTTGTGAGTCCTCTTGTGGTTGGATTCGTTTTGAGATGCGACATCATCGCTGCAGAGGTTGGCTAAGGTTGCATGTGTTTCAAATAGGACCAATCTGAATGCAGGTTTTATTTTGCAGTTTGCAGCGTTGCACCTGGCATCTTATGATGTCGCAATGTTGGATGTCAAACCTGAAGAGAAGGCGTGCTCGATGCTTTCAAGATCAACATAGTTGTCTTTGGCAAGTCTTGGAGATTGGACAATCCTCTCCCACGAAGACTGCAGATGGTCCTCCTAAGTGAGCTTGGTGCTGCGAAGCTACACCAACTACGAGTTACTCTTCTCAGCGGGTGGCAAGTGGAAATCAAAGTGCGCAAGGGAGATGGGCAAGTTGACTTGCCCAACATTTGAATAACTCTTGGATCTCGATGAGGTAAGATCCTTAACCATTTGTGATTAGCAATATTTTTTGGTTTTCTCCTCTCCAGCGCGTTTCTAATATGCAGAGTCACTGATGTTGTTCTTTGCAAATATGCAAGTCAACAGTAATAGAGTTTTTCTTGCAAGAATCAGTTTAGTATTCCTAAGTGTCTAAGTTCCTCATATGAGTTTTGAGATTTGCTTTACTTGGACATTGAACCCTAGACCAAGCATATTGTTCAAACCTTTGTTTCTGGAAACTTGTTCATGGTAAGTTATGTGTTTGTGAACACATACACCACAATTTTGAGAATTGTTTGTAGACCTAAACCTTGAGCTTGTATGGTATTGTTCCATTGTTTTTTCTTAGTACTATGTTTTGATTCAAATTTCAGATTCAATTCGTTTCATTGCAACTGGAGTAATTCTACGTTTCTATTGTGAATATAATTTGCAATTTCAGTATTCAAAGTTATCTACAAAGTACAAGTATAATGTTAGGCAAACCTTCTCGTGAAAAAATGTGCATCCTATCCTTCTAAATTTTAGTAAAATATTGTCCACTATGTTATATTTATAATGAACATAGGGTATAAAAAATGAACATCCAAAAAAATTTCAACTAAAATATAGGGCATATGAAATAAGCAAGTTTTAGAAATTTAGGTAAAAAAAAGCCCTCCATAAGATTAAAATTTTTTACCTACATAGCCTCCAAATAATAGGGGCTTGTTCACACATGATCAACGGAGTTCCTATATAGTGCACCCCCTGAGGGAATCAATCTTCACTCTTCGTTCTGACATGAGTTGTAGATTCGTGATTTAGAATTCCTTATTAGCACTAGAATTTTGTTACATCATGATGTTGGAAGAGGGTTTCATTTCATCAAGCTGGAATCTATAGATCTTATTCAACAAATTCTAGCATTTTTCTCCTTGTCGTCTTAAAAGTTGCACAACTACATTTCAACGTTGTATTCTAGCTTTCAACCCCTGTCAACCTTCAAGGCTTGGTGTGCCTTGTTGGATTAACTTGAAGAATCTGCCGCTTGAATTCCACCAACATGAAGCTAAAACTTTAGCTAGTGTGGTAGAAATGGTGCTAGAAGAAGGTTGCAACGCTGTTGCATCATGTATACATACACTATGTAAAAATAACTAAATATTGTCAAATTAGAGGGTTTTTTGGAGAGTCTAAAGATCCACATGGAGAAGATTCTACCTTTTTTACCTCTATTAAACAACCATTAGACATTAGTTTTTTTATTTCTTTAGTTGAAAGCATTTTAAACTTTGTTTGTAGATTTTAAAAGTTGTTAAATGAAAAGATAAAGATTGTTTTATTATTCTTTTGGATTTTAAAAGAGATTTGAAGGCCACGTTATCGCCACGTAGGCGATAAGGATAGAGTATGGGGCAAAAGGGGTGGTCAATGGACAAATTGTGGTCCATGTGACCTTTAGTGGCATGTGGCAATTTGCTTAGGTGGAGGGGATGGGGGGTGAGGTGGAAGATAAGGTGGGGGCCTTCTTCTTCCTCCTCTTAGTTTTGCTTAAGGGAACTGAAACTTTGGAGAGTGCGGACAGATTTTATAGGAGTTTTTTTGTAATGAAATTTTGTGAGCATGTTCACATCTTGTTTTGAGGTTTCTAAAAACCTATCACTTGCTCAATTTGGAGTTTTTGTGTGGAAGTTATGCATGATGGAGTGAAAGAGGAATAATTGCCATGGAGCGAGAGAACAGAATTTTTGAGGGCTCATAACTTTTGGTTGAGAAGTTTTTTTGATTTGATATTTTATGAGAGTGTGTATCTAGATGTTAGCTTTCTAAAGAAATATCATTCTCTTAGTTTGGAGGTAGGATACAAAAGTTATAGGGTTAGAGGCGAAGTAGTGAGAGGCTGAGTAGTGAGAGGCTGCCTTTGATTTGAAGAAAGAGAACATCGAACGACTGTAAAAATCGGACAATATCTTATTTTTTGTGTTGAAATTTGGTAAGTGTGTAGATTAGCATGTTATCTTTCTATAGAGACATCACACAATCAATTTGGAGTTTTTATGTGAGAGTTATGAGTTTGGAAGAAGAGTAGTGATGAGCTGCCTTCGAAATGGAGAGAGTGAACTTTGACCGACTATAAAAGTCGGACAGTATCTTATTTTGAGTTGAGACTTATTACTTGTGTAGATTATTGTGTTAGCTTTTCATAGAGACATCACACAATCAATTTGGAGTTTTTATGTGAGAGTTATGGCCTTGGGAGAAGAGTAGTGGTGAGCTGCCTTGGAGTTGAAGAGAGAAAACTTTGACCAACTATAAAAGTCGGATAGTATGATATTTTGAGTTGAATTTTGGAGGGTTTGTAGATATTGTTGTTAGCTTTCCAGAGAGATGTTTCATTCTCAATTTGAAGTTCTTGAGCGGCTGTGGCATTCATTTTAGTGACGGGATCTCCTTAGAAGGGAACTATTCGGTTTATGAGCAACTCCAACTATTTTCTACAAGCCTGTGATATTATATTGGGAGTTAATGGTGCATTATGAAGATTTTATGAGCATGCATACACATTTTTGTTGAATCACGGGCCCCTTTATTTCCCGGCCAAGTCTACTTGCAGCTAGAAGCCCAGTGCTTTCCCAAGGCAAGGCCTCTCTACTCGACAACGCTCTCTCTACAACAGACCCTATATTTTGTGTTTCGATTGATCCTACAAAAAGGCTACATTTCTATCCTAGCGATAGCAAATGTAGAAGGGTAATATTCAAAGGTCACGATTGAATACGTGATCATAGATAAATCTTGTATTCGATGCTTAGATCCATCCCATAAAGATTCTAATTGTCCAAATAGAGATATTCTTGCTATCTCGTTCAGTAGCATCGCAACCAGTCTTCAAGTCAATAGCTCTTAAACCTCTCCAATGTTTGCCGATTTTTCTACTACGACAGAGTTAATCACTTTAATTGCAAGACGCCTCTCCAAAAAGAATCACCACTATCTAAATCTGCCTCTGATGATGGCTTTAAAATGGTCCCTTACCACAACTCCAAGGCACGGCAACAAAAGCCAAACAACCCCAAGAATTGGTGCCATCGTCGATTGGGTTCCAGGGATTGGGCTAGCATTCAATCTTTCCCATAGTCATGCAATCAGGGACCGTTAAGACATCCTTTGTTGACAAGACACTAGGGATTGCTTAGGCTCCATGTAGCAACATAAGACTAGGAATTGCTTAAAACCTAGAGAATATGATCAATCTAGTCCTATTGCAATGGAAGTCAAACTTCCTAGGGATCAGTGACCAAAATTAAGGGAACCTATCGCAACCGGCATACTTCCCATTACTAAAGTCTCACCTACTCCTCAAGATTACCCTATGCAGCTCTCGCAACCTTCAAGCTTCCCTTTGCGTTCTCAAACGTATGTGGTTCATAATCAAAGTTAAGAAGAAGAAGCCCTTCTATTTGCTCCACTTCTCGCCCCTCTAATAACCGGGTCCATATTATAGAAGTTACAGACAACTCCGCTTATGATAATGACATAGATATGGAATTAGAGGTGGATATTAAGCACTATATGCTACACCTAATAAAGAAAAATGACTAAGTCTCAAGGATCATGATCAATCGTATTATGGGCAGCTCATCCAACACCCCAACGGCCAACCTTGATTAGGTCATCGACATCATCAAGGCTCCCATTAAGCATTTGACGCCTCCAGTCGTTTGTCTCTAGAGCTAACACTTCACACACCTGGTGGCACTAAACTCTACAACAATAGAGATCACAATGATGGAAGCCAAAGACCCATTCAAGGCCAATTTCTCCTCCACTTTGAGGCCTTGAGTGTTAATCCACTATTCCCTAATCAATTCACATAATCATTATCAGAGGTGGATTTAGTTAGTATCATTGATCCAGTGGTGCTAGTTATAACTCCAGCTAAGACTCCAACTCATGTAATGACAATTCCAAATTCACTTGAACCTTCTACCATTATTCTAGAATTCTTGAAGATTAGCTCCAACCAAGGCAAGAAATTTCCATTCTTCAGCAAACTTGATAATAAGTCAGATGAGGAAATGTGTCAAGTGACTACCCACAAAAAGAGTATAGGACGTGGACTTTGAACCTTCCATGTATAAAAATGAGGCCTTCAAAGATGCCCAAAGCAAACAATTCTCTCCAATACGGTTAGGCCTCCAAGAGCCCTACTTCATCTCAACTAGCGCATCTTTTACCTCGGGCCATTTCATTTGGTTCCCAAATGCAGAACGAGCAGGCCCATCCTCAAGCCCTAGAATCAATCACTCACCGTCCATACGCATTTATGAACATGATTGAAGCTAGAGACAATGAATTGACATTTTGAGCAATCCAATGCCTTACAATTGATCAAGTTCGGCCTAGCCAAGATCCTCAAACGTAGAACGATACCTCCTTCTCGATAGGCACCGCTCCATCCCCGCCGGTGGCAAAGTTGACCCAATTTGTCTATAACACAAGAGTAGTTGCAAGATTCCTCTCTTCTTCTTCTCTAAGCACACCTCCCTTCAACCAAGTTCTTGTAGGCTTATACTATTGCAATTATTGTACTGGCCCTAGTCGCACTCACGTTGAGGATATCGCGTAATAATTCTCACCCAAATTCTTATTTATGATTGTACAACTTCTTTCAATAAATGTCAGGGGACTAAATAATAAATCCTCTATACCTATGCTTAGAAACTACCTTCATTCCATTCCTTAGTTGAACATTATTCTTATTGAAAAACACAAACCTCAAAACCAAGTTTCTCACAATCTTGGTCAATTATTTTGGCCTCAAGCTTCCTCATGGTTAGCAGAAGCTAACGTTGGTTATAATAATAACCCATCTGGCCCATGGGCAAGCAAAGAGGGTATCATTACTTTACTGGGGCCTAAACTTGCCCATATGGTCAGCCATCACGAAGACATTTTTGATAATCGGGCATAGTGGATTGTTTTACAAGGTCTCCTAGGAGATGATGTTGATATCACTAACACCTATGCTCCTAATGACTCATTTTTTCACTGTCTGTTATGGAAGGCTATGATCCTTGATCTCCCTACCGGATGTCGTGGATACTAGGGGACAACTTCAATATGGTGGAAGACAAGATAAGACTAATCCCAATAGCAAGATGATTCCAATCATGGAGCAAGCTCTTTTCTCCAACCTCAAGCACCAACTTCACATAGAGGATAACGTGAGATCACCAAGTAGTCTATCATATTCCTATGATAACTTCAAAGTTGATGGCAACTGTATCTTGGTACAACTTGACCAATTTTACATATTTAAGAATGGAACTGGAACATCTAACCAAAAACTTATGGAGTACAAGACTTATAGTGACAACACTTGGTCTAACCATTCTCCTATCTCAATGACTCTCAAATTTCATGATTCCCCACCAAGCACTCTCGCTAGAAAATGAATGACTAGTGTCTAGACGCTACAAAATAGACAGTAGAAAACCATGGTATGGCACCCATTCCTCTGCTCCCTTCTTTATCAAACCAAAATTAATCTCTAAGGCTTACCGATCTTATTGCCGTTGGAAAGTCCAAGCGTTTAGGGTTAAGGAAGTTGGCACTAGGCAACAATATTTTTTGCTACAATAGATCTCCAAGAGCACCCCAAAGACCCGGAGCTGCAGACTTAACATGGTTCATCGAGAATCCATTAGTAGGATGTAGTCATGTAGAGACCAAAAAAGTAGCGGGCCAACGCATTAGAGTATAAATTAGGTGGAAGATTCAAGGAGACATGGTATCAATGAAGTTCTTTAAAGCTATACGAGATAAACCAATTTCCTCCTCCATTTCTGGTCTTCATAACAACCAAGGCTAGCTCATCGAGAACCTTGCAAGCCTGAGATAGGTTTGCTCAAACTTCTACAATCGCTTGTATACAACATCCCCATCTTCTTATGATAATTCCAATGCTTTGGATGAACTTTTGTGCTTACTTTCAAACGAAGTCTCCTAAGAATCCAAAGATTAGCAATCTCTTCTTTTATCTCCACAGGAACTTAAACTTGCCTTGGACGCTATGGCTCTCCACAAAAGTCCTAGTCCTCATGGATTCATTACAGAGTTCTATCAAAAATACTGGTATTTGATTGTAGAAGAATTTACCACTATGATTTTTCATGCCATTTCTTGAGGTTCCTTCCCTAGTGGCATGAACCAGGGTACTATTGCATTACTTCACAAGGATGGGACTAGAGAAGATGTCAACAATTGGAGACCAATTAGCTTATTCAACGTTGCTTATAAAATCTTGGCTAAGGCTCTTAAAAAACGCCTTCAACCAATTTTGGCGGAGGTGATTAGCCTTGATCAAACGGCATATATACCAACCAATTACATTCTTAATAATATTCTACTTCTTCACAAGACTATTTATTGGATTAAAGAGTCCAATCAAGATGCAAATTTGTTGAAGCTTGACTTCCAAAAGGAGTATAACACAGTCCAAGTTGTTTTGTTTTTTCAAGGTTCTGGAGACTATAGAGATACCTCCTTCCTTTGTAAACCTAGTTAAGATCTTATCCACTAATATTGAGACCACTATGTGCATCAATAGAGTGGACACCAAATCTTTTATGGTCCTTTGTGCAATGAGACAAGGTTGCCCACTAGCCCCCTTTCTATTTCTATTTGTTGGAGAGGCCCTTAATGTAGCAACTAAACACTTGTTGAACATGGAGGAACTCTCAGGAATTTCTCTCCCATTGGAGGTAGTAGAACAATTCATCAATCAATATATAAATGACGTTTCCTTCATGCTCAAAAGTGAAGAAAAGTACTTTTAGCGCCTCTCTATCTTCCTAAAAAGATATGATGTAGCTTCGGGGCTTATGATTAATTGGCCTAAGAGTCTAGCCTATTGGCTCTCTCCAGAACCTGCTCCACCTTGGCTTTCAAATATTGACTACCCATGCGCGGTGAACATCATCTCTCAAAAATTTTAGGCTTGCCTTTTAGAATTGACTTGAGAATGGTGGATGTGGATGAGTTTTTAGAAGGAAAAATTTGGAAAAATTTGGTTTATTGGACTAGCATCCATCTCTCCCTAGCAGGTTGAGCGGTTATTGTCAATTCTATTTTACTCAACATGCTATGGTTCTTCATTGCTATTTGAGGAGGCTCTTTGAAGATTATTCGCAAGATTAGGGCTTTGATGAGGGGGGGGGGGTTGGTCAAGTTTTGCTCATCGTTGCAGTGCTATAGTAAGTTGGTCAAACTACTGTGCATCCCAATAAGTGGGAGGACTAAATCTTGTGGACCTAGAAGAGGCTCTTCATGCTTTGATGGCCAAGTGGATTTTTAAAGCAATGCTTTTGGGCTCATCTAATTTACAATTTCTTCTCAAATATTTACTTCTTCAATGCGGCTTCAATCTCAAGGTACTTGGCCAGCTATACCTCAATGAGTCTTATTTCACAAATTTTGTGCTTGTAAAGGCTTTCAAGCATGGGATAGGATCATCAAATCATGGCGCTTACTTAGCAAACACATCATTGCCCAAGTGTCCAAAAATAGTGACAAAATTCTTACTACTCCAATTTGGTGGACAACACATTTTTCTGAAGGCTCTCATGGCTTCTCCACAAATTGTGCCGCCATACTTATGTCTAAAGGGTTGGAACAAATTCAAAATATTTGGGATGACTCTGCCAAATCCTTTATACCTTGGAATATGGCAAGAATTCTATTTGGGATGTTTGATACAAAGCTCCAGGCGTATGCAAGACTAGTTAACTCAATTTCCAAAGCTTGGATTCGCTTACTCATTAAATATAAATTTGTGACTTGACAACAAGAATTCATAGGAGTGTTTGAACAAGAGGGTGACCAACTCCCATCAGTGGTTTATTGCACAATTGCTCAGTTCAAACCTAAACTATCATCAGGTTGCCAACTAATCAAGATTCCTTCTAGCCTTCAAAGTTTTATAGTTGGTTGGGCTTCTTTGGCCCTCAAGTCTCGGTCTCCCACAATTCAATATGCTCTCCAACTCATACTTGGATGGCATAAGCGAATGAGAGTCACACAACCAAAAACTGAAAACTTGATGTATATGGAGATTATTGCAAAACTATTATTTGACCCTAAGCAATGGTCATAGGACAACGCAGGACTTCTACACTCATATTCAACAAAACTTACTACCACATAAAGCCAAAATTCAAAAAGATGTAGGCTTCTTATGGTCAGTGTATCATTGTGCGGTGGCGGTCCATTGTTAGCGCAAGATTGCCACAAGGATTGCCAATCCAAATATTCCAACCATATGTCAAAGCTGCAGAGATGGGATTGATGAGACGATACTACATCAATTCTACCACTATACCAAAACTCAACATACGTGGAATTTTGCTCTTTTTATTCTTTACTGTGCCTTCCAAATTCTTCCGGTTTCTAGGAGATGGTCTTCCCTCACATGGCAATAGTGCCTTCTTGGCTCAAAGTTACCTCGTTAGTTGAGGAAGGGATCCACGATGTACTCTTCGTTTAGAGGCTCAATTGTCTGGGTCGCTTGGTTTGACAAGAATGCCATTTGCTTCAATAATTGCAATTAGCCTTTCCAAAAGCTAGAACAGGTGATTTTGAGAAGCCATCATTGACCACACTAAGGTAGCTTGGTTTAGAACCATCAAACTGTGCGCTCTTTATCCCGACAAAACCAACATTTCTCTCAAGTGGTTTGACAATATTTGGCTCCAAGCTAATTTTTTTGGTGAGAGGAATCATCTCTAGATGAGTTGGAAGCTTGTGCTTCCAACAATGGGCTTTTTTTCTGAGTGGTTGCAGTTTCACGTGACCTCTCAGTTGGTCTTACTTCATGACTCTTTCGGTGCCCAGTTGGGGTCGCTAACGTAGCCACTTGGAATTGGCTGTCCTCTTGGGTCTACTTTCGTTTAGTTTCTTCTTTGGTTTGCATTGGTGTTTTAGTGAAAAGGAAAAGGACAAAAAAATCTCACCAAGGACGTGGTCCCTTGGTTCTGTGTATTGTTTTCCTTTGCAATGAAAATTGTCCATGTGTTTCAAAAATAATAATAATAATTAATAATTGATGTATATAAGTTCTTTAAAACAAGCATGTAAAGATAAATTTGAATCCCCTTTTAACTTTCAACAAGATTCAATAAAAATTATGACAATTTAATAAGAATTAAGGTCAATCATGCTCAAATGTCTATTTCGTCAATTATAGGTGTAGTTACCTTATTGCGGATAATGGCAATATTGTATTTCTTGTTGCTGGTTTCACCTTGTATCAAAAAAGAAATTACTAGTCCCGAGACTAGTTCTCATGCTATGCTCCGTACAACATGATGATCGCCACAAATAGTTCTCAAAGTTTTAAGTTGGTGAATGAGTTTGACCTAATTTTCTTTCGATGTCTATTCTTCAAAGTTTGAAACCGCTTTTAATAGCCAACATTTGAAGCATGACAATTTTATAACTATTACAAACAATATTGAAATGTCAAGTTTTTGTAATGATATTGATTGATTATCTAGATAGCAATCAAGGTGACTTCATATCTTGGTTGAAATGTTCTAATAGGCCTCTAGAAATTAATGAAAGAATGTGATTTGATTCATTTCTCATTTGAATATCAGACAATAGAATAGAGATTGTGCCCAAATTAGGAGTGGAGTGTGCTTTGATAACCGTGATTTGCCAACTCCTCTACAATTTTTGTCTTTTAGCTAGCTTTAAAATAGTTTATTTTAATTGTCACATGTTTAGATTTGAGAATTTTTGTACTTATTTAAAGTACTTTGGGATGCGCTTGCAAATGGTAAAAATTTAAAGTTCTTCGAATCACCCACCTAAGCAAGCCCAAAAACTTCTCTATTTTGTCCATTGAATTGGCTACATTGGTTGGTTACCTAGTGGTTTGAAGAAGTGGACAAACCCTAGGTCTCAACACCTCACTAGACAAATAAAGTAGGAGGTTCTTAAAGCGCTCAAGCTTTGAAATTGTCCACCTTCACAAATGTACATTATTTGTATATGTTTTTTATTCATTGTACCAACAATGTACAAATAGTGTACATTTGAGGAGGTGAGCGATTTAAAGCCCTATGCCATTTCAACTTCAAAAATTCATAACTAACTCCACAAAGCTCCAAAGAAATATGAAACAACTTGGGTTAGATGCTAATTCCATTTCTATTTCAAGAAAAATTTACTGAAAAATATTTCAAGAATTTTCACCTCCTCAAATTCAGTTTTCAGCTCTTAAATGGGGCGCTTTATAGACCTCCTCCCTTATCCCCTAAACGCCCTAGGGAGTCAAAAGTGTCCTCACATAGTTTAAGTCAAATTCAAAGTGTTGTAACCTTTGCATTTGATGTTCAAATTCAATAAAACTTGTTGGAAGATATGCACTCTTTTTTCTAGTTTGTGTGGTCAAATTTTCAGGTCAATCCAAGATGTATTGATTTCTTGGAAGCCAATCAAAGTTTAGAAGTTCAATTTGAGTTCACCAAACTACATTTCATCGCTTCAACTTTGGGGACTTGTATCTCCTTCATCCAATGTTTGTTTTTAATATTAAAACATTGGATTGAATTTCCCTTAGAGTCTAGTTATTGTGATAAAAAAATTCATGTCAATCCAAGTTGTTTTGAATGTTTGGGAGCAATTCAAACTTCAAAATCTCAACAATTTTGGAATATAGTGAACTTTAGGGGCTTTTTTCTTCTTCATTAAATGTTCGTTTTTAATGATTGTTTTTGATAAAGTTGTGCGTATTAGTCTAGTTTGTGTGGATAAAGTTTCATATTAGTCTAAGAAGTTATGAGTGATTGAAAAGCATTTTAATAGAAGGAGGTTTAGCCTCAAATGTGTTTTTCTTTTTTGCAATTTTTTGACATTCCAAAGCCATTTTGCAAATATAATGAGTCAATTGAATGATATTTTCTTTCACCAAAGTGTTTGTATGTTAGTTTAGAAGCAATTCTTGTTACAAGTTTTTTCATTTTTGTAGGTTTAAAAACTGAATTTCAACTCCAAATGTGTTGCTAAAAAAATTTCAATGTCCTTTTTCTAATACTAAAACATTATAATCTTTTAGTGACATTGTGAAGTGTGTTCATTGGAACCTTGGATTGGTACCATAGCTATCTTCCAATCAAAACACTCCATTTTGGGGGGCTCCAATCCAAATGTTTTGATGTAAACAGGCTTTAGATCTTTAACACTTCAAAAGTAATGATTTTTTTGAATAAAAAAGGCTTGGGCTTTTAGAGATTATGCTATTTCAACTAATGACCTTTGAAACTATTATGGACAAGTCCTAAGGTAAAGTAGACCATTGTGGTTAGATGACCTATAGTGGACACCTAGGGAATGATCCCATCATGGTTTTTTAGATTTTTAGATTTTGGCTTCAATGCATGTCTTACATGACACTAATAGATTGATTAGTGACTTCATTAGGAACTTACAATTTTTCAGTGAAAATTCATTGTAAGAATTGACTTTCTATGCCTTCCTTGTTAGAAAATAATATGAATGCTTTAGGTGAGCAAAATGAGCATGATGGATTCAAATTTTGTTGGTTCTAAGGTAGTCTACAGATTTTTGGACCATGATGCATTGAACACTTCCACATTTCATAGCAAATTCATACTTTAAAAAAAAAAACATAATTTCAAATGCTCTCACTGTTTATCACACTTGCACTACTACAGGAAAAAAATTGAAAACTTTCTCCAACCATAGGAGGTCAAACTCCTAATTCTAACCACAATGGGTTGTTTTACCTTAGGGCCGCTTTACACTTAGAAGTTGGGCCAATTTGTTGTGTCAAAGGCCAAGAATCCTTACTTGTGATTGGAAAAAAGGTTGAAATCAGCCCCAATCCCTTCACATCTAGAAGCTGGGATAATTTGGTGGAATGAATTTTTTATTCAACAAAGACATGATCTGACATGGCCCAAGCTCATTGAATTGGTTGCACCAAAAATGGGAGTCCAATTCTTGGCCTTGGGGCCAATGTCAAATTTCATTTTTAAAATTTTATTTTTTTCAACAAATCACATCCATTGGATTTTGTACAATTGGCCTCAAGGGAAATTGGCCCGACCTCTAGGTGTAAAGTGGCCTTGAACATTACAGCCCTCTCTCTCTCTTTTGTAGGTTTTATTGAATTGGCCTAGCTTCTTAGCCTCGAGGCCTTTTGATACTGTAGAATTGGCCTCCATTATAATATTATTCTAATGGGTAGTTGAAGCTAGCCACTAGCTCAAAAGGGTCTGAAATTTTGTGCAATCGGCTTGAAGGAGAATTGGCCCAGCCTCTAGGTGTATAGCGGCCCTTGGTCTGAATTGGGCTTGACTATCTCTAGATGTGGAATAATGTTTGTAGCAAACTTGGAAGCATGCAAAACCATATTTTTCACTTGATGCCCTCTATCTTAATCCCTAAAGGACCAACATGTGCTTTTTGGCAGTATAGAAATTTTGGGTAGGTAACTGTGATTGGAAATTTTCATATTTTTGGCTAAAATTTTAATAGAAGTTGTGCGCAAGGAATATCTTTCATATGCACTAAACTTCATGACATTTGGAAATAGAAGTCAAAAGTTATGGCCTAATATATTACTTTTTTCCCAAACTTGCAGTCCGTGCAGATTTTTAAAAATCACTTTTTTCATAAACAAAATTTTTTAATTGGTTTTCTAGAGTTATATATGTGGAGTGCTTTTAATCATTCCATTTTGACCAATAAGTCAAAAGTTGTGAAGAATTTTAGTTTGCAGGTAATTATGGATTCTCTACTCTAAAATAAATTTTGAAGTCTTTTATCTTACTCAATATCCAATATTCTTAAAGAAAATAAAATCATAGGATGTAGATTGTTTATTCCAACATTTCAACCATTGGGATTGGCATTTTTCAATTCCATAACCAAATTCTTTTCAATTTTGTATTTTGAATCATTCACTACTTCTTTCTGCTTACTAATTTTTTCCTATATATTATACAACTCCAAATAATTTGAAAATTTTTAAGCACTTAGCCAAATTGTCTAGGAAAAAGAATCCCCAAAGCACCACCATTTTGGACATTTTTTCATAGAAAAGTGAGCTTGTGAAGTGCAGCTGCCCTGTTTTTCACAAGGCTCAAAAAATGACTTCAGTGAATTTGAATGCTTATAACTTGCAATCCATGTGGTGGAAATTTCTGAAATTTTTACCACATGTTTTGAAGTCAGCATATTACAAGATCCTACGGTTTGATGTGTCAAAAAAAAATTCAAAAATTTGGTAGTTGCACTAAGAATGGCAGTTCTTGAGCATTTTCAGTGAAAACATAGCCATGGAACTTTAGGAATTAACCCATAAACGTCGCCGAGGATGTTTTCTGGCAGATGAATGACAAAGAATCTCTCTTTGTAGGACAGAAGTGCAACTATTTGTCCTCCCAATTTTGTGTGAAAAGAGGTGATCATCTACAGTATTTTGTCTTCCAATGAGTGCTTTTGCATTATTTCAGTTCAACAATTCATAGGGTGACAAAACAAATGATTTCCACGGTTGTTTAAAGGTTAAGGTAGGAGGCTTTGAAATGGAGCGGGCATTAAGAACGGACCCTATAAATGGCTGTGAAAGGGACATGAGCTGATTTTGTAATTGATATGTATAGTCATTGAATGAATCAAGGAAAAAGTATTATCAATTGCAAGAGCCAATCATTTGCTTTGCTTTCCCCATCTTTCTTCAGAATTGCAAGTGAACTGTTTACAGAAGACCTAGGGTCATAAATAGGGACCTATGACCCAACTCGTTTGAAAATTCATAAGTAATTCAAAAATGATTGGAAAAATACAAAACCACTCATAACATTCATGAGCTGTGAGAGCAGCTGCGTTGCCTCTGACGGAATGATGTGGTATATTCCACATCATTCCATCCAAAGGATGAAATGGTGCGGAATATTCCACACCCCACATTAGCTAATAAGCCACGCATCAATAATGTCAGACTTCTGCTCAATGCCAAGGTCATGACTGCACAATCGGGTTACTGGGAAATTGAACACCTTCAATTTAAACAATACAAAAAAAATAGCTTTAAACAAACGACAATCAATTCATTGAGGTCAATAATTTCAATGTTTGAATTCCCTCATATTGCTTCGTAAGCCATTCAACTTTTGTGATTCGGAATTAGAAGACAATTCTTTATGTACATATGGGGTGGTAGGAGGTAGAACAACCCATGTGGGATATGTAATTTAGAGTTTGTAATTTCTCAACCGCTCATAGTTAAGTCTAAAGTAGGAATTGTGTTAAAACTATAATTTCAGACCTCATTTAGGCATAGTAAATTAACTTTTTCTAAAATACTTTGAACTAAAATAAGTTGGAGAATCAAGTTAAATTTCATCTCCAAAAATCCGTTTGAGATTTAATCTTCCACTCAAAAGTTATAGACAAATTTCATAGAGGGGTTTGAAAGGATTTTTTTTTTATATTTTCATACATCCTCTCTGAAATTTGTCCATAACTTTTGAGTGGAAGATCTAAATCTACAACGGATTTTTGGAGATGAAACTTAGCTTGATTCCACAACTTTTTTTAGTTCAAATTCTTTTGAAAAAATGTATTCCACTATGCCTAAACGAGGTCTGAAATTATAATTTTAACACAATTCCTACTTTAGACTTAACTATGAGCGGTTGAGAAATTACAAACTCTAAATTACATATCCCACATCGGTTGCTCTATCTCCTACCATAACATTCAGTAGCCTTCAAGAAGTCTGCCTTTCCCTCCCTGGAGGCCTCATCCACAATGTTCATCCATGCCTCATTAATCTAAGCTGCAGTACAGGGAGTGCGGCATTAGATTCATGGCGCGCTCCATTTCCTTTCTATAATTTCAGGATTGAACATACAAATAAATATGATTTACAAAGAAAATTGGTTTGCCTAAAATCTAAGCTATAATCATGATTAGCATACCAAGGCAGTCTTTTATGTGACCATTACAATAATTTACTTTTCATTTGTTGAATGTCAAGAGAAGCTCCTTATATACCTATGGGGTGGTAGGAGTTAGAACAACCCGTGTGGGATATGTTAATTTAGAATTTGTAGTTTCTCAACCACTCATAGTTAAAATCAAAAGTAGGAATTGTGATTGAAGCATAATTTCAAAGAAAAGTGAACTATGAAAAGTTGGTAAATTAAGATAAATTTCATCTCCAAAAATCCATTTGAGATTATTATTTTTTAATCAAAAGTTTTGGACAAATTTCAGAGAGAATGTTTGGAAATGTCAAAAACAAATTTCCTTCCAACCCCTATCTGAAATTTATCCATAACTTTTGATTGGAGGATCAAAATCCCAAAAGAATTTTTGGAGATAAATCTTAACTTCATTTCACAACTTTTTTCAATTCAAAGTGTTTTTTTCTAAATTTTTATACTATGCCTAAATGAGGTCTGAAAATCTACTTCAATCACAATTGTTGTTTTAATTTGATTACACTATGAGCAGTTGAGAAAATACAAATTCTAATTTACATATCCCACATTGTTTATTTTACCTCCTATCATCCCATAGGTATATAAATAGTTATCTTTGCATTCTAAGTTACAAAACACATTTGTCTTAAGAAGCATTGCAAGAAATCTTGAATGTTGAAATTCATTGGCTCAATGATTTGACAGCTATTTTGTATAAAACTCATATTTCGTGTACTATTTGAATTGACAATGCTTGAATTTATAGTACTCCGAGTCTGTAGATTTTCTGCACTGTTAGAATTGAAAGTAGTATTTTTTTTACCCCAAGTCTGCAGTAGCCACCCTGCCACTCTGACAAATTTCGACGCGTGTTTCTTAGCTACTGATGGTGCCGAATATTCGGCACCATTCTGTCAGAGGGAAGGCAGACTTGGCTTCTGCTACTGAATGTTATGTACCACCCCAAGTGTACATAAAGAGCTTCTCTTTCTTACAAAAAAATCAAAGTGAGTTATCCCCTAAAAGCCCGTTGTCCCTTCGAGGGACAAATGCGTTTTCGGGCAGGTACCTACGGGCTGAAATTTTCTCTTGATTTTTTGAAACTTTTTTTGGAGGTAGAAAATCTGATTAGCTTTGTGGGAATATAATTTTTTTCACAATCGGTGCCCGGGAACAAAAGTTATGACCAAATAAGCTCAAAACAGGGGACGGGGGGCAGCGCGGGCAGCAAAAAAAAAATCATTTTTTATTTTATTTTATTTTTTAGTATTTTTATTCTCATAGATTATATTTTTTTCTATCTTAAAAGATTTGATTCATTTCATTTGGATTTGTTATGAGAAAGTTACGGCCATTCTTGTTTTTCGGGCAGTTAGAGCATCTTTTTTTTAAAAATAACTTGTAGGACTCATTTCTGAATGCAATTTTTCAAATTCTTCAAACTTTTCTTTTGGCATGGTTTAGTTTACTTGATAGAACAATCTCACCATTGGGATTAGTGCATTTTAATTCCATGTAAAATATATGAATATTTTAGATTTTCCTTCTATCTCGTACCTACTTCTACTTAACAATTTTTTTAATAATGAAAATTAAGTTTTTTTGAATTCTTTTTTTTTTGGTAGATTGTCAACTCAATTCTCCACTATAAACATTTAAAGCTCAAATTTCTGTAGTGCAAAAGTTTTAGGTTAAAAATGTTCAAAGTCAAAAAATCCAGTCCCACAATGTGCTGAAAAACTTGTTTTTTTCACTTTGAACGTAGGTATCTTGCGATCTATGCGGTCAAGAATTCTGAAATTTTTTCCACACATTCTTATACTAGTTAGGTGCATGATCCTACGGTTAGATGTGCAAAAAAAAAATTTAATTTTTTTTCACTCTTTGCTAAAAAAATGGCAGTTTTGGGTGTTTTTTGGCAGAAAAAAGGCCTTGGGCCTTTAGGGGTTATTGATGGCAAATGGCTAGATTTCATTGGCATAATACTCAATGAATTCTTTGGGTTTTGACAGACCATCTATCTCTATAATTATTTGTTTGTATATTTTGTCCTAAAATTAGCCAAAAAATAGGTCGCACCATAAATGTACTGCCATTGTCTCGGTCCTGAAGCTTACATTAATAATATATGGATGCATTTCGTGGATGAAGACTTCAGAGAGGGAAAGGCAGCCTCTCTGAAGGCTTTTGAATGTTATGACTTGGGTTAGGTTCCTCATCTATTTTTCTTTGTCTGAAAAATGAGCTAAAATTATTCCAGTCCAATGAAATACAGAGAAAAGGCAGACCAGCCCTTACATGTGCCATTTCAGAGCCTCCTACCTTAATGGAAGCCAGCTGAACTAAAACTGACAGCTACTGCATGGCATCAGGTTTGCTTGAATACATTAAACTATACAATGTACCCTTCTGTCCCAAAAAACAAAACAGTAAGCAGTTCCAAAGTGCTTGACGGAGCTTCTGGGCCGCTGCTGCTATGGGGCGTCCTTTTGTTTTTGTCAGACAGACAGTGACATGCCAGACATTGTGTACACGGCACAATTTCCCATTCCTATTGTCGCATCAATGTTTTCTTTCCATTAAGGTAGAACAGCCCATTGTGGTCAGAAGACCCAGTTATTCAATGAGAATTGATTGTAAGAATTGATTTTTTCTTTTCTTTTTTTTGAAAGAAGATTGACCATTAAAGAGGAAAAAAAGCCCACAAAAAAAGAAAAAGAAAAAAATCAATCATGCGCCCTAGGCCTACTTAACCTAAGTGGAAAATTGATAGAGAGATGCCACTCCGGTTTGTAAAGAGTGCTAGAGCAAAAGACCTTATTTAGGCACTAGGTTAAAAATTGGCTTTTTAGGCCTTCCTTATTAGAAAATAGCATGATTGCTTCAGGTGAGCAAAATGAACATGATGGATTCAGATTTTGTTGGTTCTAAGGTAGTCTACAAACTCTTTTGGGCCATGATGCATTGAACACTTCAAAAATTCGTAACAAATTATTATGTTTCTTACACTTGTACTACTATGGAAAAAAATTGAAAAATTTCAACAACCACATGAGGTCAAGTTCCTAATTCTAATTACAATGGGATATTTTACCTTATTATGTCCTTTAAAGTGGTTTGTTTTGTCATGAAATGTCTAAATTTGAGATTACTTGTACCCAATTAACCACATAAGTCCCAAACCGGGTTTTTTTCTATAAAAAACACACTTAGAACTATCATTTCTATTGCAAAGAGAATTAACTTAATTGTTTTTTTTTTTACATATCTAACCATAGGATCGTGTACTAAACTAGTATAAGAATGCATGGCAAAAATTTCAAAAATTTGATGGCGTAAATTTCAAGATATTTGCATTTAATGTGAAGAAAACAAGTTTTATTTATCCTTGCTCAATTAGATTTTTTGGCTTTCAATCTTCTTAACTTAAATTTTTTGCACTATTGATTTTTACTTTATAATTTTTTATGTTAAAGATTTGAGTTGGAAATCTAGAAAAAAAAAATTCAACAAAAAAACATTAAATGTTCACTCATTAAAAAATTATTAGGTAGAAGTAGTTTCAAGATTGAAAAGGATAACTAAAATGTTAATAGCTTCGAGATGAAATTGAAACACATTAATTCCAATGGTGAGATTGTTCTAGCAAGCAAACTTAAGTTAATTTTTCAAAAAGATGCTTAGATTGCCTAAAACACAAGATTGTCCATAAATTTATTGTCACTTTTTCAAATAGAATGAATCAAAGCTTCAAATTTAAACAAACATACAATCTTTGAGAAAAAAATTCAAAATTCATAAAATTCAACTTTTTGTGATTTTTGGGGGATTGTCCTTGAAGTTGCTTTTAGGACTCTTGGTGGCATAACTTTTGCTCCCAGGCTCCGATTGAAATAAAAATTATATTTCCCAAATCTAATCTGATTTTCTACCTTTAAAAGAATTCAAAAAATCATGTTAAAAATTGAGATCACTCAAGCCTACCCAAAATTCCAAGAGTCCCTAAAGTTCCATTGTCCACTCAAGGGATAAAATGGATTTTGGACAAGCTCCCATGGTCTCAGTATGTGTTGTGTTTTTCTGAATTTTTTTTTTGTGAAGATAGAAAAACACATTAGCTTTTTGAAAATATAATTTTTATTTCAAATTGGAGCTTGGATGCAAAAGTTATGGCACAAAAAGCCTTTTATTTAGTTTGGGGGGCAAAAAATAACTTGGAAAAAACTTTAAGTAAAACATTAAAGTTTTGATTTTTGTGTAGATTATATTTTTATGTACATGGAAAGCTTTGATTTATTCTATTTGGATTTGTTATGTGAAAGTTGTGGACAATCTTGTTATTTCAAGCAATCAAAGCATCTTCTTGAAAAAATAACTTGTAGAATTCAATTATGACCTCAAATTTCAAAATTAAAAAGAAAAAAAGTTTTACAAGGTTAAAGTCTCTTATTAGAACAATCTCACTATTGGAATTCGTGTATTTGAATTCCATCTTAGAGCTATTAAAAATTCATATTTTCCTTCAATCTTGAACCTATATCTACTTAACAAATTTTTAATGAGTAGAAACTAAGTATGTTTTAAATTTTTTTTTTTTATTATACTCTCAACTCAAATTTTTATCATATAAAATTAGAAATTCAAAATCAATAGAGCAAAAATTATAAGTTATGTAGGTTCAAAGCCAAAAAATATAGTCAATAAAGGTGCCAAAAAACTTGTTTCCTTCACTTTAAACACAAAGATCTTCCAATCTATATGGTCAAAATTGGTGATTTTCTTTCCACATGTTTTTATACTAGTCTAGTATAAGATTCTACGATTAGTTATGCAAAAAATAACATTTTTTACATTTTATTGCTCTTTGCTATAGAAATGGCAGTTTTGAGTGTTTTTTTGATGGAAAAGAGGCCTTGGGACTTTAGGGATTACAATAGTTTGAGATGTTGTTCTAATGGTACAAATTTCAAGTCCTAATCATGAACTATTTAAAAGTTAGAAATTTATTTGGCGGAGCATTTTGCAGAGTGGATTCATGATGTCTTGAAGTAACTACACCTAATTCGCACATTCAATATCCTTGCATAAAACATACTATGACTACTCATGAGAGTCTATGGTTAATTTTAGAACTGCATAATTTCAGCACTGTAAAATTAATGATTTATTCATACGGTGTCCAAAAATTTGCATTCTAAGAGAAACTAGAATCCCCTTTTGACTACCCCCCTCCAAACCCCAAAAGGTTTTCAATATATGTGTGATTTTAGGTGTAGGTACCTTAAATCATGTAAGTTAACATGCTTTTCTTGGTGGAATTTGGATAGGTATTGTGTAGAAAAGTTTGAAAATCAAGAATAAAGGAACGGATTCCACTCAGCAAATAGTAGGCATTAAGTTGGTTGATGGGGTTGGGGTATGCAAAGCAAGTTTGAAAGAGACCTCATATCAACAAAATTCTATTTCCCATCTTTCAGATTTTGTCAAAAAATGAAGCCTTGGGGTTGGATATTGAGGGTTAGTTTAGATGAGACGACTAAAGAAAGCGTGATTAGTACTCATTGGGAACTACCCCCTACTCTGTTAGAATTGTTGCAGTATTGTTTCAATGGTTTTACACTACAAGTGTATTACTTGAGTACAAAATCAATACTGCAACAATGTAGTTTAAGTGAAAACAATGCTTTCCAATTGAAAGTATATTGTTTCAATATAGTTTTTGTACAATAACAATATACTTTCAATATTGGACTGTGAAACCATTGAAACAATATTGTTGTAATGGGAGATACTTTCCTGATGTAGAACCTTGGTTAGTATTTCACCCTTCCAGAATACTTCTATGTCATCAAGTTGTTATATGTGCCGTCCAGTTCATCAGATATGACTTTAGACTTGTCGGAGAAAAAAAGAATGCTCTTCCACCAAATAAGTCTAGGGTCACCCCCAAACAAGCTCCAAACACTTCTCCATCTTGTCCGCTAATCTGGCTACATTGGTCGATGACCTAGTGGATTGAAGAAGTAGACAAATTCTAGGTCTCAACACTTCACTAGATAAATATGCTATTTCAACTAATGACCTTTGCAATTATTTTGTCCTAGTGCTAGTTTGAATGGGGCTCGAACATCTTTGGAAGATGAGGAATATCTTAATATTTTGTGACATATAGGGGTCTCTTTTACCCCTAAAAGAGTAGATCCATTGCAAAATAGTCAAACATCATGTTTGAGCTAAATTTTTCCTTTTAAATTGTGTTCAAATTTCAATCTTGTATATTTTTATATGACACTTTGAATTGTTAATCATTATGAAAATTTTCACTTTGATTCATTAAATATTGTCATAGTTATAATTTTTGAAACTAAAGGTAAAAATAAATTTGTAAATATAGCAAAAATAATTCCAATTAATTTGAAATTATTTCAAGGGGTTCAAGTAGCAATAGACATTTGTATGAAAAATTATTGTTTTATTCTTCACCCAAAACACCCCTTGCAAACTTCAAGTCAAATTTCACTATCAAGCTAAATTCATCCTGTTATGTAATTGGTATACATAATCTTGATAATTTTCATGTATGAAAAAATGAATTTCCTATTGACATTGATTTCTTTATAGATTTTAATGGAAAAATCAAATAACTATAAATCTCTAAAGTGAAAGGTGGAAATCAAATCATGTCAATTATAATATATAATAGAATAAGTTGGAATTTTTACCATAAATGAAGTTTACAATAAAAAACAAATTTTTATATAGCGCTTTATAAATTTAATTTTATAAACCATTTTGAAAGAATTTTTTTTGAATGAAAAATAAATAATATGTTGTAATATAAATTTTGATGTTTGGAGCTTGTAATTGCAATAACTCTCTAAAGTTTTCAATTTTTTCAAAATTTCAAAATAAAATAAAACTTATACTTGTTAAGCTTCATTTTCTTAACTTCAAATACATACTAATAATAGATATTTTGAAAGTTATAGTCAAAGTTGACCAAGACTGACACATGTATTTTTGGGATGCGTGAACCTTAGCCCCTAAAGTCCCATTGTCCCCTCAAAGGACAAAATGGATTTCGGTTAGGATCTTAAAGTCCCAATATTTGTTGTGATTTTTTGAAATATTTTTGAAAAGATAGAGAAACACATTAGCTTCCTGAAAACATAATTTTTATTTCAATTGGAACTTGGGAGCAAAAGTTATGGCACAAAAAGCCCTTCATTTTAGTTCTATGGGCAGAAAAAAATCTTCATAAAAACTTAAAGTAAAAAAATCTATTTTATTTTTAAATATTATATTTTTTTAATGTATATGGGAAGCTTTAGTTTATTCTATTTGGATTTGTTATGTGAAAGTTGTGGACAATCTTGTTTTTTGGACAATTAGAGCATCTTCTTAAAAAATAAAATCATAGGATTCATTTCTAACCTCAATTTTAACAATTTTTCAAAAATAAAGGTTTTCCAAGGTTAAGGTATCTTAATAGAACAATCTCACCATTGTGATTAGTGTATTTCAATTCCATCTTATAGCTATTAATAATTTAGATTATCCAAACATACTTCTACTTAACAATTTTTTAATCAGTGGATATTAAGTGTGTATGTTTTTCTAATTTGTTTTCCTAGACTCTCACATTAGTTTTATATTTTATAAAATTCCAAGATAAAATTAGAAATTTAAAATCAATAGAGTAAAAATTATAATTTATAAAAGTTCAAAGCCAAAAAATGTAGTTAAGCAAGGTGCAAAAAAACTTGATTCTTTCACTTTAGATGCAAATATCTTGCAATGTACATGGTCAAAGTTTGCAAAATTTCTTCTACACGTT
The DNA here is from genome assembly GCA_951230915.1 of Antitrichia curtipendula. Classification (NCBI taxonomy): domain Eukaryota; kingdom Viridiplantae; phylum Streptophyta; class Bryopsida; order Hypnales; family Leucodontaceae; genus Antitrichia; species Antitrichia curtipendula. Next base: position 8,457,591 of record OX579638.1, on the reverse strand, counting down.
CTTTTACTAGTCTAATAAAAGATCCTACAGTTAGATATGCAAAAAAGCGTATTAAATTTTTTTGCTCTTTACTATAGAAATGGCAATTTTGATTGTTTTTTGATGGAAAATAGGCACTGGGACTTTAGGGTTTAAAATTCACTAATTCCATTGGTGAGATTCTTCTAGCAAGAAAAGTAAAGCGTGTGGAACTTCTTTTTTTTAATTGTAAAAATTGCATTCAAAAATGAATCCAACAAGAATTTTTTTCAAAAGATGTTTAGATTGTCTGTAACTTTCACATCACTTAATCAAACAAACTGAATTAAAGTTTTCTATTAGGAAAAAATACAATATATGATAAAAAAAATTCAAAATTTAAAAAGTCAGATTTTTCAATTTTAGTTTTCCTACTCAATTTCTCCTATTTTGAACTTATCTAGACATAAATTTTGCTCCTAAGCACCGATAGAAAAATTAATAATATTTCCACTATGATAATCAATTTTTTTGTCTTCCGAAAAAGTTTTTTAAAATCATGACAAAAATTGAGAGTGCATGTACCTGCACAAATTCCAATTTGTTCCTCAAAGGGACAATGGTCCTTTAGGGGTTAAAAAGATTCAAGGTTAGTGACCCACCCCTAATCCTATTTGATGAGTGTTTTAAAAGCACAAGCTTAACATTGTAAAAGTAGAAGTTTATTGGCTAAAGCTACAACTTGTTCTGGAAAGCATTTATTCACAAGTATGCCCACCTAAACCAACATCTACAAAACTACATCTTTATCAATCTTAACCTCTAAAGCACTGAACATGCTTTTTTGAAAACATAACTTTTGGGGGCAGCTCACTACGAGCGGAGATTTTAATTTTTTTCTTTGAAATTTTCACACAACATTTTCCCGAGGAATAGCTTTAAGGTCCAACAATTTTTATAACTTTTGATAATATGGGTAAAAAGTTATTGCATGATACGTGATTTTCAATGCTCAGCAAGCAGCCCGGGCAGCAAAAAAAATCTTTAAAAATTACTTTTAAAAAAAGTAAAAATTTGAAATTGGTTCTTTAGATTTATATATATGCGGGAAGCTTTGAAAGTTATGAGGATTCTTAGTTTGAGGGTAGTTATGGAATCTCTACTCTAAAATAAACTTCGAAGTCCTTTATTTTACTCGATTTTCAATATTTTTGAAAAAACAAAAAACACTGGCTGTAGATAGGTCTTTACAACATTATAACCATTGGGATTGGCATTATGTAATTCTATGATTAAATTCTTAACAATTTAGTGTTTTGAATCAATTTCTACTTCTTTCTACTTACTATTTTTTTCCTATATGTTGTACAAATCCAAATGATCTGAAAATTTTCAAGCATATAGCCAACTTGACTTCAAAAATGAATCCAAAGAGTAACCACCATATTGGGCATTTTTCATATAAATAGGACCTTGTGAAGTGCAGCTGCCCGGATTTTCGCAGGGACAAAAAAAGGATTTTTCTCAATTCAAATAATACCATGCAATCCACATAGTGGAAAATTCTGAAATTTTTTCCACATCTTCTCAAACAAGTTTACTACAAGATCCTATGGTTACATGTGTCCAAAAATGGTTTTTTTCTAGAATTTGATACTTGTATTAGAAATGGCAGGTTTGGAACGTTTTTGGTGAAAACATAATCAAAAACCTTTAGGGATTAAACCGTCTATAAATAAATATGAGCTTGATGTCATACTCTAACAATAACATCCAATAAAAATGACATATATGTTGCAGAAATGGGTGGGAGACAAGCATTTATGGGAGGGGCTTGTAGATTCCAAATACGTACCTCCTTTATTATATAGCCTTGATAATAATAACTTATAATGTATTTTAGTCCAACCTCAAGGAATTTGATTTGTTTTAATGTAAAAAATTCTTGTAGCCCTTCTAACAAAGAGTTCAAAAATGCAATTATATACATAAAATGAATATTTTTTGTAGACAATAATAGCATTAAAAAACTAATTATATGAGTTTTTTTAATACATGTATTGTGGGACAAGCTACCTAATTTTGGGTGCTTTTTAATATAAAAATTAAGATTTATTATTATAAATAAAACATTATAAATGAATTTTAATTGGAGGAAACTTCTTGTATATATTTTTGAAAATTATACATAAGTGTTTCAATTCTTTATGTATATTGTAAATTTTTTAAGAAAATAAATATGCAACCCAATTTTTTTACATCTCATTTAATTTAATTTGGTCGTCATCTAACTTTTGGGTCCTTTAAGATTGATATAATTTTTACAAAAGCCATGAATCCTCTAAGCAATTTTGATGCCAAGGCCCCCTATGTATAGTACAAGAGTGTAGATGTCATAATTGGGTGATTGCCAGCATTGGGATTTTCTACCTTATTTCAAGTGAATCTTTGGGACTTCAAATGTATTATTATAAATAAAATTCAATAAAAATATTGCTATCAATGTTGCAAAATAGATTTCACATTGATATTGCAAAGGGAACCATAATCAATGTGTTTGCACTTAATTGCGACCCTTTTCTAAATGCAATTTCTAAAAATACTTGCCTAAATGAATAATTTTTATTCATGAAAGTTTGGAATTGCTTTTAGGTTATATCTTTTCTTAGCACTTTGAAAATTCATAGTTTTTCTGTACAATATCTGGACAAAAAATGTATAAGTAGATCCAAAAAATTAAATAATAGGAACATTACTCAACTCCATACTTTGAGACAATTAGATGTGGTTAATATGTAACTTCTAAACATCTATACTAGTGCAAATCCACCATGAACTAAAATGGTTTGAAATAAATTTTGTATTAGTTTCAATACAGTTTTCATTTTCTTAAAGTAAAAATTCTATACAAATCCATTTCAACTCATGATGAATTTGTACTAAGGTAAACCAGCCTATGACAGGCCAAGTGCCTAATACAGACATCTATAAGATGACCCATTACAGTTTTCCATCAATCTGTGCCAGGTTTTTTCCAATTAATGTAAGCAAAACTTTATTAGGTAGGTTGATGGCTGAAATCAATGTTTTGTATGATGGTGATGGAGATGTTAGAGACTGTTTTAGGAACTTGTCCCTTTCTAGTGTAATTCATTACATGAACTAACTTTTTTTATTCCTTTATGTCATGTCCATGTTAGAAAATATTTCAACCATGTTAGGAAATATTGTAACTGCATTGGGTGGTTTGATGACCACCATGGGTATAGTTTTTGATGGTTGTGGGATAGTCTACAGACTGTTTTGAGCCATCTGGCCAATTCACTTCAAAAATCTGTAACAAATTCATACTTTGTCAAAAAAAAAAAAATTTCAATTGTTCTACCAATTTTTCATGTTTGCCTTTATATGAAAAAAAAATTTCAAAATTTCAAATATGTCAACAAGGCAAACCAGGCAATCTGCCTGTCATAGGCTGGTTTACCTTAGTGCTAAGAGAAAAAGCAAAAGAACTTCTATCAGGTTTTGGTTGGTGAGACTCGACAGTCTAGTTGTCTTGGGTCCCAAGTTAAGCTCTAAAGAACTTGTTCCCTATAACACCATTTGTATATAAAATTTTCTCTGCATGCTAGTTCTTAGAACCATTAACCCCTAAAGTCCTATTGTCCCTTTAGAGAACAAAAATGATTTTGGTCAAGTACCTATGAGCTCAATTTTTGATGAAATTTTTTGAAACTTTCTCAAAAGATAGAAAAATTTATTAGCTTTTAAGAATTTTTATTTCAATTGGTGCCTGGGAATAAAAGTTATACCAGAACAAGACCATTATTGAATGAACTAGGCAAAAACAAAATCCACAAAAACTTGAAATTAAAATTAATTTTTTTTCTCACAGTTTTTTATTTTAATTACATGAAAAGCTTTTATTCATTCCATTTGACTTTGTTATGTGAAAGTTATAGAGCATCTTGCTTTGCGGGCAATTATAACATCTTTAAAAAAAATTAATGTATATGATTTGTTTTTTGAGCTCAATTTTTATATTTTTTGATAACAAATAATTCCATAAAGTAAAATTTTATTTTTAAGACAATCTCACATTTGAAATAAGTATGTTTTAATTCCATCTTACAACTGTCAATGATTTATTTTCTCACTCTATCGTGTACTTTCTTCTTCTTAATAATTTTTTTAAAGAATGAAAGTCTTGATAATTTCTTAACTTTTATTTTTTCAACTCAAATTTTCATGATAATTTTTTTAATTCAATATCTATAATACAAAGTTTTAAGTTAAGAAAATTCAAAGTCTCATAAATTAGTTTGCCAAGGGGCCAAAAAAACATAATTTCTTGACTTTAAACACATTTATCTTGCAATATATGTTGTCAAAGTGTTTGAAATTTTTTCTACACATTCTCACACTAGTCTAATACAAGATCTTACTATTGCATATGGAAGAAATAAATTAGTTTTTTTGCTCTTTGCACTAGAAATGGCAATTGTGAGCAATTTTTGACGGAAAAAAGGCCTAATGTTTGTAGGGGTTAAAGATAAAGCTTTCAATTGTTTGCCTTAAAATTTGCTTTGAGCTACCTTGGATAGTTATAAAATTAGCCCTACTGCCTTGTCTACATCCCCTTTATATAATATTTTTTGTGCCATGTAGTATGTTGATTATTGTCAAAAATACCTTTATTTGAGAGGTGATTTTCTTCATGTAGCATACACATTTCTCTATGTGGCATGTACATTGATAACAACAAGTATTTGACCCTCATATTTTTTTGAGTATTTATAGTCAAAAATATCTCCAAACAACTTTTTTTTAAAACAATGCTAAGTTTCTCATTTTTATTTAATATTTGGTAGGTTTAGTTATAGGGTCTTTTTGTTAACTCGTTAGAGTATACCTTCCAAAATTTCAAAGTAAAAACCATCAAGAATTTAAAGATCATAGTCCTAGAATCTACAAAACAAAAAAATTCTAACACATTTTGTGGGTGCAGTTTTGTCTTTCAAACTTTTAATAAGAAATTTATACTCCTACACTCTTAAAATAGAAGGAATAATCTCATGCTGAAGAAATAAGTCGAGAGTACATCATTTTTTTAACAATACATATGTCACAAATCATTCAATCATTTTTTCAATGGTAGAAGGCAATAGAAAATTGACTTGAAATATTATATTTCTAATAATTCAATAGAATACTTGAAAAATGTCAATGTTGAAAAATGGTGACAATGTTGTAGTAGAAAATTTACACCAATTTTTTTTTCCTAAATTAATCTACTAAATTTTGAATATTTAAAGAATTTTAAATATTATTTTTGTAAAGAAGAACCATGATTGCCTCTAAATGTAATTAGTCATAAATTTCACTCCATTTATTTATATGAATAGAATGATAAAAAGTTTTCACATTCATATATACCAATAAAAAAAAATTAAGAAGAATAAAAAGATTTATAGCTATCAAAATTATCCAAGTTTGCTTCTAAACAAAGAAACAATATGGTATTTGTAATACTTGTTGGAATTGTGAGAAACATGCTTGATAGGAAAAAGATGATGATTGGATGCTAAATTAAAAATATCAAAAAATAAAACAAAAGTCTCAAGTCACTATATTCTACCACTAATAGAATGGTGGTCTTAGGGCACCAAGGAATAGTGTTAAAGCATGGTGTTAAAGGCCTACATTAGGACCACATGTGTCTTGGGCACTATGCTTTAATGCTATTCTTTAGTCCTTTTTCTACTAGTATATCTAAGCATACAACCTACTTTGGTCAATGAAAGGCTTTGGGGATAAAATAAGAAGGAAAGTAGTAGAAGTTGACAATTGGATTCTCAACTCTTCCAAGAAAAAACAAATCCCATGCCCCCTTATTTGGGCATATATACTATGGACCTCTTCCTAATTGCATCCTTGTCTACATGTGTCCTAGATATTAAGTGCTAAAATGTTGGAGACATGGAGATAGGCATACAATTGGAAAAAAGGTCCATAGTGTATAAGCTTACCTTGGTAGTTCACTCTTCCAGCAACCATCTAAAAAAATATATAAAAATATGTCATCATGCATTAACTTTAAAAGAATAGATCCATCACCACTGATTTCAAGCCTCATTGTCCATCATCCTATTTGCAACTAAATATGAATGAAAAAAAATGATATTTACATTTTTGAGATGAAATTATATGTCTACTACAAGCCATAAATTTTTTGGGGTAAAATTTGAAATTACTACAAATTTCTGAAAAAATTGAAAAAAATTCACATCAATGACAAAATATACTAAAAAAATCCAAAATTTTCACCATAGATGTATATTCTTTTCACCACAATGAATATCAAAATACACTACAAGAATGATCCATGAATTAAGCATGTTCTTCTTTAGAAAAGTCAATATTATCATAATGAGGGAATTTGCGATACTATTTCTATGGACTCAAGCAACCTTCCGCAATTAACTCTTGGCGGGCTCAAATCAAACTTAGTATGGATACTAGATGCATTTATTGTTCTTTTGGTGATGTTGAAACCCCTCTTTACAAGTTCTTCACCTACCCGAGATCTCAAGATATTTGGGACTATGTCCAATCCATTGGACATCTTGGCATGCAACTCTCCACCCATCTTGGGTCCTCACACTATATTTGGCTTCAATCTTTAGTTTTCATTACTGGGGACGGGAATATCATTAACCCCTAAAAGACTGTTGTCCTTTTAGGGGACAAATGGGATTTTGGGCAGGTACCTACGGATTGAATTTTTGTCATGACTTTTTGAATTTCTTTTGAAGATAGAAAAACTGATAAGCTTTGTGGGAATATAATTTTTTTCACAGTCGGTGCTTGAGAACAACAATTATGACCAAATAAGCTCAAAACAAGGGACGGAGGGCAGCCTAGGCAACAAAAAAAATTCAAAATTTTTTTTTTTTTCTTAAACTTTTTTTTATATAGAATATATTTTTTTCTATCTAAAAAGCTTTGATTAATTTCATTTGGATTTGTTATGTGAAAGTTATGGACATTCTTGTTTTTTGGGTAGTTATGGCATTTTCTTGAAAAAAATAACTTCTAGGATTCATTTCTGAATGCAATTTGTCAAATTTTTCAATTTTTGCATTTTTGCATGGTTTAGTTTACTTGCTAGAACAATACCACCATTGGGATTAGTGCATTTTAATTCCATCTAAAATATATGAATATTTTAGATTTTCCTTTTATCTTGTACCTACTTCTACTTAACAATTTTTTTAAGAATGATAATTAAGTTTTTTTGAACTTTTTTTTTCCCCTAGACTTTCAAAAATCAAATTCTCTACTAAAAAGATTTAAAGCTCAAAATGATGTAGTGCAAAAATTTTAAGTTAAAAAGGTTTGAAGTCAAAAAATCTAGTTCCGCAATGTGCTGAAAAACTTGTTTTTTTCACTTTAAATACAGATATCTTGCAATCTGTGCGGTCAAAATTTCTAAAAAAATTTCCACACACTCTTATACTAATTAGGTGTAGGATCCTATGATTAGATGTGAAGAAAAAACATTTTCCAAATTTATTTACTCTTTACTATAGAAATGGTAGTTTTGAGTGTTTTTTGGCAGAAAAAAGGGCTTGGGCCTTAACCCTTTAGTGACCGTGGTTGATTTGGGGGGCGGGCGTATTTTTTCAAGAAAATGAATTTTGTGGCCACTCTAAAGATGTAGTCTTAGATCAAACCGTACAAGGTATTTCCATAAGGGAGATTCTTCAACCTAACAAAAAATCAAACTCATCTAACAGAATAAATTGCTATAAATAAGGTAAGAGGTCCACAAATCAACCTTTTAAAGGCTAAAATTGAATTTTGGGGAGGTGAAACATCTTTAAATATTTTTTTAGTAAATTTTCTTCAAAAGACAAGTAGAATAGGCATCTAACCCAAGTCATTTCATATTTTTTTAAGCTTTGTGAAATTAGTTACAAATTTTTGAAGTTCACAAAAAATAGTCATTTGTAGTCATCAGAACAAATACCCTTCTAAAATGTACATTGAAGAAAGTGAAATGTACCTCTAAATCATGTTTGCTTCTCTAACCTTGTTGGAGTTTGAGTTGCTTTCCTTAATTCTCAAAAATCAATGACTTAAATGACCCTTTAGAATTTGCGCTACATAAATACCAATGCATAAGTTTACTTTGGGCATTCATGAGATTACAAAGCAACACTTATGACTTGTCAAGACATCAAATTACAAGAAAATCTCACAATTTGGTTGATATTTTTTTGTATTTTTGTTGAATACTTCCCATTTGAAGGTCCAGGCCATTTGAGTTTGCAACCTCATAGCTAATTCATCAATACTCCAATTCTCTTGAAATTGGTTTTCTTTGAAGCGCACAAAGACATTCTAATTGCGTTCTTCTTTGAGATTTTTGTGATCAAATGTATTTTGAACAATATCAGACCGAGAGTCCAAAAATCAACCAAAAAGTGGTCGACCGGTCACTAAAGGGTTAAGGGGATAAGATAATTCTGCCTATGACAGGCCAACTTTGGCCTAGCCTAATGCAGGTCCAGAAATTCATGAGCAATAAATGTGTCTTGTGAAATGTACTGCTCATGAAGTTTTTGGCTTGCATTAGGCTGGGCCAAACTTATGCCTTCCATGGAGTAACAAGGCCCCCTCTTTTGCTTGTTTTTTCAAGTGTTAGTTCCATCTGCTTGTTCTTTGTTTGTGCTCTGTTCTCTTCATTTGTCCAGCCTTTTGGCTTGGCTGTTTGTTTCTCGTTTCTGTTTTTCATGCAATGGTTTGCCATTTGTTTTTTTGTTTTTTTATTTTTAAGAAAAAAAGTTTGCATGAAGAAATGTTTTTTTCCATCCTCCAAAGGACTTTTTTTTTGCGTCCTCAGCATGCAGCGTCCGTCCAATCCCATCTGGAGCATGACCAAAAGGACTCTGCTGTTTCCGTAGGTTTCAATTTATTGCAAAGAACAGGATATGGAATTATTTTTTCTTTCATGAAAGGACTGATCCACATGATATGTTTTGCAGTTTATTTTAATTTATGAATTGCTTGAAATGTAAGCTTTACTACAACCGGCAAGCTTTAACTTACTACAACTGGAGTACGACCAGACCGAAACCGATGAATGTCGTTCAAATTCGGTGGATGATATTCCCGAATGCGTTGGTGGAAGCGTCCGCACCGGAGGACACTCATATGCAGCAAGAAGAAGAGCACATGCTCTGGCGAGAACCCCGCCTCACCAGGGGACGCAGAGCAGAGCACTGGCCACTCCGCTTCTGGGTGTGCTCCCGCGGCGTCTCCTGCGTTTCCTGCGTCTCCGCATTTCTTTCTGTGCATTGATCGCGCCTCTTTTGAGCGTTTCTGCTGGTCAATCGGTGCTGATTCGGGTTTTTTTTGTGGAGATTTGCGTTTGATTTGCGTTTGATTGGAAGCTTTTGGTGAGAGTCGTGTTTTCGATCGGGAGAGATGATTCCGTTCATGAGTATCAGTGAGGCGGCTGGAGCTTTGGGGAGAGATTTGACGTTTGGGGAGGGGTGGTGGTGGAACCGGACTCATAATGTGAGTGATTACACGTTGTATTGCCTCAACATCCTGTTTCTGTTAGTCATCTTCTCTGTCGCGCCGTTGCCGTACGTGCTGCTGGATGTGTGGAAGGTGCGGAGTGCGGAGAAGTACAAAGTGCAACCCGGGGTGCACAATGAGCCTGCGGAGACTTGGCGGTGTTATAAGGTTGTGATGTGGTCGTTTTTCGTGGTGGTCGGACCTCTGCAGCTTTGCTCCTTTCCGGCGGTGAAGTTTATCAACATCCGATTCGGTCTGCCGCTGCCGACGCTCACGGAGACGTTTTTGCAATTGGCGTTGTACACGATTGTGGAAGATTATGGGAATTACTGGTTGCACCGGTGGTTGCACCAGGGTTGGTGGTACGACAACGTGCATTGCATGCATCATGAGTTCCAGACCCCGATGAGCTTCGCGGCGCCGTATGCGCATTGGGCCGAAATTGTGATTCTAGGGATTCCGACCTTTGCGGGGCCAGCAATGGCACCCGGACATATCGTCACCTTCTGGATTTGGGTTGCGATGCGGCAGTTGGAGGCTATCGAGACGCACAGCGGATACGATTTTCCTTGGAATCCGACGCGCTTCATTCCGTTCTATGGAGGGGCCGACTACCACGATTATCATCACTTTGTTGGTGGGAAGAGCCAGAGCAATTTTGCCTCGGTGTTCACGTATTGCGATACGCTCTACGGCACGGACAAGGGGTATCGCTACATGAAGGACTTGCAAAAGAAGGAGGCGATCGCCAAAGGCAAGGAACGGCAGATGAGAGAGAACGGGTGGTTACAGACGGATGACCTGAAATCCATTCCTGCTTCATTGTCCAGGGATGTCAAAGCGTCATAATCTCCTCACTTAGCAAAGTACCATGCTCTTCTACCCGTTGAAATCCAGCTTGAATATCTGGTTAGGCAGGGAAGCCTTGCTTTTCGCACAATCTGCATGAGAATATCAATGTAACTGATGTTCCACGGAAGACGCAGTGATGGAAGAGTATTGGCATTGGCACCCTTTGAAAACATTTGGACAATTGGAAGCATGCACTAGGTTCTGCCCCTACCTCGACGAATATCGTATTCGACCTCTTACCGTCAGGTTCAGTTCCGAAGCAATAATACAGATATCCAGATGTATACATGTCCTTAGTAGTTTTTTGCCTGTCTATGAATTTGTTGTGGCATGCAGAACTCTTTTAAAAATATTCATGCATTCAATAGGGTGTTCATTATTCTCCTTACATCAAAGTGTATTTAGGGGTTTTGCATAATTATTATTCTTTCTGATGCCACCACAATTCGCAACTGAGAAAGTATCGATCATTTTCACTGTAGATGATCGTCCGGTCGTTAGTCTAGTGGCTGCTCTACTTTTGCATGTACTATTAATCTTGGTGACAATGACAGGATATCGCTTTTGCCACCACATATACCAAAGCATGTTCCTAGTATGCCTAGTGTAGGTTATGAGCCTGCATGGGTGTCAACCTCTGAAGAGGACATTTAGATCAACCAGTAAGTTAGTTTTCTATTTGAGAGCATGATCAGCAGTAGCTAAGTTACGCTCTGGGGTTTCACATTTGGATTCGTTTGTTGTTGCATTAGTGATAAAAATAGCGTTGCTTTCCTGTAGTTCTACTGGCTTAGTGTCTTCCTTGTTCCAGTCCAGTGCATCTCTCCGCAATTATCATGTGCTTGGACATTTCAGATTCATGCTCAAATTACCGTGAGCTTTTAATATATTGTGACTCTTTTATTTAAACGTTCAAATTATCATCCTGGCCTCCCTTCAGATGTCTTCAGGTTCTCTCCTGTTTTGTTCGGGCATCTTTCTTCTCTAGTAGTGCATGTTATGTTTTCATGACCGTTTGCTATTTTTTTTTTTTGCTGTAGATGGAATTGGCAGATGCTGGAAGCCACTCCGAATCTGGAAATTCATCGTGGTGGAGATTTGAGTGATCAACTATGTTCTTTGTTATCAACGTAGATCGAGAGTTCGATTGAATGTTTGGATAGAGAGATTTTCTGCTCGATATGCATCAATTTCAAAGTCGGTGAGAGTTCCGTTTATTTAGATATTGGCTTTAGAGGTTCATCGTCTCTCTCTGTTTTTCATTAGAGTGAAGCGATTCTCCAGCCCGTCTTCCTTGGACGTTTCTTCTGACAGGGTAGGTCTTTTTGTGCATTGTTATGGTAAAGCACTGCAATGTGTAGCCCCAAGCCTTTGGATTTGGAGCTGTCCTTGGAAGTCGGGTTGATCAGGAAGGCTCCTCTGGTGGCCTTTTCGTACGAGAGGTGCAAGGTGCACTACCCGCTTCCCAAAACTACGCTTTGTCTGCTCTCTTTTTTGGTGGCAAAGGTAGCCGACCTCATTCATACCAGGGACCTATTCTGTATAAGGGGAAGGCCTCGAGGGGAGGGGTTCCTGCATTTAAACGCACTAGACTGAGGGCATTAGCCCGAGGTCGTGCCCCAAAATGTAGGGACCCCCTACCTGAGAGGGCTTCCCCTGCATAATGCATGTTGAAAAATGCATTATGCCGATGTTAACGCCTTCCACTATGGGAGGAGCAAATATTAATAAAGAAAAATCTTCCCGAGTGCATTATCGTTATATAGGTTACTCTCTTTCCAATCGGCAGGAGAAAAACAATGATTAATTATGGCATAGTTCCCAATGCAGTCGTGGCACATTACAATTGGTTGCAGTCTTGGTTGACTTTGCAACCAACCTATGGTTGGAAATAGAAGACCTATATGACAAGAATAGGTCAAACAAAATCCTCAACTAAAAAATTCATAGTAATTATGTTTTGAGAAATAAAATTTTGAAAAAATATGGAATCCTTCTAAACTCTATTTATGTACATGAAAAAATTTCTCCACTTAAGAAACATGTGCTCCAAATATGTGTAATTGCTTAAATGGTCGGAATGAGGTCAACTATCTTAAACAAGATTGTTTTTTGAAATGTTAAGAAAAATAAGCCTTTCTGGCATGGATAATTTTTGAAGTGGAAAACATATATTTAGCTTACCTACAATAGATCACCCGACTACTAGTGCTCACACAATAGAATGTACACTTGGCTCATATTAAACAAAAACTAACATCTTATGTCATAAAATCCACCCCTCTATTATAAAAACCAACTTCTAGAAGATGATGATGAAATTATTTTAATGGTTTAAATTGACTTAAAGTAGTATGCTCTAAAAGCGAGCATTTAAGGGCAAGTCCATCTTTTTCATAGGTTTATGTGGACAAAAATATTTTTAGATCAATTTTCAAAGAAAGAAAAATAGATGTGGAACCTAACACAAGTGTTTTTTTGTGTTTTTTCAAGAATTTTTGAATTATTTATAAATTTTTAAAGATTTGGGACATAGGCACCAATTTGTGAACATAGGTGTTCCAAAATTTGTCCACTTGCAACTTGTAAAGAGTTGTGCGGAAATCAAAGACAATGATTGGCTTTTGCAATAGAAAAATAATTTTTTTTATTCATTCAATTGCTAAAATTGTCCATTTAAGGATCACCTCATCTCCATTTTTCAGCTAATAATAGGGGCAATTTGAAGGAAAAGGGCGGTTTTACAACATACTACCTTAATGCCTATGTATATGGCTTGGGATACAAATTTGCCATGGAGCTAAGCTAACCCCTAAATGTCCAAGACCTTATTTGAGCTTCTTGGAGTTTTATCTAAATTGAACAAAATACCAACATTTTAATAAGTATTATCAAATTTTTTTGAATTGGAACCATACAAATTCAAACTAGACATGTTAGAAATTACTTGAAAAAAAAAAAATACAACAATATCACTTAGAAATTGAAAGATTATAATCTTTAATTATGAAGGTGTTAAAATTGTGCACTCACAATGTTAGGTTCTAATTCTAGTCATGAGATCCCTATTCCTCATGATTCCCATCATTTAACTTCCACAAAACACTAAACATATCATTCAATGACATGGAGTTGAACTTCTATTGATATCCAAGCACTTGGTGGTGGTACTATTCATTACCAATGCTAACTACCCTTGAATGGTTTCTAACTCCCTATTAGGTCAAGCAACCTCACTTTGGGACTCACTAATTGGAACTCATGTCATTGCTTAGCGTGGAATGGGATACCATTCAATTAGTACCCAAAAGTGCACAAGAGCATTTTGTGATGACATGAAGGTAGCAGTGATGCTCCATCATCAACATCACCGCCTGTGGCTACTATAATTTATGATGACACTATTTGGGAGTGAGGATTGAGATCACCCCTTCTCATAATACTATCTGTGGAATTTGGTAGACCTCATTTTTTATGGGTCACTAAAGACATCCAAGACACCTTATCCCCAAAAGAAGTACCAAATTTCCATGCCTTAGCCTCAAACCCAAGCTCTAAGGCCTCTTGATCTTTCCATTGTACTGACTTTTAGCTCCGGACTTCAAATCCAGAGTGCAATATCATTAGCATGATCTACTCTTTTTTTAAATCACCTTAAACTATTCACTTTCTCAAGTGCAACAAATATTAAGAAGGTTATGGCCCTCCAAAGGTTTGAGTCCCTTGGGAGGTGTTGTTCTCCAAGACTCCCTTTGTTTGCCCATTGTTTTTAGCTCATACCTAAGCTCTTTGTAAACCTTAGCATTATAGAATCATTGTCTTTATAGCTTCCAATAATATACGGCATGCCTTATTTGGACGAGAGATTCCTCATAGAATCACTTCTCCTATGTTCCACACCTTGAATTTGTGGTTGAGAAACTACCAACATTGAAAAGCCATAACTTTTGCCTCACAATTCAAATTGTCGTGTTCCTTGGACCATGGACACGTGCTCTCACTAGCTCTCTAAATATGAGTATCAACTACACACTTTGTCTCAAATAAAACGCTACAAAGCTTTATTTGCTCAAGACTCCTCATTTATTTCACCTAGTTTCTTGAAAGGCTTGAGAAGTCACCCTGATAACCCCTTTGCTTATCAAGGTGGCACATACATGCCTTGAAGTGAGGATCATGACAATCTGTCTATGAAAATTTTCAAGCCAATTGCATTCACTTCAACTTTCATTTCTTAACATCTCATTGTGATTTTTTTTCCAACTTAAATTCAAAGACATTAGATTTCAAAAAATTATCTTTTAGAAGTGAAGATACTATATTTGTGCAACAAATATCACTATCATGGACCGAGAAAGATTGAAATTTTGCATTTTATTTTCAAACTACAACTTAAAAAAGAATAGAATTTCCAATTACATTTAGTGAAAGCTCATGCATGGTTGGATCAACTATTATTGTACAGTTTTCTACTCTTGTGTGTCAGTATGGTAGTGCAATTTTTTAATTTATTATAGTCATTCTTACAGAAATTGTGTCTAATTTAGGTGAATTTCAAGAATGATAATCAAATATTGTGTGCAAACATTGTAAGACAAAGTTCTATTGATACATTTTCAAATCCATGTCCTAATTTTCAATGTCATGTAGTTGAACATTATGTAATGAGCATCTATTTATTCTTAGAATTTATTGAAGCACATATTTAGACACATGTTTTATGTTAACGAGTGATCCTACCTTACGCACTTCCTATCCAAGTTGTGGTTTACGTCACTAGTGCATTGTCACAACAATATATTCTATAAAGATGGTGTTGAGAGACCTAGAGAATGATAATTGAAATAAGCTTACAAATTTGCAATTATGTGGTGTGTGCTAAATTTTCACCTTCTTTAAAAGTGCATAACGGTGTTAACCAATGTTGGAGACTTTTTTTGCATTCCTTGGAAATGTAGGATGGCACCCAATCAAGCATAATTAAATTCAAATCCCCTACGTATCTTAGAAAATATGTACCTCACTCCTTATATCTAAGTAGAGAAACCTAGGGAGAGGGACAAATTTTTGCTAAAAAGCAATGCAATTTTTTTTATAGGGAATGTTTGACAAGATATTTTTCTTTTTTCAGTGGATGAAATCACTAAATTGCTACCAAATCTAGAAATGGTATCACTCTATTTTGGATGATTCTTGGGGAGGTCACTTAGTGTATCTATAGTATACCACGTGCGGCTAAATGATCTTTTGACCTCCTATTTATTTTTTAATAAACTATAATTTTAGCCTACAAATTTGAGCATTGTTTAATCAAGACTATAAGATTCTATTGCCAAAATCTTCAATCCAAATAATATATGAAACGATTTCTAGAGAAGGTTGAAAAATGAACTAAAATGACATGTTTTTCAACTCAAGTATTTATAGAGAACACATTTAGACAACCATTGCATCAATATTCAAGAAATATAAACTTTCAATAGAGACTCATTTTTGAGAATTTTTTGTGTATTTTTTAAACAATTTTTTCTTATTTAATATAGAGGTGTGAAAATTATTTTCAGCTTTACAGTGTATCTTTTTACTTCAAAAATTTGTATCTAACTATAATTTACGTATAAAATTATCAATAATTCATAACGTAAACTTTCAAAGTAGGAAAATCTACTCATATTTATTTTTCTTTTATTTAAATTTGAAAAAGTAAATAGAGGGTCCAAATCCTCGCCACACGTGGATTGTATAAATGCATAGCGTGACCTCCCCAGGGGATGATTGTACATTCTTTTAGATGAATAAATGCGTTTTACTTATTTATAAATTTCAAGTTTTCTCTATTGACATGGATGAAAAATAGCTTCATTACTCCAACATAGATCTTTTTCCACACTCTCCAAAACAAATGACCCCCCTAGAGAAACCAATATGGGTAACTTAATCTCTAAATGCCCAAGGCCTTTTGGGAAGTGCTTGGGATTTTCTTTAAATGGAACAAAAAATTTGATAAGTTTTGATAAGTTTTATCAATTTGATAAGTTTTAACAATTTTTTTGAATTGTAATTATACAAATTCGAATCAAACATATTAAAGATCACATAGGAAAAGAAAACACAACAATATCACTTACAAATTGAAAGATTATAATATTTGATCATGAGGGTGTTAAAAATGTGAAAGTGACTTGAAGTCTTTAAATTTTCTTTTCACATGTCAAATCTAAAAAATTGGTTACCAAAAAAAAATGTGGTAAAAGGATATAACATACATAATCCCAATCAATTTACGACTTCTCAAAATCTATTCTATAAATTTTTTAAATGAATTCTAATGTGATTTTTCTTCCAAGATCTAGTATAATTGAGACTCATTTCTAAGAGCCCTCAACATTGAAAAATCAAGATTTGCAATGAACACCCTTGCACAAAATCTTGAATAGAAAATTTCATAGTCATTCTTTTTCAAAATCGGATTTTTGATGCTAAAACTATTATATTAAAAGGAATTTTCTAAAACTATAAACTACTAAAACTAGTACTCCTTCCATCCCAAATAAATACGAGGGTCCAAATATACTTGTCCCACATTAAATTCAAAATTGACTCTCCACAACTTGATGGACAATAACTAAAGCTAGTTTGAATACCTTGAAGCAAAAAAATCTACAGATACCACACTTGAGAGACTATATATCAATTTGATCCCTGCAAAGGGAATTGAAAAGCAACCTTTAACCAACCAAAGGCGAAGAATTCAATCCACAATTATATTAAAACTACTACTACTAAATCTCTTGTTGAGAATTTTTTGAACTTGAATTATAGGACATTGTGGGAATTGAATACAAAGGACGTCAATAGACATCACTACACCAATGTTGCTTAGAGAATGATCAAAATTAATACCACTAGAGCAATTATAGAAAGGACAAAAATTTGTTGATTTCATTGCCTATTTTCAACATGTGCTGCTTCATTACTAACTTCCATTCTTTCATGCCTAGTAGGGTTTAGTAGAAGCTATAGTAACTATGCAATCCTTGAAAATAGGAACTGCCATGCACTAATCCAAACATTTCCAAGAACCCTTGTGGGACGAAGGTAATATAGTAAAACCTCTTTTAATGCATGGTATCGGGACTATGCACTAAAAGAGGTATTCTGCATTGAGAGAGGCCACAAACCATGTTTCTTTCCATCTAGAATCAAGCATAGACCCACTTGCTACCTCCAAACTCTCTTATTGCATATTGTGCACGAAGGGAGTATGCAATAAGAGAGATTCTATTGTAACTTGATAATGTTTTATTTAACTTAAAATCATTGTCAACACTATAATTTGGTGCCTTGGGCATTTTGGGGCTAATCCATAAACAACACAGAGGACATTTTCTAGCCTATGAATGACAAAGAATATCTTCTTGGATAGAAGTGCAACTACTCATCTTCCAAATTTTGTGTGGAAAGAGAAAATCTTTTGTAGTAGTTTGACTTCCAATGAGTGCTTTTTTTCATTTTTTTAAGTCAACAATTCACACAATACCCAAACAAATGATTTCCACGGTGACCGGCTGGTAGGGTTCACTTCAGAAAAAAACCACGCTGACTGGAATCATAAGTCTGCAGAGTGTACGGATGGTGCCGTTTTCACCTCTGTTGGCCGTCCTTTCAGAGTCAGTTAATGCATGAGTTTTTGTGTTTGCAGGGTCCTGTCCAGTGCCTTCAGGATCTCCTTTTATCTGCCTGCCTGCCTGCCAGCCAGCCGCTCTGCTGGTGGTGGGAACCGGGAAGCCGCTCAAACTCTGCTGCCCCTGCAGGCCACTGAAAGCGCCACGCAAGCCTCACGCAAGGCTCACGCACAGCAAGGCGAGACTCCCAAGGAAACCGACGGGGAGCGATTCGTCCCTCGGTGGGGCTTGCTGCTCGTGCTCCATCCCCTGCCATGCACGTGCCCGTCCGTGCTCGCCGGAGCCTCATTCCGCTTTCAGTTCAGTTCCTTGTTCATCTTTCTCTTCAAGAAGAAAAAGAAATTCAATTAAAAAAAAGAAAAGTTCAGTCTCTTTTTCTCGGATACAGGCATGATTTGAAAGTTCAATACCTCACCGAGGTTCAGCGAACGTTCGGGGTGTCGACATTTTGGTTGTCGCCAGGCCTCCCACGTCTCCCAGTGAGGCGCTCCGTGGAGGCCACTGCAGGCAGGCAGCAGGTGGGGAAATTGCTTCGGGCTGATTCATCATGTTCGTCAGCCAGTTGTTAGGAAATGGCATTTGAGAGAAATTGCCATTCAGGGAAATTGCGTTCATGAGAAAGTTCCTTCTTTGAGGAATTGCATTTCAGAGAAATTGTGTCTTAGGGAAATTGCATTTTCAGAGAAATTTAAAAGAGAGAGAGGAGAGAATAATGAACTCATTTAGTGACAGAATAATCACTCATTGGAAGATGGAATTGGCACTGTGGATGGCGAGGGGCCCCTTGCGTCCGCTTCTCGTGTAGAGCAAGCTAGTGACGCCACCGAAGCTCGCGTGCCATGCAATGCAGAGAGCGCGCACTAGGAAACAAAACAGTGAAGAAGGAAAGTCCGTAGCATTGCCCTAATTGCTACGCGCTCTCATTTCTTTGCCTTCTGTAGGCTGCCTCTGCCTCCGGTGTATATTTTGCACGTCCGCACGGCAGCCTGAGATTCGTTAAATTGTCCTCGAGCTCTTACTTGTTGTGAATTGCTTCGCATGCATTCCGCTCCGCATGCTGTGTGCTGAATTTCTTCGCATGAAATTTTGCGTTGGTCCGAAGTTTCCAGTTAATTGCACGTTAAGCTTTCTTGACGACCTATGAGTTGAAGTATCTGCGTTAGAATGTGACTCGAGGAATTGCTGCGGATGACTTGAGTTGAGTTGGAGTGGTAGTGTGGTGGAAGAGAAAGCTTGCGAGAGGCAGCGCGTGATTGAATGTTGTGAGCTGTTTGACAGTTAGAGGAGTTTGAACTTTAGAGGGGTTTTTTTGTATTGGAGGTTAGGACTGACGGAATATCTGGTGGAGGAAGAGATTCCCGGTTTAGAATATCCGGTTGAGAATTATTTCAAAATAGTTTTCACGCTGCTTCAAGAAGTTTTCCGGCGAGTTGAGATGGTGCGGAACAAGCCTTCCGGCGACGCGTTCGGCAGCAACCGGCGATCACCGACGCTCGTGAGACGGCGTCGAGATGAAATCAACGCCGCAAGAGATGCTGCTACCAATGGGGACACTTCGCCGACGAAGCTCCGCCCACGCACCACGTCTCCCATGTCCAGGTGAATATGAACTGATTGGCTTCTGTTCCTGAACATTTCCTGTTCTATCCGTCGACAAAAAATCCTCTTATTCAAAAAACATTCAGAAGTTTTGATTACGTCATATGGGGACAATTTTACTTATTTTGATCTACACATGCAATGTTCTTGACTGATCCTAGTGATATGAACTTTGGCCTTAAACTTGAATTATGTTTTTCACACTATGATCAGTTGGATTGGTCTTTTGTTAGTCTTTGAGTGTTTGGACCTTTAGGGGTTGAGCGTGGAGAGCTTTTATCATAATTTTGTAGATGAAAGCATAATCTCTTTTGTTCATCTTCCTTCATCTGATAAAGTTTACAGTGCATTGTGTATTATGAAATGAGTCTCATGTCGGTAGATTGTTATTAGGAGATATGTCCATTTGAGCTGGAGGAAGAGTATTTTTTGGTTGGGGAGAGTTATTATAATGCAGTACAATATTTGTGTGTATCGTAATTCAAGTCATTGTCAAATTTCATGATTCTGTTGTTCTCATTTGAATCATTTATTGGTGCAGAGGCACAACGGGACCTGCAGAAGTCTCAGTTGAGAGGAAGGTATCTTCAAAAAAAAAATTCTGCTGCATATATTGGAATATTTGTTCCTGTGCTTGCTCACATGCTGGCTTTGTTCTCTTGAGTTTTTTGCGTTCTTCAGCTGGTCTGGCTATAAGTTATTTCCAGAGGGTCTGTCTTTGACCCTGCTGCGAATGTGCAGTTAAATTTGCACCGTTAAGAGTA
The DNA here is from genome assembly GCA_951230915.1 of Antitrichia curtipendula. NCBI lineage: Eukaryota > Viridiplantae > Streptophyta > Bryopsida > Hypnales > Leucodontaceae > Antitrichia > Antitrichia curtipendula. The sequence goes on along the minus strand of OX579638.1, from coordinate 8,437,145 downwards.
ATGAATTGATTGATTGATCAGTTTCAAGTCTTTGATTTCGTAGTATGTAACGAGGTTTCGCTAATCGTTGTGTTATTCTTGTAATGCATTGACAGAATGGTTTTTTCGAGATTAAGGGATGCATGAGCATGGCAGTGGATCCAGATATTACATATGGAATCCTTACAGATTATGAGAAAAATCCTGATATTTTCAAAACGGTGTCAAAAGTTGAAGTGGAGAATAATGATGAGGGGAAATTCGTAACGCAGCACGCGCATTGGAACATGATGTTTTTGTCGGGAACATTTGATATGAAAATGAAAGTAGAAGAGGATCCTGGCAGGAAAGCGGTCTCATACAAGTTGTGAGTTTCACTGACCTTCACCTCGCAGTACACTTCATATCATTTCACTAACTCTTGATTATTGCGAGTATCCCTTTAATATGTCTTTGAAAGGTAATGGTGGTAAATGTCAGGTGTTCAATTTATTTTAATGTCTACAATACAAGATAAAATACCTTGCAGCACATTTGCTTTGATTTTCCAAGCTGTTATTTCCAATGTTATGTGTTTTAACTTCAATGATGGTTTGTTTGTTGACAGTGGTTTCACTGATTTTCGTGGTTGTAGGAATGAGCCTGGATTTTTGAAAATGTTCAATGGCTACTGGGGCGTAGAACCACGAATGGTAAATGGCAAGTCGATGGGTTGCAATGTGGTGGTTACACAGGAGGTTTTGCCATCAATGCTTCCACCTGGCCCATTAGGTATTGCTTACTTATTTGTAATGTATTTACGTGGTGGAAGTGGCTTTGCAGCGTAGAATTTCAGTTTTGTTTAAGAAAATTGAAGCTGTGTATCAAAGACCAATTTAAAAGAATGTATAATTATTTCAACATGGCCGAATCTAAAACCTCGAATTAAATCCTGCTTTGACCGAAGACATTTGGATTTCAATTTCAGTTTTATATTCTCAATCCTTTTGATCTTTTAATACAGCTACTAGAAGCTGCACTGTTTTTACTACCATTCAAATTAGATCCAGTATTATTGACATCTTTGTGGTACGGATTTAAATTGTGCAGCTTCGTACGTGTCGCACATACTAGGCAACCAGGTGAGAGCAGTTCTACAGGATCTTTCTGTAGAAGCTGAAAGGGTGCAGCAGATTAGACGAATCTCCGCAAATTGAACCTCTGTACAGAAGTGGGCAACTGCAATTTTGAACGAGTGACGCGGTCGTCAGCATCCACTGAAGACTGCTTGCCAAATTCGTCGAGCATTTTTACTTGTTGACTCATTAGAACAAACAAATCCCGAAGTGCAGAGATTGGAATTGTTTTTTAGAAACAAAATTCTTTTCTGTTAAACAATGTTCAAATACGTGGAAATTCATCTTCATCTGTCAAATATAATTTCACATCTTCGTCTGTCAATGGTATCTCATATATCGAATATCATGTATGCACTGTCAGTGAACAATCAAATGATTGGTCAATAACTTTTGAACCTTGCAAACCATCTCCTGTAACTAACTTACAAGTTAAATGTTTACATCATGTACTTGGGAATAACCGCCCAATAATGTACATATAAGTTACTAGTCAGCCAGGACTTCATCAAGATGTTGAATCACTGTCCTGTTGTGTACTTTGAATCAAGCAGATAGGCTTCAACATTGAACTGCCCCAGTAGACCCTGCCACCACTTCACACTGGTTCTTTCTTTCTTCGTGATAACTGTGGAAGGAAAAAAAATCTGTTCACCATGCCCGTTCAAACTCATTGAAAGGTGGCATCGTCGTAAAAGAAATTATTGCGATTGTCTTGATGAACCTGCTTGTATGTGACCCTCTTCCTTTTGTGGTTGACATGATCTCTCAAGAATTGCACATAGCTGCTCTTGAGTGTAATGCTCTGTTGGCTCAATCTGCAGATGATACAAATCCAATAGTCAATCTCCAAATCCAGTTTTATGCAGCTCAAAAATAACAGTTTAAGGATAAATATATCTAATCAGCAAGGTGCAGCAAAAAACGATTCAAAGCATAGAGGACCATCAGTATAAGTTGATTTGCATATATAAAACCAATTATAATTAGAAGATATTATTTGCTTGTAGCCAATTGAGAATCATGGTTTTCCAAAACAATGTTTTTATTCTTGCTAGATACCTGGGGGATGAAAGATTAAGATGAAAGCAAGTGAAGGCTTGGGCTTATATCGAGTTATAAACGTGACAGAATAGTAGAGAGGAACAATCGAATGGCAAAAAGAAAATGGAGTAGAAATTGCAAAAGGAAAAACAAAATCTTTTAAGAACATTTACACCAAAGGAGATATATTTCAAACTTGAGAAAGATGAAATAGCACCATTGCAATGAAAGGTTAAGGTCACTTTGACCCCTCAATCTTATAGGATTATTTTATCCCCCTCAAGCTTCAAATATACTCCCTCGATATAAATGCAACCTATAAGGTATGTTTACACTTGGTGTGAAGTTTGGTGTTCGCAAAATGAATCTAGTCCAACAGTGCAACAATTCTAAAGATCATGGGCCATATGAGCTCAGAATCTTCATAACCTAAAGATGTCTTCCAAATTTGGAGCTATTTCAACCCATAGTATAATTGATATCACCGATTTCTCCCTCACAGTAGTACACGGAAAGGTGTAAAGATGGTCTAAAGGGCAATTCAAAGAGGGTATGCCGTCTCTCACCTTTACAATTACAATGAGAGCGATGGCGCCCATGGAGGTGGAGGTATTGGAGTGCTGAACCTCCAAACGATGCTCTTGCAAAGCCATCATCATCTGCGCAAGGGCATACGAGTCTTTCAAGCCGCTGATACGAATCATGGCCTCTTGGCCCAGCATGTGCACGGAGATGATGGGTTTGGTCCCACTGGAGACTGGTGTGCTGATGGCACTCCCTTGTGGCCTTCTGCTCAAGACATCTTTTGCGGGGTGATTGATGGAGCCCCTGCCAATGGAGAGCGACTCCTGGGACCTGTCACTTGACGCTATCACATGACTTTTCAAGTCCTTGATTTGACCCTCTGCTAATTGCAGCTTGCTCTGCAGCTCGTTAATGTACGCAATGGCGTCCCCCAACAAGGATGCTTTGTCCATCTGTCGTCAAACATCCAAACTTCAGCTCAACAAACTAGAAAACTAATCAAGCAGAGCAATGATACATGAAAAGAGCAATGTAATAATGTAAAGATTCCTAGTAGAAATCCCACTCCCCGAGGTATTTAAGAAAATCTAGCTACGTTAAAATTGGCAGTGTTCACTATAGAGACTACCTGAAATGGCGTTACAATTCACTTGGTTTACAGGATATATCAACAAGTGAATGTAAACTAGTGTCCCAACTGTGATTTTTGTACTTAGCTCTAGTTTGCTAGAAACACTGCAAAATGTGCCAAAAATTCAAAGCTTGTAAACACAAGAAGGGTTGACAGTCAAGGGTATTATTAAACTGTACCATTCACTTTAATTAGAGTGAGAAAAAATAATTGTTTTATATCACATTGTTCTATGTGATGTAAAACAACTAGTGGTCTTCCAGCAATTGAAATAAACGGGTGCGGTACTATTGGAGTCGTTCACGAACTCTTTTGAAAAGAGAAAAAAAAGAGGAAGGACAGGAAGAACGCTCACTTTGGAAACGTTTGGCACCACAGCTCGCAAAGCATAAAAGCGCTGATTGAGCTTTTCTCTTCGTTGCCTTTCGGCCTGGACATGACTCAAAGGCTCCTCCCTGTCATTAGCCGGCTTCCGACCCCGCTTGCGAGGAGGTTTCGTACCCACATTTAGACTGAACTCCACGGCACTGCTCTCCTTAAAGGAGATTTCAGCTTCTGATTCTTGGCAATCATGTTCTGACTGATCAAAGCTGGAGCGCCCACTTCCACTGACTGGAGGTCCTGAAATTGTAATCTGTTGTTGCTTCGGAGGTTTGAAAACAGGAATAATAGATTTCTCAGCCACAGGCTTCGTTGAAGCTACAGGAACACGCACCTTCTCTTCTTGCACTGGAAGCTTCATCCCCATGAAATCTGAAGAATTTAAGACCTGGCTGAAATCCCCCCCAACGGGAGAGTACGAGTACGAAGGGGGTCCATGTGAAGGTCTCTGCACTTCATAGGCTACTCTATCAACAGTAGGAAATTTCACTTCTGGTACCATGGTTTTGCTTACTAAACTTGTGGCAGAAAACGGAAGCTTCTCTTCCTGACTGGGTGGCCTATAATACGTAGGTGATTGACACTGATCCTTCTCCATAGTGTTAACTGATACTACGTCGTTCACTTGCATGTCTTCTGACTGCGGCCACAGATAGTCCAAGTTATCGAAGCTTGTGCTTGGCATTGAAGAACCTGAAACATTCCTACCTGTAATATAGTGTGGTTCTTGATCTTTACCCAGTCCAGAGCCTCTACTGACTGCGCTCGGGCTGGACCTCGTGTTCAAGGACACAATGCTTGGACTGGGAGGGAAGAACGTCGCATCACTGTCCACAAGCAAGGACTGTGCCATGACTTGACTTCGACTTGCTCCCCATGATGGCTCGTCAAAGGCCATCTTAATACTGTGCACAACTTCCGGGTTTTGCCTTATCTGCAAAAGCAAACAAAGGTGAGTTAGCAGGTGCTACATCTGTAATAAAGCAAAGAGCCCTAGAATATCATAATCCGGAATGGATCAGGAGAAATTTCCAAAAAGAGATTCGTCCATTTGGAACTTGTTCTGCGATATATGAACTGATCCTCATACTGCGCAAAAGAGGTTTCCAAAACTATGAACTCACTTGGAGATTTCTCTAAACTCACCAGATCTGTCGATCCTAGCTCGACAACACCATCCCTTGTTGGAACACAAACAATTGTCTGCAGGTGCAAGAAAAACTTACGGATAAGAATCTGATACACAATCTGGGACGCTACTGCAAAAAACTCGTGCAACAAGTGATGCACTCTGGCTCAATAAGATGACAAATCCATATAACTGCAAAAGCTTATACCAGAGAAAATAATATCACAAAACACCCCTCAGGATTAAATCTGAGACAGAAAATGCTCAAGTCCTGTTCATACCTGAATGCCGGCCATCTGCATTTGATGAAGCGGCATAAAAGATAAAACAAAGCCACCAACCAGAAGCTAATCAGTCCAAAACCTTTCTTTGACTCTTATTCTGTAAATTTTTACTCTGGTATAATTATTCCATCCTGCAGAAACTACTCATGATAGAAGTGAGGTATCAGTAGTGTTCTAGGACAGCAAGCCAGAATGAAACTTTATGTACAGTGAACAGAGTGAGAATTGAAAATCGAATGTAAACAAAGAGCTTACTGCATTTGTCAAGACCCAATATCATTTTTTGACCTTACTCTGAATCATGGCAAATATTCTCTTGGTGATGCTGTCTAATAGTTCCTGAAATAGTCTAATTCTTTTGAAACCATCTTCCTAACTTACGGGAAAAGCACAACTTCACACTACATTAAGAAGGAGAATCGTGAAGTCGTACCTTGGCCAAATGAGCTCGAGTGCAGATATGGGTGGGGGCCTTGTTTGCCTCAGTGAGCCACACTGGACTATCAGTTGCTAATGCTTGACCCGGGGTCCTGCATTATCATATGCTCGCAGTGAGGAAGTTGAAATTGGAGACATCCACTAAAGATCAGCAGCTTCAGTACTCTAAGCTCTAAAAAAGGCGTTAAAGAAGCCCTGGCATCAAATGCAATCAGAAGCAAAGGAGTTAGACTTGCAATGCTTACCCCACACCATGGGCAAATGAGTGCGACATCGAGACTAGGTAAAACCATTCTGTATCTGTTACATAGTCACTAATGTCTTCTTCAGAATTGCTCACAAGAGCCTGCAACTCCCTCAACACTTTCCGCCTCAGCTGCTGATCCTCTTCACTCACTCCCTGTTCCATGTCCTTTGTATCAGGAACCTCATTCTCCTTGGGACCCTTGAAGTACCCATCTCCCCAACCCAACATCCTGTCCCAGTCAAAACCGCGGAATTAAAACCCTTGCCATGCGAACTCCAAATAATAATAGTTTGGAATTAAGAATTGCTTTTGGTGTCTAACGTCGGTTAATACCCCAATTGCCATGTGAATCTGGACAGAAATATTAAAAACAAAACAAAAACAAAAAAAGCTTTCCAACGTTGCAAATGCCGTAAATGCTCCGTCCTTCAATCCACTTTGCAAGGACACCAGCACAGCACGAAAGGGGAGACCTTAAACCTCACTTGCGCAAGGTAAATTAGGAAGTTCACTTTGAAAAGGCAATAGTCGATCATAATGAGTTCAAAAGCATTGGAACCTAATAGATTCTTCATCGGCCAAGAAGGTGTTTAAACTTTCAGCAAACTCGCTGAAGAATCTGAGAGGTACTGTGACTTCCCCTAATAGAGTAGGAGGCTTAAGAATCATCCAAGTTCTATATACCCTAGTCAAATTGAACACATGGGATACTATTGAATTCTTTAGTTTACACATACTCTACAATTAAGGGGAGGAACGCAGTTAGAGCCCTACACATTTTGTACTTTGAACAAATCATATCTAATTTACCAATTATCCAAATTTTATAATTCAACAGCGTCGCACTCTGCTACACTATGCACAATTCTCCACAGGAGCTGGTTTCCTCTTAGGTTAAACGCTTTCCAAGCTTCCAACCTTAGGTCAGGTTAGGTAGCTTTCAAATAAGCCTTAACACCCCAGTGAGCTAATTGATACTAATTGGTTGGTGCGGGTGGGGCCTGAACTAGATTGAGAAGAAGAGTTGGTGGCTACACAAGTAATGGAGTTAACTCACAACTACAGTAGAGAATCAAATTGAAACATATTAACAGATACAGGAGTGTTCTTTTCCCGGGAGAACCCTGAAGAAGGTCTTTTAGGTACAAGAACAAAAAAAACTCTTTAGATCAAATTCTAATCCCTAAGTACCAGATTACTATTCATCCTCCTGAAGAATCGTCATTCCGTATCCAGACACCTTATTTTGTCCATAAAAACGTCTTCTTGGCTCTTAAAGGTTCATGTTACAAAGGAATTTCTTAAGCAACCAATCTGAAGGGGGACGGGGGGGGCCTCGGGGGTAGATCACTATTGAAGGAGCAACAGACAACCTCATTTCCATTCAAAGACGAATGCCTGCGGACATTTAGCAAAGGCAAGCTTACGCCACTTGCTAATAGAAGGTCAACCAAGTGTATCGGAAGAGATGAGTTGTTCACAGGGGGGTCAGGGTCCGGAAATTTTTCAGGGCTCAAACAGGTTTCGTATCCCACGCCTTATTCACAAGCACAGGGTTGATTCTAGTAAAAATCCCGGTTTGAAGGATTCTAAAGGAAGTTGAAACTGTAGGGGCGGAGTAAGAGGGTGAGAGAGAGAGAGAGTCATTTCTTCCTTTCACTTGCTTGCTTGAGCTTGAAGAGCTTGAAAGAGGAATTAGAATAGGAAGAGAGAGAGAGAGAGAGAGAGAGAGAGAGAGAAAGGGAGGGGCTTACAGCTCGCCTGTAGGAGACGTAGAGAGCTGCCAGAAAATGCCGTACGTCCAACTCTCCGGCGACTCTTCCACCAGCGAGTGCAGCCTGCGCAGCAAGAGCGTCTCACTCAGCTCCAGCCCCTTGTCGTTCCCCAGATGCTCCTCCTGCGCAGATCCCCCATTAGTCTCGTTGTGGAAGCTCGGCGGGATCCCGTACGTCGCCGGCCCCATGAACGCCTCGATCATGGCCGAGTCTCCCATGTCCCAGAAGCTCGGCACTGGCGTCTCCATCATCATGGATTTCCTAAAAACTACCCAAACCCTTGCTCACACCTTTACCCTAACCAACTATTCAACCAATCTTCCGTGAACCACATCTCGCATCTCGCATCTCGCATTCCCCCCTCTCTAGTACACCCTTGGTCCCCATCTCACAAACCCTAGCCAAGAGACTTTAAAATCGCGCATCTTCGTCCACTCGTCTAGTCGGTTAGTGTCAATATCTCTCCCTCCCCCCAAGGAACTTTAAAATCTGGCCGAAACCGAATCCTCAACCCTTGCGGCATCCCTTTCTACGAGATTGGAGCGCATCTCTCCCACACCTACCGAAAAAGAAAGCAAAATCTCCCCACGGCGATCTCCATCGTTTCTCGCATCCCCTGCGTAGCAATCTCACAAGTTCTACATAAGAAAAAAATTTAAAATGCTCTTCAGGAATCTCTCGACGACGTTGGAACCTACAAACCCTAGGCGAACACCTTCAGAAATGGAACCTCCACTAAGTCTCGAGCAATCTTCGTCCACTGTGCACCATTTCCATCGCGATGAAGCGCAACTGCGGCGGCGTTGTTGAATGTCGGATGTCGCCGTGAAAGCGCGCGAGATCGTTACTGCGCGGATTCCGTGACGAGTCAAACGCAGATCTTCGATTGTAAACAACAATCCGGTGCGCACTCACCTGCTGCGGCGCTTTCGTCGCCTGCCTGGGCTTGTGGGCTGTGGACATGGTCTTCCTGTATATCTACGTATTCGTATCGTCTACGATATCTGTATCCTATGTCGTATTTGTACAGGCGCATGCTAGGAATTTGAAGCTGACAATTGGACTTTTGGTTATCGCATGCAGCGTGTCGTGTCAAGAGAGAAAACCAAGGAAAGAACCAAGGAAAGAACTTTGACGCCCCTTTAACTTATGGCATGAGATCAAATCAAAATCTAAAGGATCATTTGAAAATCAGTAGTTCTTCTCCGTCCATTTTGAGAAAAAATTTATAACTTCAACACTGTAATTTGAAACGTAGGAAAAAGTTTAAAGTTTAAAAATTGCTTTAATATGCAACTTTGATACTTTAATGGTTTGGCCAATAAATGCCTTTGAAATCTCACGTGGCCTTTCAAGTCAAGGTGGTTAAAAAGGTACAAAATAATATATCATCTTCCCTAGAGGAAATCTTACTTTTAACCCCTAAAAAGGTATACCAAGCAAAGTTCTTGGTTCAACTTCCCATGTTGACATTACTCGTGCGGGGGCTCTTCATGTTGGTGCATGAGGAGGGGGGTTGTTCCTCCACTTGTTCTTAACAAGTATATCCAAGATTGCCTTGGTTGAATCATGTCAATCCAACTACGCCCCTTGAAGGTTGTGTGTTAAAAATATAAAAGATGTAGCAAGGTAGTTAACCCCTAAAGGACCAAACTACATTTTTTTGAAAACATCGCGATCTGAGGTAGCTCATTACAAATGGTATTTTTATTTATTTTTCTTTGAAATTTTCACACAACATGTAGACAAGGAGTAACTTTAAGGTCCAACAATTTTCATAAGTTTTGACCACATGGTTAAAAAATTATTATATGATATGTGGAGTTTTTTCTCAGTTAGACAATTTGGGCAAATAAAAAAAAATCACTTTTTTCATAAACAAAAATTTGAAATTGGTTTTCTAGATTTATAAATATTTGGAAAGCTTTTAATCATCCATTTTTATTAATGAGTCAAAAATTATAAGGAGTTTTAGTTTGCAGGTAGTTTTATGGATTTTCTACTCTAAAATAAACTTTGATTTATTTATTTTTAACTCAATTTTCAGTATTTTGGGAAAAAAACAAAATCATAGGATGTAGATTTTTTTATTACAACATTACAACCATTCGGATTGACATTTTTCAATTTTATAACTAAATTCTTAACAATTTAGTATTTTGAATCATTCTCTACTTCTTTTTATTTACAATTTTTTTCCTGTATGTCGTACAATTCCAAATGATCTGAATTTTTCCAAGCATATAGCAAACTTGTCTTAAAGAATGAATCCAAAGAGGCACCACCATTTGGGACATTTTTCACACAAATGTGACATGTAGCGAATTTGCTTTGAAGAATGAATCCACAAAAGCATCACCATTTGAGACAAATTTTCACACAAATGTAACCTTGTGAAGTGGAACTTCCCAATTTTTGGGAGGATTTATGTCACTTCAAACACTAATATCTTGCAATCTACAAAAAAAATTCTGAAGTCTTTTAGAAATTTCTGAAATTTTTTCCACATCTTCTCAAACCATTATACTTTACATTCTATGTCCATATAAGGGAAATAAGGTGGATGCACCCATTCCCACCACTGCACCCAATTCCGTCATCATGTACTAATGGAATATACTCTAGAAAGAAAATGTGCACCACTGGTACATGAGGGAGGAGTTCTTGAAGTCACGGGAATGGGTGCTTGTACCTTCCATAGAATTGTCTTCAAACTGATGTGTTTGCTTTCCACGTTTTCCACGTGAAATTGTACATAATCGTATGTATACCATTACGTACGATTATACGTACAAGTGAATATGACTGTATCGTATACAGTCGGTTATGCTTTTAAGTTTTTTAGGTGAAAACGTGACACACATGCCGATACAGGATTCACACAACGTGACACACTTGCAGGAATGCCTACCGATTCATTCAAAGACTCCCGCACGTGAAAACGCAGTTTCAGGTGTACAAGTATTTAGAAAATGGATACTGAATGCAAATTGAGAATCTAATAAGAGTCCGGGAGTGTCGGTACTGGGGGTGGGGGTTGAGAGATATTTCACTCCAAAATTGAGGGAATTCTAAGCGATATATTCCCCATATTTAGTTGGTTTGTTACATATTCTAAAAACATTTTTGGGGGATGAATGTACACTTTGGGGGATGAATAATTGAAGTTTCATTTCTATTCTATATGTTTCCTCCATTTTTATAGTTGTAAACAAGTGCATCACACCAAAGAAGGAAGATTGCTTTTTGCACCAAGGTAGTGTGCTCTAAAAGCGTCCATCTTTTTGAAACCGCTCCTATTTTTAGGTGAAGAATGGAGATGGGGTGATCCTTAAATGGACTAGTTTAGCAATTGAATGCATTGAGGAAAAATTGTTTTTCTATTTCAAGAGCCAATCATTGTCTTTGATTTCTGCACATCTCTTTACAAGTTGCAAGTGGACAGATTTTGGAAGACCTATGGTCACAAATAGGTGCCTATGTCCTGAATCTTTGAAAATTCATGAGTAATTCAAAAATGCTTGGAAAAATACAAAACCGCTTGTGTTAGGTACCACATCTATTTTTCTTTCTCTGAAAAATGATTTAAAAATATTTTCGTCCATGAAAGCCTGTGAAAAAGGCGGACCAGCCCTTAAATGGTCGCTTTAAGAGCATACTACCTTACTCCCCCACTAAGCTTAACCTTTTAAGGACGAGCTAGTGATTGTGGAAATCATCCCTTTTGGTATTGTGTGACATCATCGACTTTGAAAAAAATAAAATACTCATTGGAGGTCAAACTATTTTAAAAGACCTCCCTTTTCTACACCAAAATTTTGAGGAGGAGGAGTTGCACTTGTGTCCTACATAGAGGGATTTTGTGTCATTCATTGGACAAATAACAATTGCGGTGTCCTTTAACCCCTAAATGCATGAGGCTCCAAATTTTGGTGTTAACAACACTTTGATGTTAAATAAAATCTAACCAAATTGCTATTTTTGATAGTTTAATTTATTTTGAAATTCTTTTTGAAGTCTAGTCTTAGCATCAAAAATCCGATTTTGAAAATGATTGATCATGATTTTTCTATTTAAAATTTTGTGCAAGGGGGGCCATTGCAATCTTGACTTTTTGTAGTGTTGTGGGCTTTTGGAAATGAATCTCAAATACACTAGATCTTGGAGAATAAATCACATTAGAAATTCATTTAAAAAAATTGTAGAGTAGACTTTGAGAAACTATAAATTGATTGGGGTTATGCATGTTAAGCCTTTTATTCTCCTATTTTTTTTGGTGACCAAATTTTTAGATTTGACATGTGAAAAGAGGATTGAAAGACTTCAAATTACTTTCAAAATTTTAACACCCACATGATCAAACATTATAATATTTCAATCCATAAGTGATATAGTTGTGTTTCCTTTTCCTATATCATCTTTAACATATCTAGTTTGTTTTTGTATGGTTACAATTCAAAAAAATTGATACAACTTATAAAAATGTTGGCTTCTTATTCACTTTAGAGTGAATTCCTAGAAGCTCAAAAGAGGCCTTGGGCATTTTACGGGTGAAGGGTTAATTTAGCTTAATCCCTCAAGGCCTAGGGCCATTTTAGGTTTAAAAACATTATTGCTTTTGAAGTGTTATAGTTCAAAATGTCAATAAGGTATATAAATCTCAACTGTACAATCTTGTAGTGTACGTGCTGTAAATGACGTGAATCAAATTTGGGATCATTTGGCCATGTAGATTACAAGATTATAATGTTTTATTGTAGAAAAAAGATGCTATAATTTTCCTAGCAACACATTTAGAGGTGGTATTCTATTTCTAAACCTACTCAAATGAAAAGAATTTAAACTTTAAAGTGATTCAAAACAAACATACAAATACATTCGTGAAAAAAATACCTTTGAATTGACTCATTGTGTTTGCAAAATGGCTTTGAAATGTCAAAAAATAGCAAGAAAATTTGAAAAAACAACAACATCTAAGGCCAAACCTCCTTCTACTAAAATGCTTCCCAGCCAATCATAGCTTCTTGGATTGATATGAAATTTTTATCCACACAAATTGGACTAGTATGTGCAACTGTTGCAAAAAAATATATTGGGAACGGATATTGTATGAAGAAGAAACAAGACACTAAAGGTCATGGTAACCCAAATATATCAAGACTTTGAACTTTGAATTTCTCCCAAACACAAAAGCAACTTAGATTGACATAAAAAATTTACCATAATAACTAGACTTCAAGGAAACCTTTATCCAACAAATTTTTATTGAAAATGAACTCTAGATGAAGGAGATACAAGCCCCTAATGTTGCAACCATCAAATGCAGTTTGGTGAACTCAAATTGAACCTTTGAACTTCGATTGGCTTCCAGGAAATCAATACATCTTCGATGATTGATCTGAAAATTTCACCACACAAATTAGAAGAGAGAGCGCAAAATTTGCAACAAGTTTTTATTGAATTCAAGCATCGGATGCCAAAGTTACAACACTTTGAATTGGACTTGAAACTATGTGAGGACACTTTTTGTTGGTCCCTTGAGGCGGTGAGGGGGGTAAATGAAACCCAAGTCCGTGGCTGTGTGCAAATTCGTGTGGTTGCGGGGTGGGTGAGGTGGAGCACGAGAGGAGCGTGAGGTGTACCCCCAGTCATGAGGGAGCACATGGGCTGGTTGGGGGCCTTCTGAGGTCTGCAACCTCTTTAATTTTAAAGAACTTTTCACTGGCAGTGACGACACACGCCTGTAAAGAACCTTGATGACGTAAGCCACTGCCAGGAAACCGTTTTGCTTCCGTAATCGGATACATCACTTTTTCATCCAAATTCAATCTATTATGTTATTCCTTAAAGGGACAAGGTGTTGTTTTTTAGAGACACATTATCAAAAACTGCAGTTTTTTGGTATGTTATTCAGAAACGAAAATTGAAACTTTTTCTGGAAACTTCAACCATGCAAAAAAATAATAAAGTAGTTTATCAGAATGTGGAAAAAAAATTCAGCCCATTTGATTGTGTGGATTGAAAGAGTATAATGTTTGAAGTGAGAAAAAAACAAAAAAAATTCTTTTCATTTTGTGCAAAATAGGGTTAGCAAACTTTGGGCCCTTTTAAGAGTAAAAGTTTTGCTCTACACAAATATGAGGATGTTGACCATTTATAAGTAGATGAGTTCTATTATCTTGAAGTTAGAAGAAAATGTTAGGGCATGTCACATGCCAATATAGCATTTTTAAGTTAGAAAACAACTCCATCTTACATGGGGTTACTTTATCAGATAACTACTATAGAGTTTTAGCTTATCAAATAATCTTTTCAGACAACTAATCTTACCATCTCCGTTCATTGCTGAAAGACGCTACAACAAAATCGGTGTTTTATGACTGCAAAATATGATTGCAATGAGTTGTAAATAAAAAAATATGACTCACAAAGAAATCACTATAGATGATTTATGATATGACTAGGTTCAATCATTACCAACAAGTCGCTTCGGACATCAATCATATTTGTAGTCATATGGATTGGGGGATATAATTAGCCATATTTTGCTAACGTAGCGTATATATTGACTATACTTGGGGGCTTGACTTTTTCTTGAGCTACCTTGGCAAAAAAATAAAATCCTATTTGGTATATGACTCCGTGTAGTTATATTTTGACTGATGTGGCTTATCACTTTGTGCTATCATACTTTTTGTTGATGTGAAATATAACTCTTGTAAATCATATTTTTAAATAATGTAGAACATGATTTTTGTGAGTCATATTCTTTACTGATGTAAAATATAATTCTTGTGAGTCATATTCTTTATTGATGTAAAATATAATTCTTGTGAGTCATATTTTTCGTTGACCAAGTAGTTCATGTGGATGTCATTGATAATTTTATAACTAATTGCAATCATGTTTTTAGAAGCGCAAAGTCACATTTTGGCATGCATAATTATAACCATTATATGACTATAGTTAGTTATACTTTGGCCAATGTATTTTATCAAATACAATTCAAGCAAGTGATATTCTAGATGATTGAGAATCACATTTTTTAGATTTGTGTGTGGGATTTGTGATTGGGATGACTGAGGTCAAAAATAACTTCAATTACAAACTACAATCATATTTTCTATGCATTTTAAATGGATATGACACGTTGCAATCATACATCAAGATGATTTAACAACTAAATAAAAGACTTTGTGTACTTAAAAAACGAATACAAATGATTTTAGAGATATACAAGAGACAATCATTTTGGAGAGGGAGAATGCGAGAAGGAATGCAACTTTCTTCAATGACATTTATTAGTCACCAATACAAAATATATATATCACAATGGATCATTCACACATGCCAATTGAGCCTATATTCCTTACAATAATGTGAAGATGACTCTATTGAATTGCAAGTAATCTCTAATAATTTTGTTTCAGCTTTTGGTACTTGCATATACTATTAAAAAAATGGAAGGTTAATTTTTAGTGAATGAACAACAAAGCTCAACCTTCAAAGGCTTACAACAACACAAAATATGTAGCACAAGTTTAGGTTAGGAAGAATAACAATGGTGAAAGAAGGAACAAGAAGGAAAAAACAGCAAGTGATAAGAGATAATAAACAAAGATTAAGATGCAACAAGGAAAAACAAGGAGAAAGAACTAAGAGGCAACAAGAAGAAAGAAAAGGCATGAACTAGAAAGCAAGAAGAAGCAAGAGTAAAAATGCAACAAAAGATAACAACTAAGAAGCAAAAAAAAACACTACAAGAAGTAAAGCTAAATGACAACAAACAACAAAGAAAAAGAGCCAAAAGAAGTGGTAGCTAGGATTTCAAACCCCTAAAAAAGTGGTGACTAGGTTTCAAAATCCTAAAAAAGAGGCAAGCCAAATTTCAAAATCTTAAACAATGGCTTGTCCATATTTTGGAGGAACTACCCCCAAAAAATAAAAATTCACTACCATGGAAATATGACTAGCAATATAACTCATGATTCTCCAAACATGTTCCTTGTCGTTCCCTATGAAGTACTTTGGTATTTCCATTAGAAAAAATTTGGGGGGTCTAAAAGGCCGTTAAGCCTGGACCCCCGTAGTGATACTACAGAGGGGTTTTTTGAAAAAAAAATACTGAAACTGAAATTTTGACGTGGTCGAAGTGCTACGTCAGTGCTGACGTCAGTGCCACGTCATTTTTTAATTTTTATTTATTTAAAAAAAAGTTATTTTAAAATAAATAAATAAATAAATAAACTCCGTAATATCACCCGCGGGTCCCGAAAATCAGCACTCACAGCCTTGTTGAGGCCTCATATTTTTTGTAATGCAACGGGGATATAGCAATGCTCATGAAGTACAAGGTCCAAAAATGATTGGCAGTCATATTTCTCTCTAAGGTATTGGCTTCTAAGAATATGACTGCAAGTAATTGCCAACCATCCCCAATCATGTTTTTGCAGTCATAATTGTTTTCTTGTAGTGAGAAATTCCACCCCTATCCATAAGGGAAAACCCACACCAATAAATTTGTTTTCCTTAAACATAGCGTAAGTGTGCCCATTGTTACGCAAAATCCCATAGTTGCGTAGCCTCAACCTTTGATCTATCATGCTTTTGTTTTTGACCATTGAATCAAAAGTCAATGGATATCAATCTTTGGATCTTTATACCATTCAATGCCATTTTTTTGTGTTTGCACATTGTTGTGGCGATTGTCTACACTATTGTGTTTGTTTTCATTTTTGCTTAAGCAAGCTCCACCATAGCTACAAGTGCCATTTTCTTGCAGTATTGTGTGTAATTACAATGTTAAGTGGAAGCATACTCTTGTTTTATGATTTAGAGCAAGCAATGGCTAATTTTTTTCTTCAAAAATCATAGAAAGTATATTGGTAGCTTGTTGAAGTTTGTATAATATCTTAGGTAAAATTAAGCTCCGCCATGGTTGCAGGTGCCATTTTCTTTTAGTATCAAGTGGATGAAAGCATATTGGTTTTTTTTTAATTCTAGAACTTGCAATTGCTATTTGTTTTTAGCAAAAGCATAAGATATTGTGCACTAAAAAAAATCTAATATATAATTTTTGTTGTTGTAGGAAGTTTGCACAGTGTAAGATGGAAAAGGAGAGCTCCACCATAGCCATAAGTTTTGCCATAACCATGCAAAGTTATAGTGTAAAAGTAGAAGCATATTCTTGTTTTATTTTATGAGGTGCGGATTGGTCTTCATCGTAGCATAATCATTAGTGCACCAACAAAAATCTAATATACAAAATTTGTTGATTGTACAGTTCAATGGTCACAATGACATCAATTGGAATTAGAACCAAATTATCTTGTAGCAAATGGTTTGCTGACTTAAGTCTTCTTTATTTTTTTCATGAATTATTGAGATTCAATTTTTATCACTTTGATTGACTTCTACTTTACAATTCATTTGGTATGGTTCACTATATGTTTTTAGATGTTTGGAGTGGCATTACTAAAATTGCTATATTTTGGTGTATAGTATTAATTTTCAACAATGCTCTATAATTCAATACACTTTAGAAATTGAGTGTCATGTTACAATTGAAGCCAGTGTTGGGAAATGCTTTGCTAGGGTTTGAGTGAGAGTAAGGTGACTACTTTTGTAAGCTTATAAATTTGTGTGCAATGAAAGGTTATGCATACTCAACAATAGGTGAGCAAATAAGTGACTTGGTCATTTAGAAGAGTGTCTTAACCTCTAAAAGACTAGCATGATTTTTTTGGCAACATAGAAATTTTAGGGAGGTACAAGTGACTGAAAATTTGCATATTTTAGGCCAAAATTTTGGTAGAAGGTGAGGACAAGGAATATCTTTCATTTACACTAAATTATGTCGGGCAGTCTGGGCAGATCAGAAAAAATCACTTTTTTCATAAATAAAAATTTGAAATTGATTTTCAAGACTTATGTATTTATAAAAAGCTATGAATCATTCCATTTTGATCAATGAGTCGAAAGTTATGAGGAGTTTTTGTTTGCTGGCAGTTATTGATCTCCACTGTAAAATAATCTTTGAAGTCCTTTACCTTACTCAATTTTCAATATTTTTTGAAAAGTATAAAATCATGGGATGAAGATTGTTTATTACAACATTTCAACCATTGAGATTGGCATTTTTCAATTCCATAACTAAATTCTTAACAATTTTATATTTTGAATCATTCACTACTTCTTCTACTTACTATTTTTTTCCTATATGTTGTACAATTTCGAATGATGTGAAATTTTTTAAGCATACAACCAACTTGCCTTGAAGAATGAATCCAAAGAAGCACCACCATTTTGGATATTTTTCATATAAAAGTGAGCTTGTGAAGTGCATCTGCCTATTTTTTCACAAGGCCAAAATAATGATTTCAATGAATTTGAATGCTTATATCTTGCAATCCATGTGGTGAAAATTTTTGAATTTTTTACCACATGTTTCAAGTCAGCATATTACAAGATCCTATGGCTACATGTGTGAAAAAAAGTTTATTTTTCCGAAATTTGGTGCTTGTACTAGAAATGGCAGTTTTGGAGCATTTTTGGTGAAAACATAGTCAAGGAACTTAAGCAATTAACGTAGTTCCACAACTTCTCATTCAAAAGGCACATACTAATTTTGTAAAGATTTAACAACAAAAATATTTGCAAGGATTTAAATTTTGGAATTTCTTCCTTTTCTTTTGTAATTACAAATAATCTACATTGTGTGACTAACAAGTGCTATTGATATTGTGCTTGCACAAAGAATGATTAACTCCTAAAGGACCATAAGACCACCACATGGCTTCTACAACTACATTTGTAAAAAAATTGATATGTGAACCTCACTAACAGTTTGTAAGCAACAAAGAGACCCTCGATGATTTTCTTTGCTAAATTTGTTGGTGCAATCTGATCGAGATATGATTGAGTGTGCAATTTTTGGTGAATTTTTGGAGAATAGAAAAAGGCATTAAAGGTTGTTACTTCACATTCTCATGTCTTTTTTCCTACACCTCAAAATGATTTGAAAAAAAAATTACATCAATGTTATAATGATATCCACTTGTAGGGAAAAAAATAAAAATAAAAACTGGAGCACTATTGAGCATTCCAATTTCAACATTTTGATTTTAGCATACATACAAAGTATTCCCTAATTGAGCATTTTTCATCAATCTTGTCAATGCTGGCATTTTTTTTTAAATTGTGCAATTTTGTTGATCTTTTTTTTTTATAGGAAAGCTAAATAAGTCTTGTTTCATTTCAACAATGGCGATTATCAAAACTATTCCACACAAATGAGATATTATGCTTGTTCCAAGAGCTAGTCAAGAAAACAAGGACTATGCTCAAACACCTCCAATCCTTCCTTTAAGGATTAAGGTAACAAGCTCGAGAATAGTTCGGGCATTAAGAACCGCCCACCTGTAAAATGTACACGATTTGTACATGCTATTTTTTCATAGCCTTCACTGATGTACAAACAGTGTACATTTCAGGGGTGGACGATTTTGGAGCCCTATGCCAGTTCAACTTCAAAATTTCATAACTAATTTCAAAAAGCTCCAAAAAAATATGAAATGACTTAGATTAGATGCCAAATCCACTTCTCTTTCAAGGAAAATTTACTGAAAAATATTTCAAGAAGTTTTGCCTTCCCAAAATTCGGTTTCAGCTCTTAGGTGCGCAATTTCTGGACCTGTTACCTTAAGGTAGAAGGTCCTAAAGTGATTGAACTCTTTAGATCACTCTAGTAAAAGATGTATGGTTTCTTACAAAATGGGGGGCAAAGATTAGGTAATCAGAACCATAGATGAATGAATAATAAATGGCTAAGGTAGAAGGTGGATAAAGTGACTACAATTTTCAAATCATTGTAGTAAAGGGATGGAAAATGGATGCAAGTGAAGTTAAAATCAAGCCACAGGCTTGTCAAGTAGAAAGTTGGTCACAGTAGGGATGATTTTGTATGTGAAAGGGATTATTTTACATAACCACTTGAGTTTCAATAAGAGGTGATGGGGGGTTGTATTAGAAACTGCCACACTTATTACCAAAATCAATTATGCATAGTTAGGTGAACTACTGTAAGTGTAGAACAAGGTTGGCACCTCTCTACCAAATTTCTTTTATGAAAAATAAAGTTTGATATATGCTAAAAAGAAAAAAATTTGCCAATATTTTTTTTCACCGGACATTTTTTGTTTTTGGATAAAATAATGTCCCTAAAATTTTGGCATCTATTATTAGAGTTATTTTTTACTGACCCTATTCTAAAACTACCTTAGAACTATGGTAGTATGGTAATTAGTGTTCTATTGTATTCATTTTTAGAACTATGAGGCCCTCTTTTAATCCCTAAAGAACCAACTTGCTAAATTTGGCAACATAGCAATTTTGAGGGCAATTATGGATTCTCTATTCTAACATAAAGTTTGAAGTCCTTGATTTAACTTGATTTTCAATAATTTTTGAAAAAAAGAAAATCATAGGATGTAGCTTGTTTATTACAACATTAAAACCATTGAGATTGTCATTTTTCAATTTCATAACTAAATTCTTAACAATTTAGTATTTTGAATCATTCTCTACATCTTTCTACTAACAATTTTTTTTCTATATGTTGTACAATTCCAAATGATCTAAAAAATTTCAAGCATGTAGCCAACTTGCCTTGAAGAATGAATTCAATAAGCATCACCATTTTGGACATTTTTTCATACAAATGTGACCTTGTGAAGTGCAGCTGCCCGATTTTCCTCACAACCCCTCAAAAGGATTTTTGTCACTTCAAATGCTAATAACTTGCAATCTATACGGTGGAAATTTCTGAAATTTTTCTACATCTTCTGAACCTAGTGTACTTTAAGATCCTATGATTATGTGTGTTCTAAAATGTTTTTTTTCAAAATTTGGTACTTGTACTAGAAATGGTAGTTTTGGAGCGCTTATGGTGAAAATACAGTCAAGGAACTTTAGGGGTAAAGTATCAAAAATCTGATTATGAAAATGAATGATTGTGATTTTTCTATTCAAGATTTTGTACAAGGATTTCCATTTCAAATCTTGATTTTATAGTGTTAAAGGCCCTTGGAAATGAGCCTCACTACACTAAATCTTGGAAAAAAGAATCATATTAAAAATTCATTTTAAAAACACTCCAAGGGCCCTAAATGCCTGAGGTCTTTCATGAGCTTCTAGGAATTTGCTCTACATTGAACAAGGAGCCAACATTTTGATATATTGTATCAATATTTAAAAAATTGTAACCATATAAATCAAACTAGATATGTTAGAGATGACATAGGAAAAGAGAACACAACAATATCACTTATGGATTGAAAGACTATAATGTTTGACCATGAGGGTGTTAAAACTGCAAAAACAATTTGAAGTCTTTCAATCCTCTCTTCACATGTCAAATCTAAAAAGTTGGTCACCAAATAAATATGAGAATAAAGGGCCTAACATGCATGACTCCAATCAATTTATGGTTTCTCAAAATCTACACTACAAATTTTTTAAATGAATTTCTAATGTGATTTTTTCTCCAAGATCTAGTGTATTTGAGGCTCATTTCCAAGAGCTCTCAAGACTACATAAAGTCAAGATTGCAATGGCCCCCCTTGTACAAAATCTTGAATAGAAAAATCATGATCAATCATTTTCAAAATCGGATTGTAATGCTAAGACTAGACTTCAGAAAGAATATTTGAAAATATAAACTACTAAAAATAGCAACTTGTTTAGATTTTATTTAACTTCTAAGTATTGTCAACACCAAAATTTTGTACCTTTGGGCATTTAGAGGTCAACTTCATAATTTTTTGGTGACATGCACTGAAATCCACCATGTGATTTCTAGCATAGCTATGAATTCAAATAACAACCTAATGCCTTTCACTTTGAGAAATTATAACGAAATGCAAACGGGTTCCAAAAATATATTTTTTTGCATTCACAACAAAATTCAGTTCAATTCATTCTTCTTTCAATGAAAAATTTACTTGAAATTGTTTCACTATGCATAACATTCAGTAGCAATGAGCCTTGCTGCCTTTCTTTTGACGGAATGATGTGAAATATTTTGCATCTTTCATCCAAGGGATGAAATGGTGTGGAATATTGCACACAACATTAGCTAAATTATACACGTTGATATTTGTCAAAGAATTGAAGTAAGTTAAATCCGTCAGGTCCCAACTATACAACGTACATTGAAGTAAGTTCCAATACATTAAAAATGTATAGAAAATCAACATTTTATATTCATTGAATCCAATGAACCAGAAATTGAGCACACATTGATACTAAAGCCAATTATAAATCAAACTTTTGGAGTGAGAAGAAAAGATATATATATAGAGAGAGAGAGATTTGGAGTGGTAGGAGGTAACACAATCCATGTGGGATATGTAAATTAGAATGAATAGAAGCTCAACCACTCATAATTAAGTCAAAAGCAAGAATTGTGTTTGAAGTGAAATTACAAATCTCATTTAGGCATGGTAGGATAAATTTTCTCAAAAGAAATTTGAATTATACAAAGTTGAGAAATTTAGTAAAGCTTCATCTTAAAAAATCCGTTTGAAATTTCAATCCTCCAATAAAAAGATATGAACAACTTTCAGAGACGGGTTGGAAGGGACATTTCTTTTTACATTTTCAAACATTCTCTTTGAAATTTGTCCATAACTTTTGATTGAAAGCTTGAAATCTCAAACGGATCTTTGCAGATGAAATTTGGATTGATATGAAACTTTTTTGTATTTTAAAGTTTTTTGAAAAAAAGTATTCTACTTTGCCTAAATGAGGTATGAAACTTGAATCTAAACATAATTTTTTGTTTTGGCAATGAGCGGTCAAGCTCTCATCTTCAAATTATCCCATATCCTTTGAGGTCTCATGATGGACAATGAAATTCAATATAAAAATGACGTCTCTACTCAATTGGATGTCAGTGGTGCAATTCATTCGTGTTATGATCTCAATGTCCAGTATTTATGGTGGCATATGATGAAATTGCTTTGCCACCACCAAAGCTTAAATTAATGATGTGAGGATGAATCTTGTGGATGAGGACTCCGGAGAGGACGGAAAGTGAAAGGCAGCCTCACCGACTCTGCTGCTCTCCCGCCTTTCCAAATTCCCTTTAGCTGGTAAATGGTCGATTCGCGGACCTCTTTCTTTGAAAAATTCTGTTGTAGACTCAATTCTGTTGCTCCAGAATTTCATATGCAATTTGGTTTGAAGGCTGTGAACATTTGATCAAGACGGCGATGTTGTTACTTGCCATCTCTTCCAGTAATGCAGCCATTGCGTCGTTGAATTCCAAGCTGCTCGCAGCACCCTTGTTGCGCAACTTCGTTTGCAACAGCAGCAGCAGCAGCTTGCGGAGGAAGAAGATGGATTGGAGCTCGTCTCGAACTTGTGGCGTGCCTGTTCTCAAGAGTAATTTGACGAGTGAATCGCAAGTGGTGGTGAAGGGCATGGGGAAACCCGTGGCGCCCGTGTTGCTGCTCGATGTCATGGGCACTCTTGTTCGCGACCCTTTCTATGAAGACATTCCGGCTTTCTTTGGGTAGCGATCGATGTCTATTTCTCTATTGCAATATTGCAAATTCGCTATAGAATGTGTGAAATGGGTTCTGAATTGCGAAAGGTTCAGACCGATTTTGTATCCCAGAGATTTCAAATTTAGGGCTTAGAGTTTGAGGATGACGATATTCATTGGGTAACGATCGATTTTCTGCTTCTCCGTTTTCAGATTCGCTACAGTATGTGAGAAAATTGGTTCCCGAATTGCTAATTGTCCACACCGTATTGGTATTCAAATTTAAGGTCTAGAGTGTGAGGGTGACGATGTCCCGGCTTCTTTGGGTAACGATCGACTTCCGTTTCTCCGTTTTCAAATTCGCGACAGTATGCGAGAGAATTGGTTTCTGAATTGCGAAGTGCCCAGTCCCGAAATGGTATTCCACGCATTTGAGAGATTTTCAATTTCAATTTAGGGTTGGAGGGTTGGAGGGTGACGGTGATGTTCCCTGTTGTCCGTTTGCAGAATGACGATGAAGGAGCTGCTGGCTGCGAAGCACCCGACGGCGTGGATAGAGTTTGAATGCGGTCAATTGACTGAGGAGGACCTAAAAAAGAATTTTTTTGCTGATGGACGAGATTTTGACATCCAGGGTTAGTATCGATCTCGCCACCAGTCCTTTGAATTCGCACAATTTAGTATGATAATTTGGTATGACAATTTCCTAGTGATCCTGACCTTGTTATGTGGATGATGTTGTTCAGGGTTGAAGGAATGTATGCGTAAGGGATACATTTACCTGGAAGGTGTGGAGGAGCTTTTGCAGCGGCTGCTTTCTGCCGGTTTCACCATGCACGCATTCTCCAACTATCCTTGTTGGTACACTATGATTGAGGACAAGCTGCAGCTCTCCAACTACATGCCTTGGACTTTCCTTTCCTGCCAAATGGGTATGACTGCTCGTCACCTTGACCTCGATGCAGCTCATGTGCTACCTATGCTTTGGAAATGGAGTCTCTGGTTATATCTCATAATCTTGTTCATTGTTTATGTTAGGTTTAACTCATTTTGAGACCTTAATTGAGCAAGATCATATGATTCTCATATAGTTTATTTCTGGGGTTAGTTTGTACTATAGTTGACCTGGAGGAGGTAAACTAACATACTTTAGAGTGTCGTCCTTCATGTCCGATGCTTTGATAACCCCTGCAGAGGAAGATCATTGATTTGGGCTTTAGGGTGACCCTCGTATATTACAAACCCTACAAAGCGAAGCGAATAGGGTTGATGAAAGTGTGTAGGCAATGTGAAAGTAAAGCCCAGTTATGGATATAGTACATGTATATCAGATGTCTGTAGTAGCATTTTCCAGGAACTTCCGAGTTAAATTGATTTTCTGATTTTCTTCTGATTATTCGCAGGGTTGAGGAAGCCTGAATTGGATATATATCTTGAGGCTGTTCGCCAGCTAAAGCTTGACCCATCTAGTTGCGTTTTCGTTGATGACAGGTGAGAGACTGGAGACTGTCTAGGTGTTGTTGCTCTCAACTTTCGTTCTTTTTTTTTTGAATATTCTGATCGCATTACATTCTGATTTAATCTTTAATATTCTAATAAGTTTTTTGGTTACAGACGTAAAAATGTGGAAGCTGCAATTGCAGTGGGAATGAGAGGCATTGTGTTTCAGAACGCCAAACAGTTGGAAGAAGAGCTTGTTGCATTGGGCTGTTCTTTGTGAATACCATAATCATGTGCTTGAGTACAAAGACGCAAATCGTTCTTGGATGTGATGAGGTGAAAAGAGTAGAATAGACACTTTGAGACAATGATTCTTATGCTGGTGCAATTGCACCGTTGTACATCAAAGAATTATGTGAAGGAGGTAGTCTTAGTGCTGGATGCAATTTAGCTCATTTTTGGAAGTGCAGTTGCTCATACAGAATGACTGCATCTGCTGTATGAGAAATAGGTAGCTCAATTTGAATACGGTATTTGAACTCCACGTCGAAGCATGACACGTTCATCCTATAAAACAAGAGAAACATTGTTAAGGTTATGAATGTGATCATTATGGGTTGCTTGTTTTGAGCATATACAAAACATGAAATTGTTCCCTTGATTAGGAAGACTTAAAGATTTGTGTCATTTAAAACTTAATAACAAGGTAGTTGAGAGACATTGCTTGGATTTTTGTACCTCATACTCCCTCTGTCTCACTAAAAACCTCCAAATCAAATACAATTTCTGTCCCACTAAAAATCTTTGTTTACTGATTTTAATTGTTGAGTAAGTGTTGGTTGTATTGAATGACCTTTTGGGAGTTAATGGCAAGCAATTAAGGAGCATTCCTCTCCTAGCAAGCTTTGCCTTGCCCATA